>CM039514.1:40280575-40481791 GCA_022432975.1 Begonia masoniana
AAAAAAAAAACATTAGAGGATCTTGAAAGGTGTGACGTGCCCCGCTTAGAGATAAGAGGTATTATACAGAATACTCCGTCCACGCTAACCACGTCTCCCGCGTACGCGATTTTCCGATGCAAAACACGGAGATATGTCTCGACTGTTCGTTTCCACTTCTTTTGCCCATTTTTGCGGTGCAATGCCGTGCTTCCGCCGAAGTGACGTGCCTTGCAACCGAAATAGCTCTTCCAAAAATGACTGAGAATACCTTAGTCCCTATCCGAACGATAGACTCTGGTACCCATGTAAGCGCACCACTTCCAGTATGACAACCCCGCGACTGTACGATGTGTACGAATTACGCAAAGGACTACAATGACATATTTGCTCACCGATCAACCACCACAAAAATGACAGAATACCCCTCTGAATTTTGGAAGACCTGCATAAATCCTAGAATTCTACCAAACTTGCTCGGGCAATTGCAACGGCTGTAACAGCCCACTTGGGCCATCGGCCAAATACTTGTTTGCGCTGCATATATCAACCTCCGTCGGATAAATGCCTTCCAACATCCCGCGTCAACCCCCCAGTAATAACGCGTGGCGATACGTTTAGGTTCGTAGTAAACCTGCTGTCCCCTATGACGCTGCCATGAAATTCTTGAAGTAATCGCGGAATAAGTGGAGAATTCCCTGAGCAATCCAACGACCGTTAAATAGTAGGTGGGTGTCCATAATAGAATATTCAGCAATCTAGGGTCCCTGTCTTTACCACTGCCCATCTCTTTAATTCATTGGATTCATCATTCCCACGCAGCAATAATTTCGGTCCAACACCACGTGCGGAGGGCAGACACCCCGGTTCTTTCCTTGCGTTACAGTGCGTCCAGCCGCTGGATTCCCCACTTCCCGGTCAAAGACTCGATCTTGAAAGTATACCCCAAGAGCTGACCCACTTCTGATGAGTCCCCTTGCAACTAAACGTGTCCATTAAAATTTCGACTCCCGCTTGGTTTTAGACCGTTTAAAATTCAGGTATAAAGATTCAAGTTCGATAAATATAAAATGACATTTGTCGTGTAAAACTATTGATGACAAAAATCGAATATCATTTACTCAAAAAAAAACATAACAGGAAATTTTCAGGTTTAAAATGTGGGTCTAGAAAAAGATACGACCAGACGGCCCTCCACTGTGGTGCTCAACGCGGAAAAGAACCCACGACGCGACCAAATTCACGCTAACATAAAAGAAGTGAGAAACATTCAGCCCGTCGGTAGCAATTGGATTAGATTGTACATATTAACGTGAAATAATTAATGTTTTCCAAAAATAAAATAATAAATTTAAATTTTTTTAATGCAAATAAACTAATTGAATTTCGAAATTTTAACAATAATTCTCTGTAGTTGAAATAAAATTACGTTTTGTTGGGTGATTTTCAGATATAAAAAAGTCTCGATTAAATGCCTTTTTGTCATTTCAAAGAAAAAACAAATTGAAAACTCGATATAAAATGCGAATTTTGTTAATAATATGAATTCGAATTAATTTACACAGCAAATTCTTGTTTCCCTTGTATAGTACGAGCGTAGATGAATCACGTAACCGGAACATGATTTATTTGATGGCATCATTCCGGTGACGAGAACTCGTAGGTGACAACAGCGTAATCAAACCATCTTTAGCCTCTAAGTAAAATCACTTAAAAAAGGACACTTTTACATTGACTTATAAAAATCCACGTGGAGTGATTAGTAACAGCTCGAAAATTGCAATTTATTAAATAATAAAAGAAAAGAGGAATATTAGAAAGAAGCGCGTGGATTTCGAAAGGCGAGCAAAAATGCCGCAAATGGTGCCCTTCTCCTTTCGTATACCATTTACCCATGACACACCGACTAGGGCCATGGCACGTGCGCAAGTGTCCCTAATCCTCTCTCCTCTCATTTTTTATTATTTAAATAATTAGATTAACTTACTTAAAGCAGATATCTTCATTTTTTATTTAATTAACTATAATATCCCCATCATGATTTATAATTTGTATAATAAATTTAAAATAAAAACTCATACCTTAATTAGTAAAAATTAAGGTATTGTAAAAATCGACAATGAATTAATGACGTATTTTAAACACTTAATTGAAATTTTAATTTATAGTTGACACGTCATAATGAAAGACATTAGAAACAGACCTTTGCCGTTAACATGCGTTGAAATTTTTCGATGAACGATAAATCTCTCTCTAAAACAAACTTGCAAAAATTAATAGTATTTAGTTAGTGTCTGTCGAAGGTGATAACCTTGTAAAGTCACCAACACGACTCCGAATCTGATTCAGGCCCTCAATTTTATAACTAAATGTCCAACTATTCCTCCGAAGTTCTCAAATTCTCAGAAGAGTCATAAATACAATGTTGAGAAGTGTTGAATCATTTTAGAGAGCAAAATCAAATGAGGATGATAACTAGCTCTTTTAAACGAAAATTTAACGACATTGATGATACAGTATTTGTTGTTAACGACTTAAACTATGAGGGTGTCAATTGACAGAAATAAAATTTAATGCATAAGTTTAAAAATATCATAGTATTGCACGGTATATTTTATAAATAACCTAACTTGATTGGGGGAAAATATTAAAAATTATTTTCCTACGAATAAAATAATTAATAAAATTAAGAATGAATTGAATAATAAAATCCAAATCCAAGGCTCAGAAATACGAATCATACTTTTGACTGTTCAAGATCTCAAAAAAATGTTGTCTTAGATTTTACTCTTCTAAAGATAAATAAAGGATACAACTAAAAATAATATGGGATTTAAATTAAATGGTAATTATTGTATAATATTTATATTTAAATTGATTGGGGAAGACATTGGAAGATAAATAAGTTGAAAAAGCTGTCCATAATCTTTACGCTAAGTTGGTCGCTGAAAATATGTTTATCTGATTTGACTATCAAAAAATAAGTCGTGAGGAACGAATCCCATGCAATTTATTACGATTAGTTGAATGTTTTCAAATAATTTTTTAAAAAAATCATTAATTTCTTAATAGTTTAATTTGCTTATATGTTTGTTTTTTTAACTATTAAATATGTAATTTTTTTAAAAAAATATATTATTAAAGAATAAATTATATTTAATTTTAAACATGAATGATATGATAATTACTTTATTGGTATAATTCTTTTAATTATTTGTGCTCTAGAATATCAATGCAATAATTAATAATATAACGTCAGTCATATATATAGATTATATAAAAGCAAAGAAATTGGATATTATCAAACAACTTGCAGACAAACATTTGAAAAATAACTTTTTTTAAGTATTTCTTGTTTTGCCACAGTAATATCTGGATCTTTTAGCTAAAATTCACGTAATAAGCAAAAAAGTTACTTTTAAGGAAAAGAAATAAATAAACTGTAAATTTTATAAAAAAAACATTGTAGTCATGATGAGATTTGAGAATAATCTTTTTGAAGCATTCACGACTTGTTTCGTGCATTTCTCCAATCTAAATGGTAAGTAAAGTGTAATACTATATTAGAAAAAAGTACTGTACAATTTTTACATTATAATAAGAAACTATATATTTTAAACAACCTTTGCCAGTCATGACTTTTGTGTAAGCTCCCTTTACTTGTTTCCTAATGGGATAGTCAATAATTAGCGTAAGAAAATAAAAAACTTATCCCACTAACATTTATCATTTTTTGAGTGTTTTCTCCAATCGTAGAATATGTAAGTATTTTAAATTCAGCACGTACAATTTAGAATAAAATGTTATAACTAATAATAAGTTAGTGTGACATGGTAAATTTGCACGTCTTGAAAGATTTATAGACATGATGCTTAAAAAGATAAGTTTAGGTTGAAATTCAAAATATTGTTTGAAAATGGTACTCTTGTTTTAAATAAAAAATCATAAAAAGAAAGCTCGAAGAGCGCAGACAAAATTTACTACATATTAAGCGCAGAGTCAAAATTTGTATGTGTATTAAAATAAAAACTCATACTAAGACAAAACACGTGGAATAAAAACTCGAGAGTCAATATGGAAGCTGCCTCGTGCCATATGACGTAATCCCTATCCGTCCGAAACAAAATCTGTTGAATTTATTCGTTACGAGCTCTTTCAAGTCACCCGAACATTATTAATTAGTATGTATAATAAGATCTAGTATATAATTTTTATTTTTAGGTAGTGAACATTTCGATATAGTGGGTTGAAAGTGTAACATTTTCGAAATCTAAAGATTAATTTGGCAACATAAAAAACAACAAAGAGCTGTACATAATAATTATATAGAAATTATGTAACCCATCTCCATTAGAAATAATAATAAACATAATATAAAGTTTTAAGAGATAAGCTCGGTTGTCACACTTGACGTTATATCAAAATTAAAAAAAAATAAAAATTTATGTAACAAGTTCTCTCTCTCTCTCTCTGTCTCTCCTCTTCTTCACACGGTTGTGGTTTGCAAGAGAGACATAGAAAGAGGATAAAAGCTGCCCCACCATTCTTTCATATTTCCCAAGTACTTCCAACACCAAACTCCTCTTCCCAGTCCCCCACCTGCTCTCTCTCTCTCTCCTCTCTTTCTCTATCTAACACTGTTATTGGTTTTACCAATCTCTGTCTGCTGCGATTAACAGACGGGAGCTCACTTGGGTTAAACAAAAGTACGGAGAGAGAAGTTGCAGAGAGATGGATGGAGAGTTTAAAGATGATAGAAGTGTTTAAAAGGTAGAGAAGCGCAAGAAACTTGAAACATTGAAGAGAGAGAGAGAGAGAGAGAAAGATGGTGGGCTCAGCAGGAGGATCAGAAAGAAGCAAAGAAGCTTTCGGGATGATGGCCCTTCATGAGGCCCTGAGAAGCGTCTGTCTTTCAGACTGGATTTATTCTGTGTTCTGGACCATCCGACCTCGCCCGTATCGCCACCCTCTCCCTCTCTCTCTATTTCTCTCTCTAGCTTCAAAAGCATGGTTTTATTTTTTGCTGTTTCCTTAAATGGAGTATCTCTTCCGCTTTTGCAGAAGAGTCAGAGGTGGCAATGGATGCAAGGTTGGAGACGACAATGGCAGCTTGTAAGTCCACTCATTTTCTCAACACTAATTCTGTAGAACAACCAGGAAAATGAAAATAACTTACCCAGTTGTACTTTTTTTAAGCTGTTTCATCCAGTAAAGATTGATTACATTTATTTAATCATTCGGAATTATCATTTTTAACAATTTAGTGATAAATTAGCTGAACTCTAACAGATTATCTAAGAAAAACTATATATTTTTGTAAAGGATGTTGATGTGGGAAGACGGGTACTGTCGTGGAAGAGTTCCAGATTGTCTGGAAGAGATTGATGGAGAAGATCCAGTCAGAAAAGCTTTCAGCAAAATGTCCATTCAACTCTATAATTATGGCGAAGGGTGGGTACTGGGTAGGTGTTTGTTTTTCTGGGTTTCTGGTTCTCTCTCTCCTCTCTCTCTCTTCTCTCTGTAAATGAAATGGCTGTAGGGTTCTTCCTCTTACTTTCTCATAATTTTCTCGGATTTGAACAGATTGATGGGGAAAGTTGCATCAGATAAATGCCACAAATGGGTGTTCAAAGAACCCACTGAATCTGAAGCAAACATCTCCAACTACTGGCAAAGCTCCTTTGATGCTGTATGTTCTAACACAGTCCTGTTCTCTCTCTCTCTCTCTCTCTCTCTCTCTCTATATATATATATATATATATGTATGTATGTATGTATGTATTATGCTTACAGAGTTGGTGTAAATTGCAGCTTCCACCAGAGTGGACTGATCAGTTTGAATCAGGCATTCAGGTGAGGGAAATGGAGAATGGTGCTTTCGTATTTGTTCATTTGCTTTCTCTCTCTCCTCTCTCTCTCTCATCTCACATTTCTTGCAGACAATTGCTGTTATTCAAGCTGGTCATGGCCTTCTTCAGTTGGGTTCCTGCAAAATTGTAAGATTTTCCTTTCTTTCTCGCAAGTTTTTGCTTTTTTTTGCTGTTTTTCTTTTCCATTTGCTGATAAAGATCTGATCTTGATCGCTCAGATACCTGAAGATCTTCACTTTGTGCTGAGAATGAGGCATACATTTGAATCTATTGGATACCAATCTGGATTTTACCTTTCGCAGCTCTTTTCTTCTAATCGAAACTCATCTTCGCCGTCTGCAATTCCTTCAAATCAATCTCCAATCCCCATTAGACCTCCTTCAAACCTTCTCAACTGGGCTCAAAGACCACTCCCCTCCCCTTCTGCAACCATTCTACTTCCTTCCTCCCATTTCCACTCCTCCAAGCTTCATCTTCCTCATCTGAAAGAAACCCGAATCGACGACTCTGCTGGAGAGCACGAGAATGAGATCAAATGGCCGAACGGGCTGTCGTTCTTCAATGCGCTCACCGGACGGGCCGATGATGCAAAGCTTCTGATCAATCCGGAGAGCTTTGGAGGCAAGTTGGATCACCATCGGGACGAGTTCTTGAGCCTGGACAGCAATTTCGAGAGCTCGAGAAGAATGGAAGGCAAATTCGGTAGGAGCTTCACCACTATGCCTGGAAGAATGGCTTCTGCATCTTCTTCCACTTCACTTGATCAGCATCAGAACCAGACTTCAGAATTCAGCAGGAACTCTGAAACTGGTTTGTACAATGATGTTATGGAGACCTTTTTGGAGTGAATTTAGAGACAAGGCTAGGATTTTTCTCAGCTCTTTGAAATTTGTCCACTACTTTCCTAGAATCTCTCTTGTGATCTACTTTTATCAAAGCACTACTTTTCTCGTATAACTGCAGATATCCTCAGTTATCTTCTATGTTCATGTCATAATCGTGTACAAAAGAGGAAAAACGAGAACTAACATCAATTTTACACAAAAACACCTAACACTTAAAAAATTCGATCAAATGAAAGAAATTTAATGTGTCAAAATTAAAGTACAAAATAATCTCGAGTTCATAGGCCATTAGATTTCTCGCAAAAGTGCGGATATTTTGAGTTTTTATGTCCAATCATTATAATCGAACAAGAACAAAAATGGAAATACGAAGAACCAGCACCAATTTTACGTGAAAAATTCTCATGGGTAAAAAACTTATTGGCGAATAAAAGAAAAAACGTATACATATAATGAATTATGCGAGTCATGCGAACAAAAAATTCATAATTTTGTTCAGTAAAGAGAGATTTACAAGTACAGTTTTCCTGAAATTCTGAGAAAAGAGACAGAAAATGCAGTACCTAACTTTCTCACAGCTGGGAAGCCTGAAATTCAACACTATCAAGCCAAGAAACAACTTCTTCAATGGAAGGTCTCCTCCTTGGATCCATGTCAATGCATTTACAAGCAATATCAAGCACCATTAAGAGCTCCCTCTCACGGTCCTTGTCCCATATTTCAGAACTAATAACCTCTTTCTCCCTCTTCTCGGCTTTCATATGCATCACCCACGACACCAAATCTCGACAATTTTTCCCTTTGCATACTTCCACGGGCCGCCGACCAGTCAGAAGCTCAAGAAGAACTACACCAAAACTATAAACATCACCCCTGAAAGTTGCAGTTAGAGTCTGACTATACTCTGGAGGAATATAACCCAAAGTCCCGACCAAATCGGTCGTAACATGCGTATCGTAAGGACGAAGAAGACGAGAAAGACCAAAATCGGCCAAATGGGCGTTGAAGTTTTCATCTAATAATATATTGCTCGATTTCACGTCTCTGTGAATTATGTTTGGCTTGCATTCCTTATGCAAGTAAGCTAATCCACGGGCAGAGTCCTGCGCAATTCTAAACCGAGTTTCCCAGTTCAGAGACGAGCTGTCGTCGATATTCTCGTGAAGCCAATAGTCCATGCTTCCATTTTCCATGAAGGAATATATCAATAGTCTGTCATTTCCATTTTGGCAATACCCTTGAAGAGAAACAAGATTCTTGTGTTGAGCTCGAGACAAAGCTTCAACTTCGGCCTGGAATTCCCGTTCCATCTGACCACAATCGCCGGAAAGTCTCTTGACGGCAACTTTTGTGCCATCGGAGAGGTTGGCTTTATAAACTAGACCAAATCCTCCACAGCCAATTATGTTTGCTTGGCTGAAGTTATTTGTTGCTTTTATCAAGCCTGCAATTGAAAGATCTTTACACTCTGAATTTTGAAAAAGCACCAACTTTGATGAACAGTGAGCTTCGGATAATCGGCGGGGTCGGCCTAGTTCCTCCGTGAAATCCTCTATCTGAAAATTTGCACTCTTCTTTGACATCTTGAGCCAAATAATCATTAGAAGCAAAGCAATTCCTATTCCTGCTATTAATGTTATGCAAATGATGCTTCTACCACTAAATACGGAGTTGGAATCAGCAACTCGTTTTGGATTCCTTCCAATTCTATCGACTTCCTCACATGGAGAAAATATTTTGCCGCAAAGTCCAGGATTACCCTCGAAGCTCGACGCCGAAAAGCTTAAGAATTGTCCTCCGGTCGGAATTTCTCCCTCCAAGTGATTATATGCCACACTGAACCTTGACAGAAACGTAAGCTTGTTAAACGATGGAGGAATTCTTCCGGAAAGATTGTTGTTCGATAAATCCAACACTTCTAGATTCTCCATCTCCGATATCGACCAAGGGATTGTTCCGGAAATTCCATTATGGCTCAAATCCAAAACATGCAGCTGTTTTAGTTGCCCAATTTCAGGCCAAATTGTCCCATTTAGTGCATTGCTGCTCAAGTAAATCGATGTTGGAAAACTCGATACCTGATTATACGGCAAACCAGTAGAACTCTGATTACGCTTTACGTATAAAGGTATGCCGGACGATGCTGGATTCGAAAAACTGCATCCTCCAAGAGTAAGTGTCGTCATCTTGACCAAACTTTTTGGGATCTCTCCGGTAAGAGAATTGTTCGAAAAATCCATGTAAAATAAACTCTTCATATGTCCGATCCACGGAGGTATGCTTCCCGTCAGGCGATTCCAAGACAAATCAAGAACACTTAACCTCTGGCAATTCAATAACCAAACTGGAATCTGACCCTTAAGACCACAATTTCCGAGAGCCAAAATGATCAAATTCTCAAATCTAGAATCACTTTTTGGAATTTCTTCACCATGGAAATTCTCTGTAAGTATAAGAGTTGTAAGATTTCTACAGTGCGGTAGCACAGATAATGCCCCATCTAAGCTCACCAAGCTGTTGTTAGACAAGGAGAGAAACCATAGAGAGGAAAGCTTTGCATAATTTTCTGGAATTCGGCCTGCAAATTTGTTTCTGGCAAGACTTAAAATTTTCAATTCCTGGCAATTCGAGAGAGAATCAGGAAGAGCACCATAAAAGCGATTAGAGGCAAGATCCAGTGTATGAAGATTGAGAAGTCCAGTAAAATTAAGTCCAATATCTCCACTAAAAGAATTGTTTCTAAGATCAAGCACTCCAAGCTTCAAGCAAAGTGAGAGGCTTGAAGGCAATTGCCCAGAAAACAAATTTGAATGAGCAGTTAACTCTTCTAACTCAGTCAGATTCCCAAAAACATTGGGAAGTTCACCAGAAAGTTGATTTACAAAAATAACAAGGGATTTAAGGCTCGAGAGCTTACTCAATTCTTCGCTCAAATGGCCGGAAAAGTTGTTACCGGAAAGTGAAAGACGCTCCAAACTGATCAACGAATAAAAAGATTCTGGAAAACGACCTCCAAAAAGATTATAATCTGCATGAAATTGTTTGAGAGATGAGCTACAGTAGTTCAAACCTTCCAAAGTACCCGAGAATCGGTTAACTGCAATATCAAGAACTTGAATCCCATCAGAAGTATTGCAAATTTGAGAATTGAACTGGCCAGTGAAAGAGTTGTAGCTTATATTGAATATAACAAGATGATGAAATCCTTTGAGCTCAGACATATCCCCATTAAACATATTACTCGAGATATTCAAAACTTGAAGCGATACCAATCCGGAAAGAGCGGCTGAAACAGGTCCTGAGAGCAAATTATGGCTCATATCAAGAACTTGAAGACGACTTAAGTTTGAGAGCTCTTTGGGTAAACCACCTTCGAGATCGTTATGTGAAAGATCAATCCGTTTTAGCTGATCTAATCGGCCTAAAGAAGGAGAAATAATCCCTTTCAGACCCATATTTGGCAGAATCAACATAGTCACTCTATCAGTGAGTAAACTATCATTCATATTACCACAAACAACACCATTCCACTGGCAGCAGCTGAGTTCATTAGACCATGTCGAGGTAACGGAGCTACTATTTAGGCTTTCTGCAAAACTCTTCAGAGCCAACAAATCATTTGGATTGCAGGCTTGGGTTAAGGCTTCTAGACCCAAAAAAGAAGAAATCAAGCAAACCAAGAATACCCATTTGAGAAACTTCATTGAAACAGATATCAACACTAATACCATCAAAATCAGAGGGGATCTCAAGCAATGATCAAAGCCAAAATAAGCATAAAGTTCTCCACTTTTCATTGAAACTTGCAAATGAAGCAACACTTGAGGAAATGGAATGAAATGGCCAATCTCAAGTAGAAATCAAATCCTATATCAGAAATAAAGAAAATATTATCCTTCAAAATCCATCTCACAGGAGGCCACCAATAGCATAAACTTAGATTGGAACATCCAAAATCAGCACAAAAACTATATTAAAGAGCAACTAACAACAACTTGCAAGATCAGCAATCAATACAGGTCATTAAAAAGTGAAGAAGCACTACTCGGCTTTAGTAGAAGCACTAATATCCTTAGTCCCCACATTACAAAAGATTCAAGCAACCCAATACTCCATTTTAGTTGAAAAGGCACACTTACAAATAACTATCATGGAAAGAAACACAAAATCACCACTTTGCCAAATCAATCTGAGAAGCCACTTAGATTCCTTGAACAACTTGCAGGCATATCAAGAGGCACAAGTGCATCAACATGATAGCAGAACCAACGCCAGAAATTTTAAGCTGAAGCGGCAACAAAAAAGTGGAAATGAACACTCAAGAAGAAGAAATGGGGTATTCTCCCATCAAATGATTAATCAATATTTTCTCAAAAGTAGAATAGATGGTTACAATTTCGCGCAACTGGGACCTCCCTAAATTCCAAAACCAGACGTCTCTTCTCTTCCACCCAAAAAACAATGACAGAATCTGGGGAAGTCAAAGTGAAAAAGATGTTCTCTCATGGTCAAATCATCAAACACCCAGTGTGCAACGTAGAAAAAGAAAGGTTCTCTCTCCTCGTTGAGTATCGATACTTTATTATTTTCTCTGCACAGATTCTTGCAGTGGAGCATGTGTGAAGTTGAGAAGAAGACACTGCCACGACTAAGCTGACTTCAGAGTCGAGAGACGCCATTCGTCGGAGGAAAACTTGTAGCAGTTTACGAGTCAGAACTGTCTTCCACTCTCTGATTGTCAATGCCCGTCTTTGTCTGTTAGTTTTTCCATCTACTGTGAGGAAAATTAGAGAAAAAAACAAGAAAAGTAAGTACGAAGGAGGGAAAATTTATGTTGGGGATGGTGGGGGTTGGTTGGCTAGGCTGATGAAGATGTTCAGTGAGATCTTCACGCTCACCCAATGCGCGTTGAACCACGTCCATTATTATTTTTTATTAATTTATGAGATATATTTATTGAACTTTTTTTTAATTTACGAAGTTATTATTTATTTTTTAATAAATGTTAAAATTTCATGTTCCATCTAATTTATAATCTTGTAAGGAATATCTTTACTTATTTATTTCTTCAAATGTTTTAAACATTTATAAATAAAGTATGGAAAAATCTAAACATTCTCAATCCTACTAAAATATTACACCATACTTATTTAATATTATGTATTGTTGTACGTAAAATACTGTGAATTATGTGTCCAACAAGTCAATATTGTGACGACCCCCGACCCGATCGGGGCCGAGGAGCCATCACTCCGGGACATTTAACAGAGAACGGAACGTATGTATTTTTTTTTACCAAACAGACTGAACTTTTAAGAGCAAACCCTTAAAAGCATTACAGAGAGAGAACTTTCTCTAGATTTGATAACTGAGAGCTAATTTAAAACTGGATTACAGGGGTGATTGACAGAAGGAAATTAGAAAAAACAGTAAACAGAAATGGACGGCTGAAATAAATAGGATAACAGGAGATAAAATACCGGTGGAAGTGAACTACAGACAGAAATGAACTGTTCACCGGTGGAAGTGAACTACAGACAGAAATGAACTGTTCACCGGTGGAAGTGAACTACAGACAGAAATGAACTGTTCACCGGTGGAAGTGAACTACAGACAGAAATGAACTGTTCACCGGTGGAAGTGAACTACAGACAGAAATGAACTGTTCACCGGTGGAAGTGAACTACAGACAGAAATGAACTGTTCACCGGTGGAAGTGAACTACAGACAGAAATGAACTGTTCACCGGTGGAAGTGAACTACAGACAGAAATGAACTGTTCACCGGTGGAAGTGAACTACAGACAGAAATGAACTGTTCACCGGTGGAAGTGAACTACAGACAGAAATGAACTGTTCACCGGTGGAAGTGAACTACAGACAGAAATGAACTGTTCACCGGTGGAAGTGAACTACAGACAGAAATGAACTGTTCACCGGTGGAAGTGAACTACAGACAGAAATGAACTGTTCACCGGTGGAAGTGAACTACAGACAGAAATGAACTGTTCACCGGTGGAAGTGAACTACAGACAGAAATGAACTGTTCACCGGTGGAAGTGAACTACAGACAGAAATGAACTGTTCACCGGTGGAAGTGAACTACAGACAGAAATGAACTGTTCACCGGTGGAAGTGAACTACAGACAGAAATGAACTGTTCACCGGTGGAAGTGAACTACAGACAGAAATGAACTGTTCACCGGTGGAAGTGAACTACAGACAGAAATGAACTGTTCACCGGTGGAAGTGAACTACAGACAGAAATGAACTGTTCACCGGTGGAAGTGAACTACAGACAGAAATGAACTGTTCACCGGTGGAAGTGAACTACAGACAGAAATGAACTGTTCACCGGTGGAAGTGAACTACAGACAGAAATGAACTGTTCACCGGTGGAAGTGAACTACAGACAGAAATGAACTGTTCACCGGTGGAAGTGAACTACAGACAGAAATGAACTGTTCACCGGTGGAAGTGAACTACAGACAGAAATGAACTGTTCACCGGTGGAAGTGAACTACAGACAGAAATGAACTGTTCACCGGTGGAAGTGAACTACAGACAGAAATGAACTGTTCACCGGTGGAAGTGAACTACAGACAGAAATGAACTGTTCACCGGTGGAAGTGAACTACAGACAGAAATGAACTGTTCACCGGTGGAAGTGAACTACAGACAGAAATGAACTGTTCACCGGTGGAAGTGAACTACAGACAGAAATGAACTGTTCACCGGTGGAAGTGAACTACAGACAGAAATGAACTGTTCACCGGTGGAAGTGAACTACAGACAGAAATGAACTGTTCACCGGTGGAAGTGAACTACAGACAGAAATGAACTGTTCACCGGTGGAAGTGAACTACAGACAGAAATGAACTGTTCACCGGTGGAAGTGAACTACAGGCAGAAGGGGACTATTCACCGGTGGAAGTGAACTACAGACAGAAATGAACTGTTCACCGGTGGAAGTAAACTACAGACAGAAATGAACTGTTTGTTGACTTAAATAATGTTTAAGTCTTAATTTGTTTTTGATGATGAATTTGTCTGCTTAATATTGTAATTTGATTATGTCTATTAATTGAATTTAATGAAATGCATTTGAGTTAGATTTGTTGGAGATACCCTTAAAAAGGGTATTTTAGTTTTTAATGCATATGATTAAGTGTACAGGGCTGAAATGTGTTAAGCAAAAGAATCAGTCCACCGGTCACAAAACGACAAGAGCGGAGTCGTTTAAAAGGGTCAGTCCACCGATCACTAAACGACAAGGCGGATGACTAAATAGAATTAGTCCACCGCTCACTAAAAGACAAGGCGGATGAGCTAAAAGAAAATACTCCACCGCTCGCTAAACGACAAAGGCGGATGTTCGAAAAGAATCAGTCCACCACTCGCTAAAAGATAAAGACGGATGAGCGAAAAGAATCAGTCCACCGCTCGCTAAAAGACAAAGACGGATGAGCGAAAAGAATCAGTCCACCGCTCGCTAGACGACAAAGGCGGATGAGTAAACCAAAATACTCTTCCGGTCACAAAACGACAAAGGCGGAAGACTTCAACAAAATGCTCTTCCGGCCACAAAACGACAAAGGCGGAAGACTTCAACAAAATGCTCTTCCAGCCACAAAAATTACTCTTCCGGTCACTAAACGACAGAGGTGGAAGACAACTACAAATCAATCATCCGACGCCGGTTCAAGCGTTTTAAGCTTCATCATCCGACGCCGGTTCAAGGGTTTAAAGCTTCATCTTCTGTTGGCGGTTCAAGACTAAGTCAGCTTTGTCTTCCGCCAGAATTCAAATTAGCCGCGAAGCTACAGTGACGTCGTTTTCAGCCATAACTCCAGAACATTAATGGCGACGACGATTTGCAACTACAAACGGCAACGGCTACCTGATCTTGTACGGAAGCTGCTCCAACGATAACTAAACTTCTATTATTGGATAAGGAGCATTGAAGCCAAGCTTTAATGAAGACAGAGTATATAAGCTGAGCTTAGAGCACGAAGTCCCAACTTTTGCCATTTTGAATTCTGAGCCCTAGCTGCGAAAATTATTACTCTGAATTCTCAATCTACACCTCTCTACTTCAAAACTTGAGATTCATCTTGTGAGATTGTAGTGTGAGCTTAATATTTTACAAACTCAACATTCTTGTTAAGGCAGTGGATTGACGCCCGTGAAGTTCAATCCAGAGTTGTAAAGGCAGTTGATCGGAGCCCGAAATTCCGATCTGGTTTTTCACGAAGAGAAGGTTAAGGATCTTCAAGGGGTGAACCTTGAAGCGTGGACGTAGGCTGGGTTGAGCCGAACCACGTTAAAACTCTTGTGTTAATTTCTCTCTCACTCTATACTTTATTTGTTTGTTTGCTGTTAGCATTTAATCAAATCAAGAGAGAAATTTTTTATAGATTATCAAATTAAGTATTAAAAAGTCTAATTCACCCCCTCTTAGACAAATCTCGATCCTACAATTGGTATCAGAGCAAGGTTCCCTTTGTCTAAGCTGTAGTTAAACACTCTGTGTTACACAATCTTTTAATGGCATTCAACACTAACACTACACAAATAGAAGGTCAAGCAACAAATAGACCTCCCTTCTTCGATGGGAGTGATTATGTCTACTGGAAGTCCAGAATGAAAATATTCGTTCAAGCTGTGGACTATGAACTATGGAACAACATTGAAAATGGTCCATTTAAAGCCATGAAAACAGTAGATGGCACAAGTGTTCCGAAGATCTCTACTGATTTAACTGAGTCAGATAAGAGAAATCTAAGCCTTAATGCAAAGGCGATAAACACTCTGTACTGTGCTCTAAATAGAGATGAGTTTAATAGAGTACAAGGGTGTGAAAGTGCTCAAGAGATCTGGCACTTATTAGAGGTCACACACGAGGGCACAAACCAGGTAAAAGAGAGCAAATTAAATATGTTAGTACACGAGTATGAACTTTTCACCATGTTAAAGGATGAGTCTATTTCATCTATGTTTACTCGGTTCACTAACATTACTAATGGTTTAAAAGCTCTCGGTAAGATTTACTCAGGTGAAAAACAGGTGAGAAAAATCTTGAGATGTCTACCCAGAGCCTGGCAACCAAAGGTGACAGCAATTCAAGAGGCTCGGGATCTAAAGGTGCTCAAGCTGGAAGAGCTCATTGGCTCTCTGATGACTCATGAGATAACCATGAGGGCCAATGATAAGGAAGATCTCAAAGAAAAGGAGATCAACAAAAAGAAGGATATTGCACTCAAAGCTTCTTCGAGCAAACCTGATGAATCTGAGGAAGAAGAAGAAGATGAGGACATTGCCCTTATAACCAGGAGATTCAGCAAATTCCTGCAACGGAAGAGGATGCAGGGAAAAAGATTTCCAAAGGGTGAGAAGTCTCAAAAGGACAAGGAAATCACATGCTTTGGATGTGGAAAGCCTGGTCATATGAAGGCAGACTGTCCACAAGCTAAGAAGTATCCCAAGAAGTTTAAGAATAAGGCTATGAAGGCTACTTGGGATGATAGTGAAGAAGATACCTCTTCATCAGAAGATGAGGAAGTAGCAAACCTGTGCTTCATGGCGCATGAAGAAAAGGTTAGTACTTCTTCTTCAAGTATCTTAAGTGACAGTGAGAGTGAAAATGAAGAAGGTGATCTGATTGATGTTTTTAACGATTTGGTTAAACAATTTGGCATGCTTAAGACCAAGTATAACATGTTGAAAAAGGAAAATGCAGGTTTACTAGAAAAGCATGCTAAAGAAATGAACTTGCATGAAAAGGAAATCACTGAACTTAAAAAGAATAATGAGTCTTTGAATAAACTCGTTCTGTGGTTCTCTAATGGTAGCAAGAATTTAACACTGCTTATAGGAAATCATAGAGCTACTCATGATAAGGCAGGTTTAGGTTATGATAAATTCAATAAAAGAAAAGTTTTTAAGAACTTCTTTGTTAAACCGTCTATCTGTCATGCATGTAATGAAGTAGGACATAAATCTTTTGAATGTCCTTTAAAATCAAACAATATCAAATCTGGAAGTAAATTGCAATGGGTTCCTAAAGGAACCAGACCTAACTCTAGGACCCAAAAGGTTTGGGTACCAAAGAAGACAACTTGATCTTCTGTTTTGCAGGTTGACTGCTCTCCTGAAAGAAATCAATGGTATCTCGACAGTGGATGCTCGAGACACATGACAGGAGACTCAACCAAGTTTGCTGCTGTCAGCAAAAAGAAAGGAAACGTTACCTTTGGTGGAAACCAAAAAGGTAAAATCGTTGGCATTGGCAACATAGGTAATCCTATCAACCCTATTATTGAAAATGTTTTATTAGTTGATGGGTTGAAACACAATCTGCTCAGCATAAGCCAACTGTGTGATAAAGGGTATAAAGTAATTTTTAAGTCAACTTCCTGCTTGATTAAAGATGTTTCAAATGGCAAAATTCTGTTTTCGGGTTATAGGAAAGATAATATTTATATCATTGATTTAGATGATACTGTTATGTCTGATGAAAAATGCTTTGCTGTTAATTCTTCCCATGATTCTTGGATCTGGCATAGGAGGTTAGGACATGTAGGGATGGATACTTTAGCTAAGATTACTAAGGAAAATTTAGTTAGAGGGATCCCTAAGTTATCCTTTGAGAAAGATAAGATCTGTGAGGCCTGCCAAATGGGTAAGCAGATCAAAAGCTCCTTTGCATCGAAGAATGCAATTTCAACCTCAAAGCCTCTCCAACTCCTTCACATGGACCTCTTCGGTCCTTCTAATACAGCAAGCTTAGGAGGAAAATTCTATGCCTTTGTCATTGTTGATGATTTTTCTAGGTTTACCTGGGTATACTTTCTGAAGTCTAAGGATGAGACTTTTGAAACCTTTTCTAGTTTTAGGAAAAGAGTTCAAAATGAAAAGGAGCTCACCATTGTTACTATTCGTAGTGATCATGGTGGAGAATTTGAAAATGAGAAATTTGAACTCTTGTGTCTCAAACATGGAATTGAGCACAATTTCTCTTCTCCTAGAACCCCTCAGCAAAATGGTGTTGTTGAGAGGAAAAATAGGTCTCTTCAAGAGTTAGCTCGAACTATGTTAAATGAAAATTCTCTTCCTAAGTATTTCTGGGCTGAGGCTGTAGCAACAACCTGCTATGTACTCAATCGGGTCTCCATAAGACCTATTCTAGAGAAAACACCATATGAGCTCTGGAGTGGAAAAACTCCTTCTGTGAAATATTTTAGAGTCTTCGGTAGTAAATGTTTCATTCTTAACACTAAGGACAACCTAGGAAAATTCGATTCCAAATCTGATCTTGGAATTTTTCTTGGTTATTCATTGACCAGTAAAGCATATAGGGTTTTCAATAAGAGAACTTTAGTTGTAGAAGAATCAGTGCATGTGAACTTTGATGAGAATCCTCAACCAATAATCAATGTGGATGAAGATGATTCTTTGGACAATCAACTGGATTCTATTTCCTTAGAAAAATCTACTGATCCCATTCCAGTAGAAAAACCTTTAGAACCCCCTTCTACTTCTCTGGAAATCTTTCCTGTTAAAGAAGAATCGGCAGATCTTCCTAGAGATTGGAAGTATATTAGAAATCACTCAATAGAAGAAACTTTAGGTGATCCTTCTTTAGGAGTTAAGACTAGATCCTCTCTTAGGAATCTCTGTGCCAATGTGGCATTTATCTCTCAAGTAGAACCTAAGAAGTTTGAAGAGGCCGAGAGTGATGAAAACTGGATTTTAGCTATGCAAGAGGAGCTAAATCAATTTGAAAGGAGCAAGGTATGGGAACTTGTTCCACGGCCTAAGGATCATCCAATTATTGGAACAAAATGGGTTTATAAGAATAAATTGGATGAAAATGGGATAGTAGTTAGAAATAAAGCTAGACTTGTAGCTAAGGGATACTCTCAAGAAGAGGGAATTGATTTTGAAGAATCCTTTGCCCCTGTAGCTAGATTAGAGTCAATTAGAATGCTTCTAGCTTTTGCTTGCTACAAAAACTTCACACTCTTTCAAATGGATGTAAAGAGTGCATTTTTAAATGGTTATATAACTGAAGAAGTTTATGTAGAGCAACCTTTAGGTTTTGAAGTCTTTGATAAACCCGACCATGTCTTCAAACTTAGGAAAGCTCTCTATGGACTTAAGCAGGCTCCTAGAGCTTGGTATGACAGATTGAAGAACTTCCTTAAGGAAAGGAATTTCAATAAGGGTAACTCCGATTCAACTCTGCTTACCATGCAAAAGGAGAAGGACATTCTGTTGGTTCAAATTTATGTCGATGACATTATCTTTGGCTCAACTAATGTCAAAATGTGTAATGAGTTTTCATCCCTCATGCAAAGTGAATTCGAGATGAGTATGATGGGGGAGTTAAAGTTTTTCTTAGGATTCCAGATTAGTCAATCTTCTGATGGAATTTTCTTCTGTCAAGAAAAATACATCAAGGAACTTCTTAAGAAATTCGGTCTAGAATCTGTCAAATCTTCTAAAACTCCCATGAGTACCACTACTAAATTGGACAAGGATGAAATTGGTATAAGTGTAGATATCAAGAAATATCGTGGTATGATTGGTTCTCTGTTGTATCTGACTGCTAGTAGGCCAGATATACTCTTTAGTGTTTGTCTGTGTGCTAGATTCCAGGCTGCCCCTAAGGAATCTCACTTATCGGCTGTCAAAAGAATTTTCAAATACTTAAGTGGGACTCAAGATTTAGGATTATGGTATCCAAAGGGCACCTCCTTTGATCTTGTAGGCTATTCAGATTCTGACTATGCTGGTAGTCTTATTGATAGAAAAAGCACCAGTGGCACTTGTCAATTCTTAGGAGAGTTTCTAGTGTCTTGGTATTCTAAGAAACAGAATTCTGTTGCATTATCAACTGCTGAAAGTGAATATATTGCTGCTGGCAGTTGCTGTGCACAAATGTTATGGATGAAACAGACTCTAGAAGATTATAATCTGTTTTATAATAGGATTCCTACTCGGTGTGATAACACCAGTGCTATAAACATCTCTAAAAATCCTATTCAACATTCTAGAACAAAACACATAGATGTCAGATATCACTTCATTCGTGATCATGTTCAAAAAGGTGACATATCTTTAGAGTTTGTCAATTCCGAAGATCAATTGGCAGATATTTTCACAAAGCCTTTAGATGAGAAAACATTCTGTGGTATTAGAATAAGATTAGGTCTTCTCAAGTATGAGAAAAGTTAAGTTTTTTTTTCTTATTTTTCTGTCTTTATTGTTCACATCCTCCGGTCCTTTTTCATTTTTTTTTTCACCGGAAGATATACATCATCCACTGACCGGATGATACATTCTCTAATCTGTCAACACGTGTCTTTAATCGGACAATATCAATCTTACACGTGTGATTTCCGCATGTCGGGCGTAGTTCTCTCTCGTTTAAACTTGGCTTTCTCTCCGAAACGCTTCATCTTTCGCGCCCTTCCTCTCTATCGACAACCCTTGCTCTCTAGGTCGTCTTCCCAAAATTTCTCCAATGGACCAAGCTTTTGCACACGATCATGAGGCTTGTTCTTCAAGGGGTGGTGCTGATCCTGCGAAAAAGAAAGCCAAACCCAATCCTAGACCGGCACGGGTGCTCCCTCGGGGAACCAGTTGGCCGTCACTCTACTTCATATCAGAAGCGGCTGAAATCCGATATCACGGCGACTTTAAGGACAAAAAGTTGATTCCGGGTCGTGGTATGGTTCCTGACGAACTTGTTTCTTTAAATATTGTAACACCCCTGGCCGATATTGGATTACTAGGACTGTTTGAGGTTGAATCCTTCTATTTTCCCTCTGCCATTAGGATGTTCTATGCTAATCTTAGCGCTACTTCTGATCAGTCAGTAATATCTAGCTATGTGCATGGGAAAACCATAGAGCTTACCTCAAAATCCATCAATGAACTTTTGGGAGCCCCCCAGTTGGATAATCACCCTAAAATTTATTCTATTGGCCAAGAAATTCCGTTTCTAAAGCTTTCTGATGGCCAACAATTCCTAAAGGAAATTGCTCTAGATCCGAGCAATATTCCAAACCCTCTCAAAAGCAAGCATCTAACCATTAGAGCTAGGCTGCTTCATCAAATGATCTGCTACAATGTCATTCCTAAAGGGGGACATTATGATGACATTAGCAGCATGGAGCATGTCATCCTTTATGCTATCTATATGAAGTTCCCTGTAGATATTGGATACATCATCCTACGAAGGATGATTCAGAGTGTTTCATCAGGGACCACATCCTTTCCCTACAACCTCCTACTCATGAAGATTTTTCAGAAGTATCAGGTTGAATTTCCTGAGGATGAGCATCCCACCTGTCTGAAACATACCAGTTATTACTCCAAGGATACCTTGTCCAGGATGGGAATTAAGAAGAACCGTCAAGGGGTTTTTGTCTTGGATCAGTCCAAGCAGAGGGTAGCTAAGGTCAAAGCTGCCAAAAAGGGGAAACAGGACGTGTGTTTGGATACAGAATCATCTGTTCAAGAAGGTGGTGGTGATTCTGAGATCCCTGCCTTTGATCTTTCCCCTCCTAGTCCTAGGGTCACTCGGCCTAAACGTCCTCCACCATTGACCAGCCGCCGTGCCCCTTCTATAAGGATTAGCCAACCTGCTCCAATAGCTTCTGCACATCCATTTGAGGCTATTTCTGCCCCTTCTGCACCTAGCCTACCTTCACCTCCTTCTCCTCCACCTTCTCTCATACTGCCTTCACAGCCTGCTCTTCCTTCCACCTCTCCGGTGTTTCGAGCCATTTCCTCGATCATCAAATATGGTCCACCAGTTCCCTCCACCTTACCCACTCTGCCTCCACCTGCCTCATCTGAGCATCCTCTGCCTGCAGCCCCTTTGGCAACTGCTCAGGCCGAAATTGTTCCAAGGAGGAAAAGAAAACTTGTCCTGGCAGAAGAGTCTGATCAGGATAATGTGGATGCTCCTTTGTCTCCTACTGCTCAATCTTCTACTCCCACACCTCTCCTTCCTCCCACAGTTCAACAACCAGTGTCTCCAGTCCTTCTCCCTGCTCCAATAGCTTCCCTACCTCTTACAGTTCATGTGACCTCACCAATTCCTACTGTCACTCCTGCCACTCCTATCCTTTATAAGAGGATATCATCTATCAGTGAGGAACAGTACCTTGAGCTGAAGTCATGCCTTGCAAATCTAAAGACAAACTTTGATTCAAAGTTAAATCAACTCAAGGTGGATTTGCAAGAAGCTGCTGTGGTGGAACGGGGTCAAATGGATCAGAAATGGGACAGGCACACTAAAATCTTCTCTCGTGATCTTAAGGCTCTCCAATCTAAAGTTGAGGGTCTTTGTCCTGCACCTCATATTCCTCTCAGACCTTCTGAGCCTACTTATGAAGACCTCCTCCTTCCTTTCTCCAGACCAGAGGTTGTTACAGATTCTAGAGTGCTGCCTTTGGATTTACAAGAGTCTGAACTAGCATTCTCTACCTCTGCTGCTCTTTCAGTACAGGAGCCATCTTTAGAGCCCTCCAGTCCAATGGATACAACCCCTATCGCTCCTCTGGAAGTGCCTCAATCTCCTGCTGCTCCTCAAATCGTGCCTTCTCCAAGTCAGGATCTGGTGGTTTCTCCAGAACCAGTTCCCATTGTCAATTCCTGCACGGGCCTGGTGATCTATCAGGCACCTCTACCTCGTGATCTTGATTCACTTCAAGCTCTAGTGGATGCCTACTTCAATCCTGCACTCACATTGCCCTCTTGGGCTATTCATGCTTTTTGGAAGAGATTTTTAGAGTCCTGTCATAAAAGATGATTTTGTTTTATCTGTATACAGTTTCTTTATAGATCTCTATTTTGAATCAGGAACTCTTTCTCTTTTAATATTCTTGTGTTGAATGCCATGTTTTCTGCTGTCTTTCTCTGTTTATTGTTTTTGATAATGTCAATGGGGGAGACATGTATGCAAAATGTGTTGTCTGATTTAGTTCTGGATATGCTCTCTGTTTGTTCTTTTGATATCAGATGCAAAATGTGTTGTCTGATTTAGTTCTGGATATGCTCTCTGTTTGTTCTTTTGATATCAGATGCATATATTATGGGGGAGCTTAAATTATGGGGGAGTTATACGTAATCAAATTTTGATAGGTTGTCATCATCAAAAAGGGGGAGATTGTTGACTTAAATAATGTTTAAGTCTTAATTTGTTTTTGATGATGAATTTGTCTGCTTAATATTGTAATTTGATTATGTCTATTAATTGAATTTAATGAAATGCATTTGAGTTAGATTTGTTGGAGATACCCTTAAAAAGGGTATTTTAGTTTTTAATGCATATGATTAAGTGTACAGGGCTGAAATGTGTTAAGCAAAAGAATCAGTCCACCGGTCACAAAACGACAAGAGCGGAGTCGTTTAAAAGGGTCAGTCCACCGATCACTAAACGACAAGGCGGATGACTAAATGGAATTAGTCCACCGCTTACTAAAAGACAAGGAGGATGAGCTAAAAGAAAATACTCCACCGCTCGCTAAACGACAAAGACGGATGTTCGAAAAGAATCAGTCCACCGCTCGCTAAAAGACAAAGACGGATGAGCGAAAAGAATCAGTCCACCGCTCGCTAAAAGACAAAGACGGATGAGCGAAAAGAATCAGTCCACCGCTCGCTAGACGACAAAGGCGGATGAGTAAACCAAAATGCTCTTCCGGTCACAAAACGACAAAGGCGGAAGACTTCAACAAAATGCTCTTCCGGCCACAAAACGACAAAGGCGGAAGACTTCAACAAAATGCTCTTCCAGCCACAAAAATTACTCTTCCGGTCACTAAACGACAGAGGTGGAAGACAACTACAAATCAATCATCCGACGCCGGTTCAAGCGTTTTAAGCTTCATCATCCGACGCCGGTTCAAGGGTTTAAAGCTTCATCTTCTGTTGGCGGTTCAAGACTAAGTCAGCTTTGTCTTCCGCCAGAATTCAAATTAGCCGCGAAGCTACAGTGACGTCGTTTTCAGCCATAACTCCAGAACATTAATGGCGACGACGATTTGCAACTACAAACGGCAACGGCTACCTGATCTTGTACGGAAGCTGCTCCAACGGTAACTAAACTTCTATTATTGGATAAGGAGCATTGAAGCCAAGCTTTAATGAAGACAGAGTATATAAGCTGAGCTTAGAGCACGAAGTCCCAACTTTTGCCATTTTGAATTCTGAGCCCTAGCTGCGAAAATTATTACTCTGAATTCTCAATCTACACCTCTCTACTTCAAAACTTGAGATTCATCTTGTGAGATTGTAGTGTGAGCTTAATATTTTACAAACTCAACATTCTTGTTAAGGCAGTGGATTGACGCCCGTGAAGTTCAATCCAGAGTTGTAAAGGCAGTTGATCGGAGCCCGAAATTCCGATCTGGTTTTTCACGAAGAGAAGGTTAAGGATCTTCAAGGGGTGAACCTTGAAGCGTGGACGTAGGCTGGGTTGAGCCGAACCACGTTAAAACTCTTGTGTTAATTTCTCTCTCACTCTATACTTTATTTGTTTGTTTGCTGTTAGCATTTAATCAAATCAAGAGAGAAATTTTTTATAGATTATCAAATTAAGTATTAAAAAGTCTAATTCACCCCCCTCTTAGACAAATCTCGATCCTACACTGTTCACCGGTGGAAGTGATTTTAAAGGCAGCAGTGGATGTGATTTCAAAAGCAGCGGTGGATGTGATTTTTTTTAAAAGTAGCGGTGGATGTGATTTTTAAAGGCAAAATAGACAACTGTTTTTGGAGGGCAACGTAGATGACTAACACTTAGCCAAATACTGGAAAACTTGAAAGGCAAAAACTGAAGGCAGAATGGACGACTATTTTACAGAGAGACATAAAACAGAAAGCATGAAAACTTTAAAACCCCAAAACCCGATTCCAAAACACAGTTTTAAAACATGCTTGCAAACACGACAGAAGTTCAAAAATCTAACTGCATGGATCAATTTAAAATTTGAAACAATCCATGCATAACCTAAAAGGAGAGATTCCAAGCAGTTCCAGAATAATTCAAAACATATATACAACTGTTAATTACAGAGGTTTAAAAACTTAAACACCAAAACCTATCCGTTATAAAATCTCAACAAAATTCCCAATAGAGTTTTAAACAACAACACAGAATCCCAACAGAGTTTTCAGACAATAAACTTTACTTTGAAAACTTCCCTCCCTCGGGTCAGAAACATGTCTGGTTGCCACAACCACCCCCGAAAGCTCGAGCCACCAGCCACCTATTCGTTGGACTGAGGCACAAAGTCCTCATCTACGGGATCCATACCTACATCAGAGAGTTCAACTATGAGCCTAGAGCTCAGTAAAGACATATAAAATGCAATGATGCATATGCTATGCATGAACTTTCAAAATACAGTGACATTACATTACATTATGTTTCACTTGACAGGAAGGTATAAGTGAGGCTTATAGAGGAACTGGCGTACATACATACTTGACATAACAGGACATGACACTGGTTAGTAATTTTGCCGGGTCCCAGGGAAGGACAAGGTACAAGGTGTCCTTGGCGAGGAAGATTTTACATGAGTCCCAGAGAAGGACAAGAACATGATGCCAGTCCTCGTCCACACTTAAGCATACATTACATACACGTTTTAACATTCTTAACTTCAAATCGTGTGCACAGAAAATTTTTGCATGTTTTTCAGAAAAATCGTGTATGCATGAGCATTTACAGTGTTTGAACTTAAAACAGCAGACAACAAGAATAAAACAGCAGAACATAAGGAAAAAACAGATAACTCAGAATGTAACTCTAATTTTTCTACCCGAAACAACCCGATAGAAATGAAAACCTAGTACCTCCGTGATGTAGGGTCTTAAGGGCCAACCTACAGATATGAACTTACCTGTAGTCTGAAAAGCAGCAAGCTTTGCTCGTGAAACCACGGTGATGCACGAACCTATGACGCACATGAAAAGGGAATTTAACAAAGCTGCAAATGCTAACTAATAAATTAGTAGAATATGCTTCAAACTCCATTCAAACCTTTAGAAAATAAACCAACGTGTTTTCATGTAAAAAAACAGTGAGTTCACTCCAAATTATCGTAACCTCAAACTCCAACAAAACTCACATTTTAACTTATTCAAACTCGTTAGCTTTAGCAGATGTTTACCTTAGGCAGAGAAACAGAAGAAAACTGAGGAGACCGAAGGAGCTTCGAAGGGTGTTTGTCGTCTGGAAGAGAGAAAACAGAGGGGAGTGGAAAGAAGCAGAGGAGAAATGAGGGTTTCACGTAGGAGAGAATTGAAGAGAAGACAATAGGTAGGTTTCTCAACAAGTTATTGACATTTGGCAGCCATCCATTGGCTTCCTCCCACCTACCTTAATTCCTACCTAGACTGCCCCTCCATTGGTTCTAACTAAAGATTTGTTTTGGTTACTCCATAGTTTAGTTTTCCACTAAACATTCCAACAATTCCAATTAAATATTTATAACATTAATGGCAATTTAATCTCATTCTATAACTTACGGGATAATTTATACAGCAAAAAATGTCGGGTGTTACAAATGTAATAGATCAATATTTGTACGTAAATTTATATTGGTTATGTATTTTAGATTTTATGGTTTATAATTCATAGAAATCTTTGCAACTTTATATTGTATATATGTAGATAAAGTATAAAGAGTAATAACGGAATAAGTCTGTGACTAATATTTGAAGTATGAAATCTTCAAATAATACATAGTCACAAAACATAATTCATCTCGTTAAAAATGTATAGTCAAATTCTTATTATATATGTAGTGACATAAGATAATTATATTTTTATATAATATGATTATATAGTACTAGATCAGATAAAATGATATTACTCTGAAAATTTCGTTAAATATAGAACAATTAATTTTATAATAATAATGATCATATATGTATGATTTTAATTCATTCTTATAAATAAACTCATATTTTAGTTTAGTTTGTTCTTTGATTTACTCGGTAAGGTTTTGTATGAGTTACAATTTAAACACTTTGTATATTGAGAATGAAATAAAATAAATAGTCAAAGATATTAATATCGATACAATTAAATCCATTTCTATAGATTCTTTTCTTTGTTACTCTAGAGACTGAATAATTAGCACGTAATTCATAATCGATATTAATAATTATTCAATCAAAACAAATGGTAGTCTATTATAAAGATGTAGTATAATATGATTAACGGGTTATAAACTTAATTCTATTATGAATCTAAATGGAAGATCAATACAAATATAATATCTATATCAATGTACACTTTGAGTAAATATACTCTATAGTTTTAAGAGTGGAACTTTTAGTATTTGGTAGAATTAATTTAGAGTTAATGATATAATTTCACCTATGACAACTTGTGGGGCAACCACAAACACTAGTTCAACTCGGTTTTCCAATTGACAATAACCGAGAATCCCCAGATTCCAACAAGCATAAAATCTTCAATATAAGTCCAGATGCTCTGAAATCTTAACACGAGTTTACCTTGGAAGTGTACAGAACACCCCTAAAATTTGAGAGGTTGAATTGCTATGGTTGAAAAGATATGTACGGTAGAAGCAAGCTGGTTCGGATGGTGATAAATGT
Organism: Begonia masoniana; assembly: GCA_022432975.1. Classification (NCBI taxonomy): domain Eukaryota; kingdom Viridiplantae; phylum Streptophyta; class Magnoliopsida; order Cucurbitales; family Begoniaceae; genus Begonia; species Begonia masoniana. The sequence continues at coordinate 40,307,918 of CM039514.1, forward strand.
GCACCACCTAGGGTTTGGTTCTTTTTTGGAAAAAGAACAATCCAGCTTACAAAAATGAGGGGGTGGAAATGCAGCCTTGCTGAGGTTTCTCCACGCCAAAGAGGGAGGAGAAAGGCTATAATAAGGATCACAAACTTGTCGCTCACAAATCGGCAACAAACATTCACTCACTCTCTCTGTGACAGCCCAAAACCCGATCCCGATCGGGATCCGAGAGCCAAGCCATCACTCCGGATATTTTAAAACGTGACATATATTTTTTTTTTTGAATTTTACTTTTAAACTTTAACAGAACACAGAATCAAAAGACAGGAAATCAAAAGACGTATTAAAATTTTTGGACTACAGTGATAGGAGACTGAAGACAACAGGAAGAACATAGAAAAACACTCTCTGGAATTGAAGACTGGGAGATAATATAAAACCGGGTTACAGAAATAAATAACAGAAGAAGATAGGAAAAACATGAAACATAAATGGACGACTGGAAGAAATAAACAGAATAAAACAGGAAATAAAAATGGGAAAAACGTAAACTAGAAAACATACTGTGGAAGGCTACAGTAGATGACAGAAGCCGTGGACATTTAAAAACAACAGGGGCTATGGACTTTTAAAATAACAGAGGTTGTGGGCGTTTAAAAATAATAGAGGCGAAACAGTAGACACAGGAGTCTGTGGACGTTCACAATAAAAGACTAAAATAGTGGACGTAGGAGTCCATGGACGTTTGCACTAAAAGACAAAAACAGTGGACACAGGAATCCGTGGACGTTTACAATAAAAGATTAAAATAATGGACGCAGGAGTCCGTGGACGTTTGCACTAAAAGACAAAAACAGTGGACACAGGAGTCCGTTGACGTTTATAATAAAAGACTAAATTAATGGACGCAGGAGTCCGTGGACATTTAAAATCAGAGACAGACTTTGGACTTTTAAAATAACAGACAGACTCTCGGCGACGTTATCATGGACGATAACTTTGGACGATAACACCTAGCCAAATAAAAGACAGAAAACCGAAAGCAAAATAGATAACCAAAACTGGAGGTAGAATGGACGATTGTTTTACATAATAGCATGGATGACTGTTCACAGAACAAAATAAACAACTCTTTTACAGACAAAAAGGACGATATTTAACAGGGAGACATTAAAAACAGAAAGCATGAAAACAGAAGGCATAGGAATTGCAAATTTCACAAAAACCCGATTCAAAACACAGTTTTGAATTATCAACACAGACTAAATTAATGGACGCAGGAGTCCGTGGACATTTAAAATCAGAGACAGACTTTGGACTTTTAAAATAACAGACAGACTCTCGGCGACGTTATCATGGACGATAACTTTGGACGATAACACCTAGCCAAATAAAAGACAGAAAACCGAAGGCAAAATAGACAACCAAAACTGGAGGTAGAATGGACGACTGTTTTATATAATAGCATGGACGACTGTTCACAAAACAAAATAAACAACTCTTTTATAGACAAAAGGGACGATATTTAACAGGGAGATATTAAAAATAGAAAGCATGAAAACAGAAGGCATAGGAATTGCAAATTTCACAAAAACCCGATTCAAAACACAGTTTTGAATTACCAACACAAAGTCTGTACACGGTTTTAAAATCTCAGAAGCTGTACAGAACTTGACATAAACTTCAAAATATACAACTGTTATAACAGAGGTTTTAAAAACATTTACACAGATCTTAAACATCCCAAAAGCTGTACAGATATGACATACACTTTTAAAACACACCCCCAGATCAAAACGCGTCTGACTGCCGCAACCACCCCGCGAGAGCTCGAACCACCAACCACCTAGTCGTATGTCTGAGACACAAAATCCTTATCCACGGGATCCGTACCTACATCAGAGAGTTCAACTATGAGCCTAGAGCTCAGTAAGAACATAATATAATGCAGTGATGCATATGCTATGCATGAACATTTCGGAAATACAGTGACATTACAGAACATCATTTTTATCTGTCAAAAAGTGGGACTTATAGGGAAACAGGCGTAACAGAAGTGCACTATCAGGTACTAGTAATTTAGAGCAGAACACCAGTCCCCGTCCCACACTTAACCGAACGTTACATTACAGTCAGATTTTATCCTTCTTAACTTCAAAATCGTGCACAGAAAACTTTTGCATGTCTTTCTGGAAAATCGTCTATGCATGAGCATTTACAGTGCTTGAACTTAAAACAGTAGACAACAGGAATAAAACAGCAGAGTATAAAAGGAAATACAGATAACTCAGGACATAACTCTAACTTTTCTACCCAAAACAACCCGACATAAATGAAAACCTAGTACCTCTGTGATGTAGGGCATTAAGGGCCAACCTACGGATATGAACTTACCTGTTGTCCGTGAGGTGCAAGCTTTGTTCGTCTCGGTGAGTCTCAAACCTTTAACGGAGAAATGGAAGAAAACTCGAGAAGAGAGAAAACAGAAAAGAGAAAGAAGAGAAACAGAGAAGTGTTTGTCGTAGGAGGGAAGGGAAGAGACGAAGAGAGGTTGTATGGCTTCCTCAACAAGTTTGGACACTTGGCATCCAACCATTGGTTCCCCTCCACCTACCTTAATTCCTACCTAAACTGCCCCTCCATTGGTTTCTAACTAAGTGACTTATTTTGGTTACTCTTAGTTTGGTTTTCCAATAACATCTCAACACATAACCTAATAAATCCGAGCATAAAAAAATAAAAACAGTAACACTGAAAAATCTCGGGTGTTACACTCTCTCGGACGTAACTCACTGATGAAGAGAAAAATGGAAAATCGAAAAGCTCAAAGCTCTATCTGAAAATTATGGCATTCAAAAGTGAGTTTCAGCAGCCATAAGGTTGGTATTTAAACAACCAACCTTCTGCACACTTAGGATTACAAAAATAGCCGCCAACAAAATGATGCTAAAGGGGGAAGGCTCGGCCAAGTAAGCTAGCCATGTACATCATGGCATGGCCATTTTTGGCAAAGTCCCTCTTCTCTCCTAATGTCCTTTTCAAGCTTTGGCTTCAACAATGCCCCTCCCACGTGCCAACTAAAGGCAATAATGTTCAGCTAATTTAAATAACAAACAAAACAAAGAAAGAGAGGTAAAAAAACTACTAGCCAATTACACAAGTTGATGTTAAGGAAGACAAATTTCTTCTTTAACATTGACATGCCCGAGAGCATGCTCCCATGATATTAAATAGTAGGGCTTTTTCATGTCTTTAAGGTTTGGCTCCAACTCCAATTTATTTAAGGATGATCCACCTACAAAAATAGTCAATTAGTTAGGTAAATTTTCTGTCAAAGATTTGGAACGATATCGAGTGATGGCACCCGTGACATATCAGTTAATAATTATATTATTTAATATTATATTTACTATTTAATTTTTATGTGACCAGATCTATCATTTTATAAGGATACAAGCATCCAACTTACCACTACTAACAATAAATTCAACCAATGAAATTTTCTTTTAGAAAAATAAAATATTTTTGTTGACATAAACACGTTACATGAATAAAATTAAGGCATAACATTCCATATATAATTAAATTTAATATTATTTAAAAATAAAATTGAAACTATAAGAAATTATTATAAAATAAATATAAAATATAATAACTGTGAAAATAAAATATAAAATATAATAAACTTATTTATTTTATCCTCTTTACTAAATAACTTAACGGGCAAAAATGTATAGAAAGGCGCGTGCAAGCACGCTTCTTGGTTTGGAGGATGAAGGAGGGAAGGGCGACTTTAAAGTCAAAGAGGTGGGGCATTGACTGGATATAGCCGGTAGCTGAAACGGTGGTTTAGGCGGAGATCACGCCACTTGGCCGCCTTCTAAAGAACGCACGGCAGACGTCAACTTCAATGCTTTTCCTCCTCCACCGCCTCCGCTTCCCAACTACTTCACTAGATTTCATTTTTTATTTTATAAATCTCTTAAAATATTCAACATTAATTGATATATTAAATATAAATAATTAATTTATTACATTAATTAATATTTTAAAAATGTTTGATTATTTTATTTTAATAGTTAAATTTAACAAAGAAAAATTCAGAAACAATTATTTTATTCAGATCATGTATTTACAGAAGTCAAAATATGTAGTTAGAACATGTCGGATATTGTTTCCTGTCATTTTAAAGAAAATTAATTAAAAAATTTGATTTAATTTTAAGCAATTAAATCAATGTTAATTATTTTACATTAATTAAATATTTAACTGGCATAAATAAATAATAAAACTGTAGATTATCTTTTTTTTTTTGTCAATTGACAAAAATTTATTGAAGAACCGTGTGAAAATAAAAATGAAATTACTCGGATCTTAATTAGAAAAATAAAACGAGAATGGCTAAATTAAAATAACCGCCAAATTAGAAGGACTAAAAACAGATTTGAGAGAGTAAACTAGAATAAAATTTCATGAAACTTACTTAAAATCCTACTAAACTAGAATAAAGTATTCTTTAATTGACACCTAAGCACGACTAATTTTAATACAGAAAAATAGGAACAAAAAATCTAAATGTAGTTGAACAATAATTTGACAACATTCCCCCTTAGTGCCTACTTACAATCGAAGACTCCAAGTGGAGCTCTAAAACTTTCAAACTTAGGTTTAGCTAAAGTCTTAGTGAATATATATATTAGCAACTTAGTTGCTAGTATGAGCTCTCTTTAACTAAATTTCTTGACTGAACACTTTCTCCCTAATAAAGTGATGGTGAACTTCAACATGTTTCGTTATCTCATGGAATACCATAGTTGAAGCATGTCTGATTGCACTTTCATTGTCAGATTCAAATGGCCATGCATAGTCAAACCTTACAAAAGATGTCTATTATCAAACATTTCTACCAAATACACTCTTGTAAAGCTATTGTTGATGTCATGTACTTATTGTCACGACCAGGGGACGAGCCGGAGCAGCCTGATTCCTAGGAAGGGAACTCGATCACCCAGCCTAATTATAGATTTGACAGCGAAAGTCTTATAAATATTTACAGTCAAGCCAATATAATAAAATCTCAAGCAATTAGTATAAAAAGATAAATGCTTAAACAACATCCAACTTTGCATGAAAGTAAAGGAAATCCAATCAATCAGTTATCATTATAGACCTAAATCAAATACTAAGTTCTTACCAATAAACTACAAATAAAGTCAAACAAAAAGTAAATAACCAGCAGTCTCCTCTGATCTGCACGAAGTTAGTCACTTTTTTGTTTACCTGAATTGGGAGGGGGCCATTGGAGTGAGTGACTAACTCAATAGAAATATTATATACCTAATGCCTCTTGTTTAAAAAAATAGATTTTCTATCTTTATTTTTAAAAACCGTTATCACACTTCGAATGCATGAGTTATAAAACAATTAAGGAAACATTTTTCATTCTTTTAAAAAAAACGGGCTCCATGAGCCTCAATGAGATAGTTATAAAACCGCGCACATACATAGGTGATTATACACTGAAAATAACGTTCATTGTTTTCCACATAATACATCATTAGTGAAAAAAGAGTGTCACACATTGACCACTCCAACACCATCAAAGAAATACGGTGATTCGAAGATCCAGCCCATCATCCAAATGGTCAGCGAGCGACAGTCTGCTACGACACCAACTCGAACCAATACATACCATGATCAGGTTTTGGGATTTGAAACCCAAGGACCAAGTCATCACCGCCCTATTGTCAATTTTCCATATGTGCATACAATACCACCTTTACGTAACAAAAGGTGTACTTTGATGCCAATACTGCTCAAATTGTCAAGAGGACTCATCCTCCCACTATATCACAACAAAAACATCTATCATGTATACTAAAAACAAACGCGAGAAAAACATACGTACATATACATATAAAACGCAACATGATGGCGATCAGGTCCCGTCATACTTTTATAGGTGACAACCCACCAAAATAAGATTTTTTGAAAACATAAAATCTCTGCCTCGACGATGACTACTTCTCTTCCTTACAGGAGCGGCATGTGACGGCTCCCGACCCGATCGGGGTCAGCGAGCCTCATTCCAGACATTTGAAACGTGAAGTATTTTTTTTTTGAACTTTTAAAATGGCCAGACATAAAATCAAAGGCATAAAATGGAAAACAGAAATGCAGAAGCTGTAGACAACAAAAGTGCAGAAGCTTTGGACAATAGAAGTGCAGAAGCTTTGGACGACGGAAGTGTAGAAGCTGCGGATGACTGCAGAAGTCAACAGGAATGGACAACTGCAGAAATGGACAACTGTTTTAAAGAACAGCGTGGACGACAGTTTTAAAACAATTAAGCAGGGTTTTCGGTCGACAAGACACAGTACTTGAAGAGCCATGACCCACAACAAAGTCGGTCGAAGTGCAAAAGAGTAGTAAGACTGAGTTTCAGTCGAAGTGATCTCGGTGATGAAATCGGTCGAAGTGACCACGGTGACGAAATCGATCGATGTGCAAAAGAGTAGTAAGACTGAGTTTCGATCGAAGTGACCTCGGTGATGAAATCGGTCGAAGTGACCTTGGTGCTCAAATCGGTCGACAAGTTTGGACCACAGATTTGGAAGGCAAAATGGACGACAGAAACAGAAGACAGAATGGACGACAAGTTTGGACGATAACACTTAACCTTAGTCGACAGACTAAGTCTCTGGAATTACTTTCTACACCATTCGGTCGACAATTTCGACCGAATGAAACAGTGGGACAAAAAAAGAACACGAAAGACATATATACACCGCCGATCGATCGGCTACCCAAGGCGATCGATCGGCAACCTCTCTGTTTGACAGTTTACATCTTTTGACACAAAAACTTAAAACTTCAAAACCCGATTCAAAACAAAATTTTAAAACATGCTTGAAAACATGACAGAAGTTCAAAAAATCTAACTACGTGGATAACTCTAAAATCTGAAACAATCTATGAACAACATAAAGGAAAGGACTCCAAGCTGTTCCAGAATATTTCAAAACATATATTCAACTGGTTTTAAAACATCAACACCAAAAACCTATACATTATCCAAAATTTTCAAGAACTATACAAAACTTGACATACACTTCCAAACTACCCTCACAGGATCAAAATATGTCTGACTGCCACAACCAACCCCCGCAAGCTCGTCCCGCCAAAAGCTTCTACTCATCGGCCTGAAGCACAAAGTCCTCATCCGTGGGATCTGTACCTACAACAGGGAGTTCAACTATGAGCTTAGAGCTCAGTAAGAACATACAATGCAGTGATGCATATGCTATGCATGAACTTTTGAAATACATGAACATTACTTTACATTACGTCAAGTGCACAGAAGGTATAAGTGGGGCTTATAGAGGAATTGGCGTAACAGGAGTGCACTATCAGACACTGTGCACTATCAGGCACATAACAGGGATACAGAACAGAAATACAGAACAGAACAAAATGTCAGTCCTCGTCCCACACTTAACCGTACATTACATTACAGGTTTTATCTTTCTTAACTTCAAACCTCGTGCATAAAACATTTACATGACTTTCAGAAAAACGTGTAGGCATGAACATTTACGGTGCATAGAGTAAAGACAGGACATCAAAACACAGAATAAAAGACCGATTCTCAGGACATTTCTTAAAACATACATACTTAACTTTGTACACCACATACAACCTATCTACCCCCCAACAAACTCAACAACGTAAAATCTAGTACCTCCGTATTGTAGGGCCTTAAGGGCCAACCTATGCGTATGAACTTACCTGATGTCCGTAGAGTTGCAGGCTTTGTTCGTGTTGTCACGGCGAGTCACGAACCTATAATATGTACGTTAAAAATAATATAAACTGAGTTGCAAAAATGCCAGCTAATAACTTAGTAGGATATGCTCCAAACTCCATTCAAACCTTTAGAAAACCAACTAACGTGTTTTCGTACAAAACAACGAGTTTTCTCCAAAACCTTAACCCTAAAACTTCAAGAAACTAACGTTTAACTTGTCCAAACTCGTTAACTATGGTAGATGATTACCTGTAATGGGAAAATAGGAGAAAACAGAAGAGAGACAGAGGTTGAAAATCGCCGGCGTGGAGAGGAGGTTGTCTGTTTTGCGTGAAAGAGAGAAACAGAGAATAGAGAAAAATGAGGATTTTACGTAGAAGAGAAGAGAAAAAGAGAAAGAGAAAGCTTGTCTTCTTCCACAAGCTTGGATACTCGGCAATCATCCATTGGCTTCCTCCCACCAACCTTAATTGTTTTCCCATAATGCCCTTACATTGATTTCTAACTAAATTGTTATTTAGTTCGTCGACTCGGTCACTCCGAAACTCTCTTTTTCTACTAAACACACCGAAAATTCCCACTAAAACATTCATTGTATTAATATCAATTTAATTTCGTTTAATAATTCGGAGAATATTTACATGGCTAAAAATGCCGGATGTTACACGGCAACCTCAAGTACTAGCTCAAAGTTAGCGAACTTGTTCTAGCCTATAATAAAAAACAAAACCATAAATATTTCCCTTAACACTAGGAAAGACACAAGGATTAGCCCTATACGAGGAGTAGGAACCCAATCCAACGACCTATGAGCGTCCACGTAGCGCCTCGATGAAAAAATTCTTTCTAAAAAATAGCCTGTGTGTTCTAGCTCTACCATCACGCGATCGCTCGCAAATTTCATTGGTCGAGTCAACATATCGCCGCGCAGTCAGCCAGGGCGACGGTTCCAGCGACGTTCCGTCGCAAATATCGCGCTCTCTTCCACCAATTTTCGCTCTAATTCGACTGTTTATCCTACAAGGACTTCACATACATCAATATATTTTCAAAACATCCAGAAAACACTAAGGGATTTAAGATCCTTTGTTAAAATCCAATCCAAACACATAAACCCTAACCTAATAATCCAAAAATGGAGGGAGAAAACTGACTTACAGTTGAAGCTTACTGCCAAAATCCGAAGTCCTTCACCTCGGTTGCACGAATCAGAGGTTGAAACTCCTCTTCTTCCTCCTTCTCTCTACCCTCTCTTCCTCTTTTTCATTCTCTCCCACGGCGACCAAGTGAGAAGAGGAATAGAGTTTCCAACCTAATTTACCAAACTTTTTATTGTTTACACATTGACCTTACACTTTTCTTGATTTATAAAATGCACTCATACCTTATCTTAAACAAAAATCTTTAATCCGTTAATAATCAAACATTATTCCAAATATGATTCAAGGTAAATTCTCAATTACCCGATGTTAATTTTCTTAAAATTAATGACACGATAATTTACCTAATTACTGAAATGACCAAAACTTTAGAAAAATTCAACGTGGCTAAAAATGACAAATTGAGTCAACCCATGATACGCTGTCGGTCGATAACTAAAAATTTGACATGTAAAAATTAATAAACCATAAAAATACAAGATTTTACACTCATTTCCAATACTTGATCATGCAACAATTGATTGCTTATTGTTGCACCACGAAATTATAGCTGAACCAATACTAAAACAATAGTCTGAAGTTGAACGACAATCATTTGCATCACTTGCTTAGTCTGCATCAGTTAATCCACTCAACAAAAAATCGTTACGTTTCTTGTAAATAAGATCATAATCAAGAGAACCTTTTACATACCGCAAGATGCTCTTGTTAACTTAAAGTGTTTTAAGGTTAATATAATTTTGATGATAGATGCTTTTAAGTGAGATTGTTTTATATTCAAATTATCTTTTATTAATGATTATTGTTATAATTGTTAATATAATTGTTAATAATAAGTAAAGAAAATTATTCTATCATTACTTCTCATTGAAAATACCCTTGAAGAGGGATATTTAATCATACTAACATGTGTGTTTAAGAATTTTCAGTCATTAATGAGACTTTAGAACTTCAAATTAATGAATGCAAAAAACGCCTTCAAAGTGTTGATCGAAACGACATAGTGTTGACCGCTAGGAAACTTTACCAAATTCTAAAGAGGTTCAAATGTCGACCAAAAAATGATAGTGTCGACCGCATAACCAAATAAAGAAATTCAAGAGAGGTTCAAGTGTAGACCGGAAAATGATAGTGTCGACTGCATAACCAAATGAAGAAATTCCAGAAAGCAAGAAACATCCAATTTCTCCTAAACTTTTCATTTCAAAATGAATTTACAGATCACTTCTCAAGCGAGATTTAACTTCATTCTCTCTTATGATTTGCATATCGCCGCCTACGTATAATAAAACCAACATGAGCCTTTTTTATTATGTTTTCACAAATCAACTATAATATGAATCAACAAACAATAAATCCACGAAAGATACAAAATTGAGTCACTTTACCATACCAAACACATGGTGCTTGTCTGAGGTCATACAACGCCTTTTTTAACCAACGAACATGAGAGAATTTAGCACCTTGTGATCCAAGTCGCCATAAAGAAATACATTTTTTATATCAAGTTACCATATCTTCTAAATTCTAAATGTAACAAGTGAAAAGATTGATCTTATTGTCATCATCTTTGCTATTGGACTAAAAGTTTCTTCATAATTTGATTCGTAGTTTTGAGAAAAATCACGAGTAGCGAGAAGAACTTTGTCTCTGTCAATTGTACAACCTAATTTCTTTTTCAAACGATATATCCATTTCTAAGTGACTGGTTTGCAATTGTTTGGTTTTCGCACAAGCTCCCTTCGTATCATTTCTCCTCGATGCTCCAACAAATAAACATGAAGTGATGGTACAATGATTCAGCTGCACTACATAATCTTTAATATAACCTAGTGCCTTTTTTTCCCTTGAACATCTTCTAACAGCACCCTCACCACGTTCTATTCTTCAAGCATTCCTTCTTGGGGTTGGAGATTCATTACTTTCTTAATATTTTAATAAAATAAAATTAACATAATAAATTAATTAAAAATTAAAGTAAATATTATTTTTCAAAGAAATTATAAAATAAAATGCGATTACTACCAAATTAGGTTCAAATCTCATAATCCACAATTTTATTCTTTTTTTAGTTTATAAGGTATTTTTATTTTTTCCAATAACTAAAAAATTGTCTAAAATTCAAATTAGTTGAGTATCACAAAAAAACAAATATTATAAATATCGTCCTAATATATATCATTATAATATAAGACTATAACATATGTTGAAAATCGAATGCGAATCGAAAAAAACGTAGAAAACAAGAACACCAAGATTTACGTAGAAAATTCTTTTGGAGAAAAATCATAGGCAGATGAAAAATTTACTATGATCAAATCAAGGTACATGAATTTTGTGATTCAAACATTAATATATAGATAAATAAAAAAATTATAAGACTAAACTAAAATTAAAATCATACCAATCTCTATAGAATGTTTGTCGATATGTCTAAGCATTTCTTCTTATGTTTGTAGATTTGTTAGAAAATTAATGAAATTTCACAACCGAAGTTTGCTAGTTTCTAAAAGCAAAATCCAATTTGTTCATAATGAAAATTTTGAGTTTCATTTTGTTAAAAAAATTGAAGGTTTAAGTTGAATGGACACCCAAGTTTGAGCTTCAATATGACAATATCTTCAAAAAAAAAAAATCAAGGGTTTAAATTAAATTATCTTTAAAATTAATAGTTTAGTTTGTACTTAAAAAAAGTAAGAACATTGGAGGTGTAAATTCTCATGATATTTGTCTAGTTACAGGAATCCAAAGAGATTCGCCTTTCTTGGTTTGATTTTGTAAAAAACTAATCATTTCTAATTCTTAAAACATGGGCTCAGGCTCGGCCTCCCTCTTCTATTTTTATGGACCAACTTGAACCGACCCATTACTAGTCGTTGCATTGCTTGGAAACCCTCGTCAATGCCTTTGAGATTTCCACTCTCAATCCAGTTTTTCCCCTATTTTTGACTTAAATTTGCGCACGAAGCATGATCAGAAGATTCTAAAGAATTCTGATAGTTGAAGAAAGAAGGCGACTATTAGAGTATGTGTACTGTTTAGTTGTAGTTTAGTTTAATGACTTCCTTCTTTTTCTCATGCTCACCATTTCATTTATCGTTCATTGTGATATACATGTATAGAATTGACTATGGTTTGACAGAAGATAATTACACAACACATTTTCTATTCCCTTCTCTCTGTTGCCAGCTTCTTCTTCGTTTTTCTTTTCTTCTCCTGCTTCTGCTTCTTTACATCGGGCAGCTCAACTTGGTATCAAAGCCAAAAAATGGCGTCACCCAACTCGACGATCCCCTCCTCTCCTTCAAGCCCTCTTTCTTCTTCCTTGCCTCTATTTCCTTCGGTAAATCAAACACTCACGATCAAGCTGGACAACACAAACTATCTTTGTATGGAAAGCTCAATTTGTTCAACGTTGTTATTGCAAATGGAATCGATAACATCTTGGATGACTCATTTTCCCCTCCCCCAAAATTTCTGGACTCCATCTCTTCTCAAATTAACCCGGAGTTCACCATTTGGCAACGATACATCTGGCTCATTATGAGCTAGATCTTCTCTTCTCTTTTTGAGGATCTACTTCCACAAATAGTATCCTTCACTACTGCCAGTGAAAACTGGCTGCCTCTTGCCCGGATGTTTGTCTCCACCTCCTTAGCTAGAATAATTGATCTTCGCAGTCAGCTTCACTCTCTCTCTAAAGATGGCATCACTGCTTCTCATTATATCCAGAAAATTACCTCCTCTCGGGATCAGGTGATCTATTTTCTTGGTGGATTGGGAAGCGATTACAACGCTTTTGTCACCTCCATTGCAAATCGCTCCAATCAACCTGTCTTGGAAGAAATCCATAATCTTCTTCAAAGCTATGATTTTTTACTGGAGAAACAGAACTCAGTCGTTTCTCTTCTGATGTCAAACTCGACTCAAGCAAACGCCGCTATTCATCGCCCTTCCGACCAGGATGGAGTCCTCGATCTTTTACAAATGCCCCGGTCCGACAAAACTTCTCGTCTAACCTAAATCAAAATGGTTACGGGTCTACTCCTTCCTCACCGAGTACTTGGGGCCCAACTCGGCCCACAAATCACTTTAAACCCAGGTGTCAGATTTGCAACAAGCTGGGCCACTCAGTCCCAATCTATTACCATCGGCTGAATCCATCTTACAGACTCGTCCAAACCCACTTCAATCTTTCTGCTTCCACATTCAGCTCTACAGCCAGCCAATTTCCAACTCTCCAAGCTCACACGGCTGGTCTTTTACAAACCCTGCTTACCACCACCCCTGACACTCCATGGCTCCTTGACTCCGTCGCAACTAATCATTTTACACCACAATTGGTCATGCTCAACCAGCCCCAACCCTATACCGGTTCATCCCAAGTCGCCACAGTCGATGGTAAGCTTTTTCAAATCGCTCAAATCGGTTGTGTTGGTATTCCAACATCTAGTCGTCCACTTAAATTAAGCACTGTCTGTCACACTCCACTCATTTCTCACAACTTACTTAGTGTCTCTCAATTATATCTTGAAAATTCTGTGTATATTGAATTTCACTCAAACTATTTTGTTGTTAAGGATCGGATTTCTCAACAACTCCTTCTTCGGGTTCTCTTCATGATGGACTATATCAAATTCCTCAGCCTACCTGTGCACTCACTCTAACGACCCGGAAGCATTTCCTAGCTACTGCTTTATCTCAACTATGGCATCTCATATTAGGTCATCATTCTTTCACTGTTTTGAAGCATGTGTTAGATTCCTGTAATGTTCCAGTTACTAAAATAAACATGGATAACCTATGTGTTTACTGGTGCATGCTATTTTATCTTGTTTATCGATGATTGCACTCGGTTTATTTGGTTTTTTTTCTTTGAAATTAAATAGTGAAGTTAAGACTACTTTTGTTCAATTTCATCGACGTGTTTACACAATTTGGTATTAATATTAAAATAGTACAATCTGATTGGGGTGGAGAGTTCCAATTTCTCTCTTCCATCTTTAAGTCTCTTGGTATTCACATCGTGTCTCGTTCCCCTATACCCCAAATCAAAACTGTCGGGTAGAGTGCAAAAATTGTCATATTATAGAAACTGGCCTTGTTCTACTCTTCCACGCCTCATTTCCTCAACAGTTTTGGCCCTATGTTTTTGCTACTGCCACCACATTAATAAATCTACTGCCTACTCCTATCCTCAATCACAAATCTCTTTTCCAATGCTTGTTCACTATTTATCCAGATTATTCATTATTGCGTGTGTTTAATTGTTTGTGTTTCCTTTTTCTTCGACATTATAATCAACATAAATTACACCCTCGTTCCCTCCCTTGCGTTTTCTTAGGTTCCAGTCCTCATCACAACGGTTATATATGTCTCGACCCTAAATCAAACAAAATGTATATTTCCCGTCATGTAACCTTTGATGAGTCTAGTTTTCTCATCACATCTTATAATAAGCTTACTCCACAAAAGCCTCCTTCTCCCTTCCGATTTCCTCTATGCCCTTCCCACCTTTTCCTAGCCATCATCAACCCAGTTCACCTCCACCATCTTATATCTTATCATCATCTCCTCCCACTCCTACAGAAAATTACCTCTCTATACCTTTAGATCCTACAATTGTTGTAGATCATTCCTCCACTGTTTTGTCAGTTTCAACTCCCACTACCATCCCTATATTGACTATCATTAATCATCATCCCATGGGAACTAAAGCCAAGGATGGAATTTTTAAGCCAAAAGCTTTTTGCAATTGATGCCTCCTTTGAACGAAAACTATTTCAACAATCCTCCAAACATCCACATTAGGTAGCTGCTATGCAAGATGAGATCTCAGCTCTAAATGAAATGAATACTTAGAAATTAGTGTCACTTTCAAGAGGGATTGAAGTTATTTGTTGCAAATGGGTCTTCAAGACTAAACTAAACTCAAATGGCACAATAAATCGGTATAAGGCTCATTTAGTGGCAAAAGGGTATGACCAGACCAAATACATTCATTATGATGAAACTTTCAGTTCAGTGGTAAAATACATTCATTATGATGAAACTTTCAGTTCAGTGGTAAAATCGGCGTCTATTCGCACTACTCTTTCCTTGACTGTCTTTTCTAGCTAGATCATCAAACAACTCGATATAAGTAATGTCTTCCTACATGATGATTTATCAAAAATAGTTTTTATGCAGCAACCACCTGACTTAATAAGTTCATCACATCCCGCTGATGTTTGCCTATTACACAAACCTCTCTACGGTCTCAAGCAGTTTCTTCGGGCTTGGTACACCAAACTATACAGGGCTTTAATAGATTGAGATTTCACCGCATTAAAGTCTGATACATCACTATTTGTTCATCCCAGGAATTCTTCCATTATAATTATGCTGGTCTATGTCGACGATATTATCTTAACTAGTAACTCTACATCTCTACTAGATCAACTTCTCAGTTATCTACATTCCCAATTTAAAGTTTTGAGATCGTGGAGCACTATCATTCTTTCTTGGGATCTCAGTTACTCACACTTCTAGTGGTCTGCGTTTGTCGCAATCACGATACATTTCTGAATTGCTTCATAGAGCTAACATGCTATCTTGTAAACTGGTTTCTTCTCCTATGGTTACAGGACTAATCTTATTTAAAGTTTTTAGTACACCACTTCGTGATGGGTCTCTCTATCGTAGCATTGTTGGTGGTCTACAATATAGTTCCCTTACCCGACCCGATATTGCCTTTGTTGTAAACAAAGTCTCACAATTTATGATACACCTTCAGATGTTCATTGGCAAGCTGTCAAATGAATTTTAAGATATCTGTAAGGTACTTTTTCCTTAGGTATCTCATTCTTGCCCTCAACTTGTTGTAATTTGACCCGTTATACGGATGGTGATTAAGCTTCCTGTTTGGATGATCACAAGAGTACAAGTGATTATTGTATCTTCTTAGGCACTAATCTTATATCTTGGTTTCCTCTAAAAAAAAATTGTTTCACGCTCCAGCACCGAACCTGAATATCGTAGTGTAGCAAATGGCGCAGCTGAAGTTCTATGGCTACAATCCCTACTAACTGAATTGAGAATTTCCTCAACCAAGGTACCTCTAATTATTTGTGATAATATTAGAGCAACGTATCTCGCTTCCAACCCAGTGATGTACTCCAAATCTAAATATGTCGAGATTGACTTTCATTTTGTTCGGGAAAAAGTCTTCAACAAGACATTGATGGTACAGTTTACTTCATCAGAAAATCAACTCGTTGATACTCTTACTAAGCCTCTTCCGCCATCGACCTTTTCTGATTTTACAACTAAGATCTTCGACCAACGGTCTTGATCTTGAGAGGGGATGTTAGAGTATGTGTACTGTTCGGTTGTAGTTAGGTTGTAGTTTAGTTTACTAACTTTCTTCTTTTTCCCATGTTCATCATTTCATTCATCATTCATTATGATATACATGTATAAAGATGACTTTGGTTTGACAAAAGATAATACACAACACATTTTCTCTTTCTCTTCTCTTCTCTCTGTTGCCAGCTTCTTCTTCTTCGTTGTTTTTCCTTTATTCTCTTGCTTCTGCTTCTTTTACATTAGGCAGCTTAACTGTGACTTGATTCAGTCATAATATGAAGCTACAGTTCTTGATTAGACAGTGATTTTGAGCAGGTTTCATCAGAAATTCAAACGGCAAGGAAGAAGACATAATCAACTTTGCTCGGAACTAAAAACGCATGGAAGAGCTCTTCTGCTTTCACTGCCATTTCTAAACTAGTCAACTTAAGAGCCGACGTTCGAGCTGCCCTTCCAAATTGGATAAGCTTGCAAATTGGCCAGCATTAAAAAATTAGGTTTATGATCAAGCCGAACCAGATCATGATCTTGAGCCGAATATTGAGGCTGACTATATACTAATGCAAGTCACCTAGGAAGAAAAAGAGGACCGGGTGTAAACAACTACTGTCGAATAATCGAACCACCTTGACTTTGAATCCATGTGATATTGTTGGTTCGTAAACATAAGATGACACATAAACAATCGTTGCAATGAAAGATTAGAGTGTTTATTTAGTCTTACGCCTTGTTTAAGTTTTAGTTTTTCTTGTCAAATAGTTAGGGGTAAAAATCAGTTCATTTAAAATTAAAAACTAAACTGAACCAAACCAAAATCTCAGTTGGTTCAGTTTCAATTTTAGAAAAATTAATTTTTGGTTCGGTTTTCGATTTCTTCTTTCAAAAATCAATAAAAACCAAACCAAGCCGAATAAAATTTATAATATTTATATAGTTTTTTAAATTTTTATATTGAAAATTCAAATTATAGAATTAAACTGGTCATAAAAATCCAAAGGGTGGCCAAATGCAATGAAGCTTGTATTTAAATGCAGCCAAGAAAGATAGTGGAGGGCTCTAGGAAATCACATGCATCCTTGTCTTGCTCTAAATTCCATTCATTCTGATGTTGATGTTGCTGTCTTCACTAAGTCCATTTGTTCAATGCAATATGGGATTGATCATGTGATTTTGTCATTGGAATCTTGGGTTTGGATTTCCCTTTATTATTATTATTTTTTTAATATTTAATGTCATTTTTTATTACTATAGTTATTTATTCAAATATTTTAGGTGAATTTTGACCAAATTAGTAAAAGTTGAAATTGATTTCATTGACGTTTGCAACAATAGTCTTATGAGGTCAAAAATATTAGTAGAGCATAATGCCATAATAGTTGTCGCGTGAAAAAGATTGGAAGAGATCAATACACAAGTAGATTTCATCTCTATCGCGTTTTGGTGTCAAAGTAAATAACAAATTTGTTCACGCTTCGGAACGGGAACATTTAAACCCTGACAGGAAAAAATTATGGCCACCTATCTGTGAGGGCAAAAGTAGCTGCATGTCTATAAGATCAATATGCAAATAGAGTTCTATCTTAGATAGAAAAGACTTGTTTCTGAACTTTGCTGGTTTCGCCTTGGAGTAGACCAATTTGAAAAATGCTATTGCTTGGCAGCTTAGAAATGTTTTAATTATTTGAAACAAAGCAACTCCTCTTTTTCATGATATAAATTGGTATGACCCACCGTGAAGAAAAATTTCATTCATTGTCGGCTGTGGGGCTATGCATATCATTCACACAACCTCTATTATTGATTCAAATCCCTATTGAAAATAATATTCACTTCTAAATATCATTGCAATTTTAAATTATTTATGATATAACAAAATTACATGATCACAATAAAATTAATTCTATGCAAGTGAAATGACCAAATTAGCCTTGACATACGTTTATGAGTACAATAACCAGTAGGCATTCGAGGAATTTCCATTAGTTTTAAAAATTAACCCATGATTTTATTTTAAAACTGAAAGTGATGGAAATGGAATCCTAGATCTAATAAAAAAAATAAAAGAGATTATATGAATGAAAAAAAGAAATAAAGGAAAGGCATTGTTTTGACTAAGGAAGAGAGAGGAGGAGGGAGAGCAATGAAGTTCTTGTTCCAGTGCCCATGCTGCTCCTGCTTCTGCTTCATGAAGCCACATCCAGGCAAACCGAAGGAGAAGAAGGAGAAGAAGGAGAAGGAGAAGGAGAAGAAGGAGAAGGAGAAGGAGAAGAAGAAGATAGAAGTCATGGAAGTGAAGGAAAGCATCGAAGTGAAGGAAACTAAGGAATAGTGTAAAGAGTAAATTAAATAATTACTCAGAATCTGTTTGCTTTCTCTTCTGGGATCTGGGGTTTCATCTTTGCTCTCTGAATTATGCTTCTTTCTCACTGTTTTTTCCATTTCTAGTTGCGGTTCTTCTCTTGTTGATATAATCTCTCTGATAATTGTGATTATTTTCTGCGGAATTTCTCGAAGAATACATTTACTTTAGTATTAATGTATTTATTTTCATTTATTTTCTGTACTTTTAGCTTTAATATTGGCTGTTGCGTCCTATTGTTCATTCTATTAACTCCTTCCAATTTCTTCTCAGATCTAATTAGGTTTTTTTTTTTTTTTTTTTTTTGTCCCATTCTCAAATATTGCTCTTGAGAACAGAGCCGTCTCCTTAGATCGGCCCCCGTTGTGGAACAGCGGGTGGTCGATCTCCTATAGTACTGTAGTTTGTATTTCATTTAATTAGTTACTTTACTTTATTTTTGTACTGTAATTATCTAGATCTTGCTGCTGGTTATAAATTGTAATTTGAATACGTAGGAATTGTGTCTATGGAAGAGTCATAGCCTATTACACATTATTAACTTTATAAATTAATTTTAAAAAAATACCAAACGATATTCAATTTACTTAAAATTTTTAAAACATGTTCAACACATTATGGGAAGATAATTTGTAAATTTTCGTTATTTTCATGATTTATTATAATTGTTGAACATCTGTTTTATAAAATAATTAACTAAAATTATAAGTGTTAGGTGAATATATATTAAAAATTTCAAATAAATTGAATATCGTTGGTATTTTTTTCCCTTCTGTAACACTCGACATTTTTGCCTATATAATTATTTCTCGAATACGTAAGCGGAATTACTCCGATATTAATGCAATGACCATTTTAATAAAATTTTCGACGTGTTCAATTGAATGAAGACGATTCGTGAGACCGAATCGACTAACTAAATAATGTTTTAGTTAAAAACTAATGGAAGGACAATTTAGGAAGGAATTAAGGTTGGTGGGAGGGGACCAGTAGATGATTGACACTTGGCAACTTGTTGAAGAAGTCATGTTCTTCTTCTCTTTCCTCCTACGTGAAACCCCATCTTCTCATCTGCTTCCTTCCATTCCCCATCTGTTTTCTCTCTTCTAGGCGACTGTAACCTTTCCAAGAACTTCCTTTCCTCCGTTTTCTCCAGTGAAAGTTCGTGCATCACCGAGGCAACACGTTCAAGACTCAACTCTACAGCAAACAGGTAAGTTCATTCTGTAGGTTGGCCCTTAAGGCCCTACATCACGGAGATACTAGGTATTTCTTATGTCGGGTGGTTTCGGGTAGAGAAAGTTAGAGTTAAGTTATGAGTTATCTGTGTCTCTCATTATGTTATGTTGTATTATTTCTGTTGCCTGCCGTTTTATGTTTAAGCACTGTAAAAGTATATGCATACACGTTTTTCCCGAAAGTTCATGCAAAATGTTTTCTGTACACGGTTTGAAGTTAAGAAAGATAAAATCTGAATGTAATGTATTGGTTAAGTGTGGGACGGGGACTGGCCTACTGTTTCTGTTCTGTAAATCTGTTATGTGCCTGTCGTGCACTTGCCAGTTCCCCTATAAGTCCCTCTTATACCCCTCTACCAGTGAAACGTAATGTACTGTACTGTCATCGTATTTTGAAAGTTCATGCATAGCATATGCATCACTGCATTTTTTATATGTTCTTACCAAGTTATAGACTTATAGGTGAACTCCTTGATGTAGGTACTGAACCCGTGAATGAGGACTTTGTGCCTCAAGATAATGATTTGATGTAGTTGGCGGATCGAGCTCATGGGGTTTGGTTGTGGCAGCTAGACATATTCCTGACCAAAGAGAAAGAGGTTTTAAAGTTTTGTGTTATGTTTTAAAAACTTCTGTTATGGTGAATTCTGGGAATGCACGCCAAGTTCTGTACTGTTTCTGAGATTTTAAAAAGATGCAAGGCATCTGTACAGATGTTTAAAACCTCTGTATTTGACAGTTGAGTTTCTGTTCTTAAGTATTCTGGAATTGATTGGAATATTTTCTCTTTTAGGGTGTGCATGGATTATCTCTGATTTTAGAGCCATCCATGCAATCTGTTTCCTTAAATTTTTGTCGTGTTTTCCTGATATGTCTAAAATCATATTTTGAATCGTTTTTCTGAAGTTTGAAGCTTTCATACTTTTTGTATTCACGGCTTCTGTTTTTATGTAATGCTGTTAAAAGTTGTCAATTTTGTTTATTCACATCCACCGCTGCCACTGTTCACTTTTGTCTTATTCACATCCACCGTTCTCTTTTGTTTATTCACATCCACCGTTCTCTTTTGTTTATTCACATCCACCGCTGCCACTGTTCATTTTTGTCTTATTCACATCTACCGCTGCCACTGTTCACTTTTATCTTATTCACATCCACCGCTGCCACTGTTCACTTTTGTCTTATTCACATCCACCGCTGCCACTGTTCACTTTTGTCTTATTCACATCCACCGCTAGTTTATATTGCCCGCCCAGTTTACTTACATTTTCTACCTACGTCTTCCGCCCCATTTTATTTACTCCTTCGGCCATAGATCACGTGATTCCGGTATTCACTGTAGCCTTTCTTTCAATATGTGTTTCAATTTATACTTCTGAATTATTTTCATTGCATGTATTTTATCACGTCACTCTCTGCATGCCTGCCGTCCACCCAACCTTTTATTTAAACGATCAAAGTGTTCTGTCTCCCTGTTTTCTTCAGTCTTTTATTTCTGTGGTTCAAAAATTAACATGTCTTCTGATTATGTTCCAAGTATTCTGATTCCCTTCTGTTGTTTATTCTGCAGTTCGGTTTTAACTGTTTTTCCCGTTTTGTTTTCGACTCCAGAGAACGCTCTCTCTCTGTAAAGTTTCAAGGGTTCGTTTTAAAAGTCCAGTCTGGTTTCTGTTTAAAAAAATAAAAATAAAAATAAAAATGTCTCGTTTTCTGTTAAATGTTAGGAGTGATGGCTCATCGGCCCGATCGGGTTGGGGGCTGTCACAGTTATGGTATCAGAGAAAAATCAGGTTTTAAAAGCGATTCTTTAAAATGTCTGACTGCGCAACCCACCACGTGAGATCGCTCCACCAACTGTAAGTGTTTAAAATTCCCGTAAAAGTTATATTTATTAAGTTAGGTTATTCTGTTTATAGGGTTTCTTAGAAATTGTGAGAGGACATCAGGAAGAAGCAAGCGAAAGTTCTCGTGCCATTGACAGATTAACTGAGCTGGTGGGTGTACAGTCCCGCATGGTGGAACGTATGATGGCCCGAGAAGACAACGGGAATATTAATAATAATCACGGGAATGCTTCACGCGACACCAGTGGAGATAGGTTCAGGCGACTCCAGCCGCCTACATTTGATGGACTATCTACTGACCCAACTCACGCTGAGGAATGGGTCCGGCAGATAGAGAGAATGTTTAGATGTGCAGAGGTGGAAGAAAATAATAAGGTTCTATGTGCCACGTATCAGCTCACCAAGAATGCAAGATTTTGGTGGGACACCATCCAGGCAACAACGGTGGCGTTAAGCTAGGAGGAATTTAAACGGATATTCTATGAGAAGTATTTTGACAGAAGTGTGAAGAAGGAAAAGATGATTGAATTCTCTCGACTACAACAGTATGGATCGGTGGCCGAATATGTTCAGAAGTTTGAATCCTTATCCCACTATGCACCTCATTTGGTAGCCATTGACGAAAACAAGGTGCACCAATTTATTCAGGGTTTGAAGCTGGACCTCTTACGAGGGATTTCATACGGGCAATTTGACGAGGCCCCGTATACGAAGGTGGTGGCCAAGGCTTATCAGTTGGAGGCCTTAGAAATGAAGTCCCAGAGACAGAGAGATTCGTTGAAGAGATTTCCCCGTGATGCCCCTCAACAACAGCAACAACAAAGGAGTCAAAATTTGCAAACTCAACAGCAGCAGAACAGGGGCATTAAGAGGCCCAATGAGACCACCACTTATCAAGACAAGGGAAAGAGACCAATGGGGGCTCCTCAACTTTCAGCATGCCCACGATGCCAGAAGATTCATAGGGGAGAATGCAGACTCATTACCGGCCAATGCTTCCGATGTGGCAAGAAGGGCCATCACGTCCGGGATTGCCCAATGCCAGACACGAGACCAAATCAGGCTGTACCAAGAGTTTTCGCAATGATAGAGGATGATGATGATACCGCCCAGCACACAGCAATTACAGGTACAATTTTAATATGTGATGCACCTTCTTATACCTTGTGGGACACGAGGGCCACACATTCGTTCGTGGCAATGGACTTCGTAGTTAGACAGAAGTTTTGTTGTATGCCGTCAGATCAGCCCTACAACATTATGCTATCGTCCGGAGAGTTTATGCACTCCGAGCAGGTTGTACGAGGTGATATAGTGTCAGTAGGAGACCAGAAGTTGTATGCCAACTTTATCGTCATCGGTATGAAAGTATACGATGTTATTCTGGGGATGGACTGGCTGTTTAGACATCACACGACCATCAACTGCAGGTCTGGGTTAGTGTCGTTTAAGCGCCCGAACGAGGTAGAGTTCTCCTATCAGGCAATACCAAAGAAACACCATATGCCTGTTATATCTTCCTTGAAAGCTCAACAGCTGATGAGGTCAGGATGCATCGGATTTATTGTCCACGCAGTAGATGTTCAAAGGCAAGGTGAGGTGGAACTTCAAAATATTCCGGTAGTTCGAGACTTCTTGGAGGTTTTCTTAGATGACTTACCGGGATTGCCACCTGATCGTGAAATCAAGTTTGAAATCGATGTATATCCTGGTGCTGAACCGATATCGAAGAATCCGTACCGTATGGTACCAATAGAGCTGAGGGAGTTGAAGTATCAGCTAAAGGAATATGTGGACAAAGGTTTTGTGCGCCCTAGTTTCTCTCCGTGGGGTGCTCCTGTCTTGTTCGTTAAGAAGAAGGATGGGTCCCTACGCATGTGCATTGATTACCGTGAGCTGAAAAAATTGACCATAAAAAATAAGTACCCGTTGCCGAGGATCGACGATTTATTTGACCAACTACAAGGGGCTCGGGTATTTTCAAAGATTGACTTGCGCTCCGGTTATTACCAGTTGAAAGTCAGGGCTGATGATATTCCAAAGACTGCCTTCAGGACCCGGTACAGACACTACGAGTTCTTGGTAATGTCTTTTGGATTGACTAATGCCCTGACGGCATTCATGGACTTGATGAACAGGATATTCCAAGATTTCTTGGATAAATTTGTAATCGTCTTCATCGACGACATCCTGGTTTACTCCAGAAATGAGGCCGAGCACGTGGAGCACCTGGCAATTGTGCTATCGACTCTGAAACAGCACCGGTTGTATGCCAAACTGTCGAAGTGCGAATTCTGGTTGAGCAGGATTAACTTCCTAGTTCATGTGGTGTCGGCAGAAGGAGTGTCCATGGATCCAGCCAAGATTTTGGCAGTGAAAGAATGGCCGAGACCAAGAAATGCCAGTGAGGTACGGAGCTTTATCGGACTAGCTGGTTATTACAAAAAGTTTATCAAAGGATTTTCTGTAATAGCAAAACCTATGACCAGCTTGACAAGGAAAGACATCAAGTTCTAGTGGTCTGAAGCTTATGAGGTGAGTTTTCAGACACTTAAGCAGAAATTAACCACTGCTCCTCTGTTAGTATTGCCAGTTGAAGACGGCAAATTCAGCGTATACTGTGATGCATCCAAGGTTGGCTTGGGATGTGTATTAATGCAAGAAGGGAAAGTAGTGGCATACACATCTAGGCAATTGAAGAACCATGAGCAAAACTACCCTACACACGACCTCGAGTTAGCGGCGGTTGTGTTTGCGCTGAAAGTATGGAGACACCACTTGTACGGACAATCATGTGAGGTGTTTTCCGATCACAAGAGCCTGAAGTACATATTTACCCAGAAAGAGCTAAACATGAGACAAAGACGGTGGTTAGAATTTGTGAAAGATTACGATGTGGAGATTAAATACCACCCTGGTAAAGCTAATGTGGTAGCTGATGCGCTGAGCAGGATGCCAGCTACTATGCAACCAGCTATGTCGGCCGTATCAATGCCTTTGAAGACAGAGATACAGAAGTTTGATATGGAGATAGTTTCTGGGCTATCGACCATACTAGCAGACCTGACACTACGGCCCACCGTCCTGGATCGAATTAAAGAGGCCCAGAAGACCAATTCAAAGGAAATGGCTGATATAGTAAGCAAGCTACCTATGGCCTTTTTCGAGTTCAGCTATTCGGGAGATGGTATTCTGAAGTTCAAAGATAGGTGATACGTCTCGAGGGATGATGAGCTGCGAAGGGACATTTTATCGGAAGCCCACTCGTCTTCTTTCTCTGTGCATCCTGGGAGCACAAAGATGTATCAAGACTTGAAACTTCACTTCTGGTGGCCGAATATGAAGAATGAAGTGGCCAAATATGTGGAGTCTTGCATGATATGTCAACAGGTCAAAGCTGAACATCAACGACCAAGTGGAACGCTTCAGCCTCTCCCGATCCCCGAATGGAAATGGGAGAACATAACGATGGATTTTGTTGTCAGCCTTCCAAGGACAGCTAAGGGCCATAATAGCATTTGGGTCATAGTGGACAGGTTGACGAAGTCGGCCCATTTCCTACCTGTGAAGACGACGTACTCCATGGATCAGTACGTAGAACTGTATATCAATGAGATTATTAGGCTGCATGGCATTCCTGTGTCGATCGTCTCAGACCGGGATCCAAGATTCACTTCCAGGTTTTGGAAAAGCTTGCAGAACTCCTTGGGTACAAAGTTGAACTTCAGCACAGCCTTTCATCCACAGATTGACGGACAATCTGAAAGGACGATCCAAATACTAGAGGATATGTTAAGATCGTGCGTGCTAGAATTTCATGCTTCTTGGAGCATATATTTGTCACTCGTGGAGTTTGCTTACAACAATAGCTACCAGGATACAATTGGCATGACTCCTTATGAAGCTCTATACGACAGGAAGTGTGGATCTCCATTGTGTTGGGATGAAGTCGGAGAAGCCAAGCTTATCGGCCCTGAGTTTCTGCAGCAGATGTCCGAGGTGATTGCTGCTATCAAACAATGAATAAAAACTGCTCAGAGTCGACAAAAAAGCTACGCAAACCACAGGAGAAGAGACTTGGAGTTTGCTGAGGGCGACAAAGTATTCTTGAAAGTGTCACCTTTCAAGGGCGTAATGAGATTTGGTAAGAAAGGAAAACTCAGCCCACGATTCATTGGACCTTTTCCCATCTTGGAACGTGTGGGAAGTATGGCTTACATACTACAGTTGCCAGCGTCAATGGATGGAGTTCACAATGTTTTTCATGTTTCGATGCTGAGAAAATGTGTACGAGATCCAACCCAGATCATGGAACATGTGGACTTTGATATCATGCCGACGCTGACATATGAAGAAAGACCCATACAGATATTGGATACTTCACTCAAGGTATTTCGCAACAAGGTAGTCCTATTGGTGAAGGTGTTGTGGCGCAATCATAATATAGAGGAAGGCACATGGGAAAGACAAGAGGATGTTAGGGCCCAATATCCTGAGTTCTTCTGTTGTGCAAAATATTTCGCAAGTGTACGAGTCGCAACAAGTAATACAGTGATCAAATAGAGTGTCGAACCCACGAGGACTTGTAATTAATAATCGAAATAATTAATCTTAATTCTAAATTGAACACACGTTTTTATGGTTTTCAAATATTGAAATTGAAATAACAACTAAAATAATTAAAATAAACTAAATTAAAATAGCAGAATAAATAAACTGAGATTAAATCAAATTAATAAAAACCTAGGTACTACGATTTCACCAAGACAATATTTATTTCAGTTCTTCGCAATTATATTCATAAACATTCTTCCTATGTTGATGATCGATTTCACTAAATTCTAGTACAATCTCTCTCGAGCATTGCGTAGTTTATCTGATTAATGGGTTATCACTTCTCAGTCTCAAATCCTACATTAATCAAATACAAATAAATTAAGAAATCACAGTGATCACACAAATACCGTAACTATCTCTAGCCTACGTATATTCATGACATTAATTTCAGTGCTCGGGTATTTATCACCTCTCGGTCTCAAAACACCCCAAATATCAAGTAAAGATTGGCCAGAAATTTACAGGCTTTAAGAACAGAAATTAAATGCTCCAACAATATTGAAAGAAATACTCAATAAATATAATTAAACGAAGAACATAAAATAAACGTAGTCTGGCTACATCGTAGCCCCTAGTAGAAAGGTTAGCTCATGCTAGATAAAATAAAAACAATAATAATAATAATGAAATTCATAATTTAAATGTAAAAAGTAAGAAGAACTATGTTGAATCGTAGAAATCGCCTCTCGAAGATGCCTCCAGGAATCGCCTTTGCTTGCTGCTCTCAGTCACCGAGTCCGCTCTCTAATTTGCTGACTGCCTCATGCCTATTTTCTTTAGGTTTTTATTTTCTTCCTTTTTGATCAATCAACGGGTAAGATTCACTGATGTTTTATGTTGACGGTCTAGATTAGAAGCAGGCCATCTTTCCAAAATCGAATTCATATGTGGCGATTAATCGCTATAAATGTGGCGATTACTCGCCACATATTGTAGGTTTCAATCGCCATCGACAATCGCCTCTTCATCAATCGCCTCGGATTTTCTTCACTTGTGGCGAGTGCTCGCTTGAAGGTGGCAAGCAATCGCCACCTTCTCTGGTTTCTTGTAGCCATCTTCCTCTCTTGTGGCGAGTGCTCGCTTGAAGGTGGCGAGCAATCGCCACCTTCTTTGGTTTCTTGCATACATCTTCCAAAGATTTCGTGTTTGTGGCGATAACTCGCTTGAAGGTGGCGAGCAATCGCCACCTTCTCTGTAAAAATATTTTCCTGGCTCTCAATTCAATTCCTTTCTTCTCTTGTTTCTTCTTCTATTTTATACCTCCTTCTTTTCTCTCCTTTGCTTCCCTTTTTGTTCTTCAACTTTTTATATTCAATCTTCCTGTTCTAAATTGATTTTCTGCACACTTACACAAAATACATCAAATTCTTCTAAACACTTGAGATAAACTTACCAAATCAAGTCTAAAAGTATAAATAAGTGTGTAAAATCCACACTTATCATCTTCGCTTAAGCAAATTTTGGGGACAAAATTTTATTAAGATGAGTGGAATGTAACACCTGATATTTTTGCCTATGTAATTATTCCCCGAATACGTAAGCGGAATTACTCCGATATTAATGCAATGACCATTTTAATGATATTGTCGATGTGTTCAATTGAATGAAGGTGATTCGTGAGACCGAATCGACTAACTAAATAATGTTTTAGTTAAAAACTAATGGAAGGGCAATTTAGGAAGGAATTAAGGTTGGAGGGAGGGGACCAGCAGATGATTGACACTTGGCAACTTGTTGAAGAAGCCATGTTCTTCTTCTCTTTCCTCCTACGTGAAACCCTCATTTTCTCATCTGCTTCCTTCCATTCCCCCTTTGTTTTCTCTCTTCCAGGCGACTGCAACCTTTCCAAGAACTTCCTTTCCTCCGTTTTCTCCAGTGATGGTTCGTGCATCACCGAGGCAACACGTTCAAGACTCAACTCTACAGCAAACAGATAAGTTCATATCCGTAGGTTGGCCCTTAAGACTCTACATCACTGAGATACTAGGTATTTCTTATGTCAAGTGGTTTCGGGTAGAGAATGTAACACCCAGGAAATTTTTGATAACGTGCGTAGCCCTAGGTCATGTATGAGAGTAGGTTATGTATGAGAGTGTAATATTAAGGGATGAAGAGTTTAGAAGTAATGTGTAAAGAAGAAAGGAAGCTTGACAATTCAAAAACAATAAAAGGGTTGAAAAGTCAAAGTGCTAAACCAATTAAATTTCAAAGAAATTTTGGTAGGACAAGGTTGACAAGTCAATGGTGTTAAACCAATAAAATCCTAAAGCAATGTGTGATTTTTATTTGATTCACGTTGGAGTAAAAGAGAAGAAAAGAGTGAAAATTCAAAAGCAAAAAGATGTGAGAAAAGTCAAATGCATGAACCAATCAAAATTTAGAAAAATTTAATGAATGAAAAGTGGTGATTTAAGGTAGCTTTTGGCGTTGGAAGACATAAGGGTGAGGGAGGGTTAGATTTTGAAATTTAAGGAATGTTGAGGTGGGGAAAGTTAAAAGAGTAAAATGTTTTTTTTATAAATTGGTAAAGTTGGTGAATTAAATGGCAAAAACCCCTTTCTTCTTCTTTCTCCTCTCCACGACATTGGCAGCCATTGGAGCCTCCATCTTCTTCCTTTTATCAAGCTTTTTCAAGGTTTAAGGTAAGAGTTTAAGTGGGTTTTGGTTTGTATACACTTAGGTATTGATTTGTGGTAGTTTTAGTGTGTTTTGAGTGAAATTAGTGAGGGTTTGAAAACCCTAGGTGGAGAACTCCGAAAATTTCCTTCCATTGGATGATTTTCTTCCTCTTTTGATTATTTAAGCCTTAGATATGTTAGTTTAGGTTGTTGGAGTGATTAGATTATGAATTGGAAATTGATTTACACAAAACCGGGTTTTATGCAAAAAGGGCGCCGAATCTGTTGGTGCAGTTTCGGATTAGCCAAGTGTTTTGTTTGATGGATTTAAGCATTTCAATGGATAGTAGATGTGTAGAGGTTTCCGAATTGGGATGGCACATCAAAATCCGTTGAAAAACGAGGGAGTTATGACCGTTTGAAGTTCGACGGTCAAAATTGTGCAAAAACCGAGTTTAAGTGCTTTAGTGTGAAATGTGTTTTAGTTGTTGGTTAGTTTTAGGTTTAGAAATTTCTTAGAGTTTATTGGTGACTTATCAATTTAAGTTTTCATCATTTTAGGTTGTTGAGCGGATAATTGATCGATAGAAGTGAGCAACTACAAACCGAGCGGACAGGTAAGTAGAGGATTGTATGTTTGTTGCCTTCGGGCCTACACCACGGAACGGTAGGGATGTTTGTTTGTTTGGTTGTTTGATTGTTGTATTTTAGTTCATGTTGTGCATTATGTGACTTGCATCGTAGTGTGACTGGCATCGTAGTTTTAGAGCCCCAGGATTGAGTTGTGAGCATTAAAGGTAAAGAGATAGTGAGAAATGCATAGTTATTCCGAGTAGAGTTGCTTGCCGGGGAGTAGTGCTCGTGGAGCACCTTGGTAGGGTCTCTATAAGGGGTGCATTGCATTGAACAGTGATGTCGAGTAGAGCTGCCTCATTGGGGAGTAGTGCTCGTGGAGCACCTCGAGAGGGTCTCGACATGCCTCATCGGGGAGTAGTGCTCGTGGAGCACCTCAGAAGGATTTCTATGAGAGATGCACTGTGAGCCGTGATATTTTATAGAGTTGCTTCACTGGGGAGTAGTGCTCGTGGAGCACCTCGGAATGATTTCTATGAGAGATGCACTGTGAGCCGTGATATTTTATAGAGTTGCTTCACCGGGGAGTAGTGCTCGTGGAGCACCTCGGGAGGGTCTCTATGAATGATGCACGAGTAAAAGATTAATAAAAGGAGCATGTAATTGAAATCAGCCGAGAGTGTAGAAGTTGCATTTTGTTTAGTTGCATTTGTTATCCCTACTTGCTAAGCGTAAGCTTACGTGTGTGTGTGTGTTCTGTGGTGTAGGTGACGGATCATTGACAGGTGAGCTTGAGAGTGAAGATCAAGACTAGGGGCAGTCGGAGATCCACGGAGCTCGCCGGTGCAGGCCATTTATTGGGGCGCTTCGACCTAGTTCTCGGAGTGGGGTTTGTATTGGATATTTTAAGAATTGTGGTTTGTTGGAATTGGACTTGGGAGTGTTTGGTTGTTGAGGGATTGAATAAGTTTTGGTTAGTTTTGGTTGGAAGGTGATGGGTGTATATAGGAGTGGTATAGTTTGATAATTGTGGTGGATTTTGTGTAGTGTTGTTTGGGATTGGATTTTAGTGTTCGTTTGGTTAGATTTTGTTTTGATGTATATAGTACTTGGATTTGGTTGAATGGTGTTTTAAACGCCTTTGATTTTCAGGTTTTCGGTTTTAAAAAATTTAGCCGTTATATTGTCGCTTTTGGTTTTAAAACAATTAGCGTCGGGTTATGTTCTCTATTTTTTTTTGTTAATCGTTTTGAGTTAGTTTTTTGAGATTTTTACGGGACATGAAGTCAAGGGTGTCGGGAAGGTATGGTTAAAGTTTCGTGATTTTTGGAAGTGTTCAGGGTGGTGAAATATGAGAAAAAGTGGGGAAAGGTCAAAAGGGGTCAAAATTGGAAGTTTTAGCACGCGCTCTGTGCGCGCGGTGCCCAGCGCGCGCGCCAAGCGCTCTTTTGAGCCAAATTTCAAATTTTTTTTAAAATTTTCCCTATTTCTACAATGTTTTGACCCGACATTTTTTGAGGAATTTTAAACGTATTTTGGGCCCGTTTTTCAATAAAAATTGAGGGTTCAGAAAACCCAAAAATCGAGTAAAAAATTTATCAAAAATTATTTTAAACACCGTTTTAAACGCGGGGTTGGTTAGCAAAGTAGCGCATCGAGCCGGGTGGGTTCGGGGGTTGGGGGGGGGGGGGGGGCGTTACAGAGAAAGTTAGAGTTAAGTTATGAGTTATCTGTGTCTCTCATTATGTTCTGTTGTATTATTTTTGTGGCCTGCCGTTTTATGTTTAAGCATTGTAAAAGTACATGCATACACGTTTTTCCCGAAAGTTCATGCATACACGTTTTTCCCGAAAGTTCATGCATACACGTTTTTCCCGAAAGTTCATGCAAAATGTTTTCTGTACACGGTTTGAAGTTAAGAAAGATAAAATCTGAATGTAATGTATTGGTTAAGTGAGGGACGGGGACTGGCCTACTGTTTCTGTTCTGTTCTGTAAATCTGTTATGTGCCTGTCGTGCACTTGTCAGTTCCCCTATAAGCCCCTCATATACCCCCTACCAGTGAAACGTAATGTACTGTACTGTCACCGTATTCTGAAAGTTCATGCATAGCATATGCATCACTGCATTTTTTATATGTTCTTACTGAGTTATAGACTCATAGGTGAACTCCCTGATGTAGGTACTGAACCCGTGAATGAGGACTGTGTGCCTCAAGATAATGATTTGATGTAGTTGACGGATCGAGCTCATGGGGTTTGGTTGTGGCAGCTAGACATATTCCTGACAAGAGAGAAAGAGGTTTTAAAGTTTTGTGTTATGTTTTAAAAACTTATGTTATGGTGAATTCTGGGAATGCACCCCAAGTTCTGTACTGTTTTTGAGATTTTAAAAAGATGCAAGGCATCTGTACAGATGTTTAAAACCTCTGTATTTGACAGTTGAGTTTCTGTTCTTAAGTATTCTGGAATTGATTGGAATATTTTCTCTTTTAGGGTGTGCATGGATTATCTCTGATTTTAGAGCTATCCATGCAATCTGTTTCCTTAAATTTCTGTCGTGTTTTCCTGATATGTCTATTCACATCCACCGCTGCCACTGTTCACTTTTGTCTTATTCACATCCACCGCTGCCACTGTTCACTTTTGTCTTATTCACATCCACCGCTGCCACTGTTCACTTTTGTCTTATTCACATCCACCGCTGCCACTGTTCACTTTTGTCTTATTCACATCCACCGCTGCCACTGTTCACTTTTGTCTTATTCACATCCACCGCTGCCACTGTTCACTTTTGTCTTATTCACATCCACCGCTGCCACTGTTCACTTTTGTCTTATTCACATCCACCGCTGCCACTGTTCACTTTTGTCTTATTCACATCCACCGCTGCCACTGTTCACTTTTGTCTTATTCACATCCACCGCTGCCACTGTTCACTTTTGTCTTATTCACATCCACCGCTGCCACTGTTCACTTTTGTCTTATTCACATCCACCGCTGCCACTGTTCACTTTTGTCTTATTCACATCCACCGCTGCCACTGTTCACTTTTGTCTTATTCACATCCACCGCTGCCACTGTTCACTTTTGTCTTATTCACATCCACCGCTGCCACTGTTCACTTTTGTCTTATTCACATCCACCGCTGCCACTGTTCACTTTTGTCTTATTCACATCCACCGCTGCCACTGTTCACTTTTGTCTTATTCACATCCACCGCTGCCACTGTTCACTTTTGTCTTATTCACATCCACCGCTGCCACTGTTCACTTTTGTCTTATTCACATCCACCGCTGCCACTGTTCACTTTTGTCTTATTCACATCCACCGCTGCCACTGTTCACTTTTGTCTTATTCACATCCACCGCTGCCACTGTTCACTTTTGTCTTATTCACATCCACCGCTGCCACTGTTCACTTTTGTCTTATTCACATCCACCGCTGCCACTGTTCACTTTTGTCTTATTCACATCCACCGCTGCCACTGTTCACTTTTGTCTTATTCACATCCACCGCTGCCACTGTTCACTTTTGTCTTATTCACATCCACCGCTGCCACTGTTCACTTTTGTCTTATCGCTGCCACTGTTCACTTTTGTCTTATTCACATCCACCGCTGTCACTGTTCACTTTTGTCTTATCACATCCACCGTTCTCTTTTGTTTATTCACATCCACCGCTGCCACTGTTCATTTTGTCTTATTCACGTCAATCGTTGCCACTGTTAACTTTTGTCTTATTCACATCCACCGCGGCCACTGTTCACTTTTGTCTTATTCACATCCCCGCTGTCACTGTTCACTTTGTCTTATTCACATCCACCGCTAGTTTATATTGCCCGCCCAGTTTACTTACATTTTCTACCTACGTCTTCCGCCCTGTTTTATTTACTCCTTCGGCCATAGATCACGTGATTCCGGTATTCACTGTAGCCTCTCTTTCAATATGTGTTTCAATTTATACTTCTGAATTATTTTCACTGCATGTATTTTATCACGTCACTCTCAGCATTCCCGCCGTCCACCCAACCTTTTATTTAAACGATCAAAGTGTTCTGTCTCCCTGTTTTCTTCAGTCTTTATTTCTGTGGTTCAAAAATTAACATGTCTTCTGATTCTGTTCCAAGTATTCTGATTCCCTTCTGTTGTTTATTCTGCAGTTCGGTTTTAACTGTTTTTCCCGTTTTGTTTTCGACTCCAGAGAACGCTCTCTCTCTCTCTGTAAAGTTTCAAGGGTTCGTTTTAAAAGTCCAGACTGGTTTCTGTTTAAAAAAAAATGTCCCATTTTCTATTAAATGTCCAGAGTGATGGCTCCTCGGCCCGATTGGGTTGGGGGCTGTCACGTCTTCGTTCTGAGGCTGAGTGTTGAAAATAACGAAACTTTTGAGATTATTTTTCCATTATGTGGTGAACATATGTTAAAACTTTTAAGTAAATTGAATATCGTTTGGTATTTTTTACCCTTAGTTCCGGGACTGGGAACCTCCCTTCATTCTTCACTTTATAAATTAATTTAAAAAATATCAACGATATTAAATTTACTTGACTTGAAAATTTTATCACATGTCATCACATAATGGGAAGACAATCAAGAAAGTTTCGTGATTTTTTAATTACAATAAATAATACAAGTGTTATAATCACGAAATTACAGATTATAATAAATCCAAAATTAGACATTACAATAAATACATAAATTATGCATTATAATAAATATATAATAGCACTCGTTTTGGAGAACGACTCCTCGTTCTCTAGTCCAATAATTGAGAACGGAGGCCTGTTCTCCCGAGCCGGTCCCTTGGTATAAAATGCTCTTGAGAACGGGGGACTCACTCGGGAGAACGACCTTCTGTTCCAGTTCCACGTGCACTGGACGTGGAACGGACCCCCCGACAGAACGGGGGGCCATTCATTTCAGATCGGCCCCTCGTTCTAGGCAAAAAATATAGAACATGGGGTGATCGAGGGACCGCGATAGGTTAAATTATTAAGTTTATGATGTTAACCAGAGTAATTGAATCTAGAATAAATTCCATAATCTGAAAAGAGCGAGAGCCCAGTTCTTGAATCGATACGTTAGAAATTACAAGTAAATCGTTAAAGCAAGAAGGACATACCCGAATCCATTGTTTGAATGCAAAATACCGTAGATCGGGTACGTAGATCTTCCGATTAGACAATTGCCCTCTCTAATGTCTCTCTAGAATGATGGCGGTTCCAAGAGGCAAAAGGTTCTATTGTGAATTGGAGACCATAACCCTATATTAAACCTAATTGGTTAATTTACCAGTTTGCCCATCACAAATTGGTAAATTACCCCTGGTCTCTACACATAATATAACCATATTATATTAATATACTCCAAAGTCCGTTGAAACTATGTTAAATCACTTTAATATGAACTTAAACCTGATGATAACATAATGTATAATTTATAGTTTAACAATTTGGATCCAACTAGAATTATAAATCCTTATAATTCTAACAATCTCCCACTTGGATCAAATTATAAACTAATCAGTTACACATTATAACCTTATCCTCATGATATCAAATTTTGTTATCATCTAAACAGAGTATACTCAAACAATCTCGTCCATCAATTATATCAAATGCAGGACCAAAGCGATTTTCGTCACATTTATCGTAACTAAATCTATCAATGATCACATACACCAACATAACCAAATGACACAGATCAAATATGGATGTGTAGCATGAAAATTACATGTGATGTGATTTAACATGCCTATTTCAAACTGGTCTAACCAAAACTTTATTGAGATCATTAAAACTCAAATGCCAGAGTGAATTAAATGAATACCTCATAAAATGAATACTGCAGTAACAAAAATATTCATTACAAATATCTATATAATATAATCACATAAAAACAAATAACAGACTCCCACTAAACCTCAATATCTTCAAGAGATACAACCCCCATATGAGCAACATGCTCGTGAAAGACCTTGGGTTGTAATCCCTTGGTTAGCAGATCCGCAATCATAAAGTCTGTTCCAATGTGATCTATAGATATTTGACCACTCTGAACTCTTTCCTTCACAACAAGAAACTTGATGTCTACAAACTTAGACTTTGAGAAGCTCCTGTTGTTGTTTGAGAACATCACAGCTGACTGATTGTCACATAAAATCCGAAGTGGTCTTTCAATACCATTCGAGATTCGCAATCCCGCGACAAAGTTACTCAGCCATAATGCCTGATTGGATACCTCATAACATGCTATAAACTCAGTTGCCATAGTAGAAGAGGCCGTAAGTCTCCGTTTGGCACTCTTCCAAGAGATAAGTCCTCCAGCTAAAAGGAAAATATAGCCCGATGTTGACTTTAAGTCATCTTGGCATCCAGCAAAATCAGAATCAGTATACCCAATGATCTCGAGCTGATCTGATTTCTTGTATGTGAGCATGTACTCTTTGGTTCTCTGTAAGTATCTGAGTACCCTTTTTACAGCCTTCCAATGATCCAATCTAGAATTACTCAAATATCTACCCAGCATGCCAACTGTGTACGCAATATCTGGACGCGTGCATACTTGAGCATACATTAAGCTTCCTACTGTCGAAACATAAGGAATCTTTTGCATTTCTTTGACTTCAAAGTCACTTGAAGGACATTGACTTTTATTTATTTTATCTCCTTTGGCAATAGGGGTATCTCCTGGTTTACATTCTTGCATGCCAAATCTTTTTAAAACCTTCTCAATATAGCTCTTTTGTGATAATCCAAGTATACCTCGACAACGATCTCGGTATATTTGGATTCCTAATACAAAAGAGGCGTCACCAAGATCTTTCATTTCCAATTTCTTTGAAAGAAATTTCTTGGTGTCGTGCAACAAGCCTATATCGTTGCATGCTAATAATATGTCATTGACATATAAAACCAGAAACATCATTTTATTCCCATTAAATTTGTGGTATACACAATCATCAACTTTATTTGCCTCAAAACCAAATGAGGTGACTGCTTGATGAAATTTGTAATACCATTGACGGGAAACTTGTTTTAGCTTGTAGATGGATTTCTTTAATTTGCAAACTAAGTCATTTGATTTATCTGAATCAAAGAACTCGGGTTGCACCATATAGATCGTTTCATCAATGTCACCATTGAGAAACGCCGCCTTTACATCCATCTGATGTAGCTCTAAATCAAAATGAGCTACTAGTGCCATTATAGTTCTAAAGGAATCTTTCGTAGATACCGGAGAGAAAGTTTCCTTGTAGTCAATGCCTTCTCTTTGAGTAAAACCCTTAGCAACAAGACATGCTTTGAATCTATCAATGTTACCTTTTGAATCCCTTTTGGGTTTAAAAATCCATTTACAACCGACGGGTTTCAAACCTGCAGGTAACGGGACGAGATCCCAAACGTCATTGTCCTTCATGGACTTTAACTCATCATTCATGGCATCAGTCCACTTTTGAGAATCAGAACTCTTAATGGCTTGGTTGAAAGTGATAGGGTCATCTTCCACCTCACCAAGTTCCTCATGTTCTTGTAGGAATACGATGTAATCATCCGAAATCGTACTCCTTCTCTCTCTAGTGGACCTCTGTAATGACATATTTTCTTGAGGCTGTTGAGCTTGTTCTTCTGGAATGACTTCCTGAAGAGGTTCAGGAAGTGATTCAACATTGTCTTTTTCATTATCCACTTGATCGAAGTCAAGGGAAACCAAAGGAAAAGGAACAACTTCCTCCTCAAAGACAATGTCTTCCTTATCTCCCCTCACAAACTCTACATCCTCAAAAAATCGGGCATTTTTTGTTTCAAAGAATGTCCTTACAGTGGGATCATAAAATTTGTACCCCCTTGACCGTTCAGGATACCCTACAAAATAACAACTAACAGTCCTAGAGTCTAGTTTCTTTTCATTGGGCCTATAAGGCATTGCCTCAGCCGGACACCCCCACACGTGTAAGTGTTTAAGAACGGATTTTCGGCCCATCCAACACTCATGTGGGGTTTTGTTAGCCATCGCCTTAGTAGGTACCATGTTAAGGATATAAGCTGCGGTCTTTAGTGCTTCACCCCAGAGGGATTCAAGTAATGTCGAATGAGCAATCATGCTCCTTACCATGTCCTTAAGCGTTCTGTTCCGTCTTTCAGCAACACCATTCATGTTGGGCGAATCCGGCATGGTGTACTGAGGAACAATACCACACTCCTCTAGGTATTTAGCAAATGGTCATGGGCGTTGTTCACTTGACCCGTCATACCGACCATAGTATTCACCACCACGATCAGATCTAACAACCTTAATCCTTTTGTCAAGCTGATTTTCCACCTCAGCTTTAAAGGCTTTGAACAAGTCCAAAGATTAAGACTTCCCATGAATGAGATATAGGTAGTCATAACGCGAGTAATCGTCAATGAATGATATGAAATAATGTTGACCATTCCAAGATGCCGTAGGGAAAGGTCCACATATATCTGTATGTATCAATTCAAGGACTTCTGAAGCTCGGTTAGCTTCTAATCTCTTACACTTGTTTGTTTCCCTTTAATACAACTGACACAAACCTTGAAGTCAGTCACATCAAGAGGGCCCAAAATTTTGTCTGACACAAGCTTTTCAATTCTCGTTTGAGAGATGTGACCTAAACGCTTGTGCCATAACGAAGCTAAATCATTATTAGTTAATTTACGTTTTGTACCTCTTGAATCAGTATGCAAGGTTTCATTAAATGAAGTTATGGTTTCTAACATATATAGATTGTCATAAACAGATAAAAATCCAGAACCCATTATATTTGAATTTAATGATAAACTGAATTTTCCATTTCCAAATGAACAAGAATAACCAGATTTGTCCAATGCAGAAATAGAAATTAAATTCTGTCTAAAAGACGGTACAACAAAAGTATCATTTAAATCCAAAAACTGTCCAGATTTTAATAACAATTTAAAATCTCCGATAGCTTCAAATTCAACTGATTTGCCATCGCCCACAAAGATGAATCTTTCAGCATCATTCGGCTTTCGGCAACTCAGGCAACCCTGCATAGACATACTAATGTGAGTGGTAGCACCTGAATCTAACCACCACGTATATCTAGATACAGAAACCAAATTAACCTCAAAACAAATAAGGTTGAGAAGTGTACCTTTCTTCACGCGCCATGCGTGATACTTGGGACAATCTTTCTTTTGGTGCCTTTCTCCATTACAGAAGAAACAACTAAAGCCCTTAGACTTTTTTTGTTTCAACTTAGAAGAAGCACCAACAACTTCCTTCTTCCTTTTCTTTCCTTTATCTTTGGAAGATGATGCCAAATGAGCACTTTCTGTCCGATCATGCTTAATCCTCTCTTCCTCTTGGACACAATGAGATATTAATTCATTAAGTGTCCACTTATCCTTCTGGCAGTTATAACTGATCTGAAACTGCCCAAACTGAAAAGGAAGAGAAATCAAGACTAAGTGAACAAGCATGTCATCAGACAGCTCTAACTTAAGTTCCTTAAGTCTTGAAGCAAGATGAGACATTTCTATTATGTACTCCCTGATATTCCCATTTCCATTATACTTGAGTGAGACAAGCTTAGCTAAAAGCGTGCTTGTCTCAACCTTCTCGTTTTTCTCAAAATGTTTCTCAAGTTCTGCAAGGAATGTTTTGGCATCAGTGTCTTCCGACATATTGCCCCGAAATGCTTCTGGAATGGTGTGCTTCATGATCATTAGACTTACACGATTTGAATGCTCCCACTTTTCCAACTCCCTTTTATCATTAAGGGTACTTGATGCTGAAAGAGGTGGGAAGCGTGCGACCCTAAGTGCAATGTCAAGATCCATGCACTCGAGAACAATCATAACGTTCTCTTTCCAGACTTTATAGTTGGTCCCGTTAAGCATAGGAATTGCATTAACGTTACCCATTATACTTGAGATGTTAACTGTAACAACAGATTAGCTCACGAATTAATATGCATATACATGACAATGATATAACTCAAAATATAGTGCATCCATCAACAAGAAACCGGCACAACATTAACACTTAGTCTTTTGGCTAAAAGTGTTAACTTGTAATTGGTAACTTGGTCCAGTATATAAACATTGACAATAAGACCTGTCAAACAATGAACTCGTCGTTGGACAAGTTCAATGTTCACACGGCAGCCTAATAATTGTCACATATTTTAATACTGCTAAAAAGCCATGCAACTGTACAAACATCAACCTTCCTTTGGGCCGATCGAAATTCATACAATGCATGTCTCATGCCCAACATATAAAAATAAGATAATTAAAGCAACAGAGGCTAAGTTTATAGCATGTTACCCAACCATCCTATTTTACAATGTAAGACTTCATAAAATTGCACTAAAAAAAAAGTTAAGAAAATTCATATACATACATATTCAATTGATAGGCAACCATATTAGTCAATCAGTAAACCAAAAGATCAACCAACTTCAAATGCAAGGTTCAAATCGACCAAAACTAAGCAAAAAAAGGGCGAAACGGGGCGAACCGAGCCCTGAATTGTCTAGAAACAGTCATTAAAAAGACCCAAAATAGCCGAACCACGGTGAACCAGGCCCATTTAACCAAATGGATCGGCTCAAATTTTTTTTTTGTCAGACCGAACTGGTCTGGGTTGAACCAACCAAGGAACCAGTTCGAACCATAACCAAACCGAGTTGGTTTGGTCCGAGTGGGTCCGAACCGAAATGGTTTGGTCTGATTTAGACCAAACCTAACCCAATCAGACCGAATCGGCCCAAACCATTGGAGAGGGGCTGCGAACCAGCAATGAAAATCGCCAGAATCTCATCGATTTTGGCAAATTTTCACCCCAAAATTGTCCGATTTCTCAAATTAATGATAGATCGGACAATAATCCTTAACATGCATCAGCAAAAAATCAATTTTAAGGCATCAAAACATGCATACTTGCGGAATCAGATGCAAAAATATAGCCCTAAAAAATAATTCTGAAAATTAAAAAAAATTGATGCTTTTTTTCGATTTCAAGCCGAAAAAATCGATTACTTGTAGTCTAACGTAACCGACTTTGATACCAATTGTTGGATTCAATAAAAATAACCAGAGTAATTGAATCTAGAATAAATTCCATAATCTGAAAAGAGCAAGAGCCCAGTTCTTGAATCGATATATTAGAAATTACAAGTAAATCGTTAAAGCAAGAAGGACATACCCGGATCCATTGTTTGAATGCAAAATACCGTAGATCGGGTACGTATAGGGGTGTGCAAAACCGGTTTCCGTTCGGTTTTGGGGAGAAATCAAACCAAACCGACTACTTTCGGTTTCGAATTTATCAAACCGAAATCGGTTTGGGCTGACCAAAATCGAACCAAAACCGAACCGAAAGTTCCGGTTCCAGTTCCGGTTTGGTTTCGGTTTTACAAGCTATTTGTTTGCTGTCAATACTGCTAAAGAAATAGACAGTAGATTGGAAATAGAAATAGACGAAGAACAATCAGAAACCAAACAGACCGCGAATCGTTCAGCGAAATCCGGCGACAAGGCAGGGGAGAATGAAATGGAGGACACAATGGAAAGAGAAAACCATATCCAGAGAGAAACCATATCGAGAGAGGAGACAGAAACCATATCATATCGAGAGAGGGAGACAGAAAACCATATCCAGAGAGAGAGAGAGAGAGGTGAGAACGACGGAAAATTGTTCCGTCTGCCAAGCTTCGAGAGTCACAATGACCAGATTCAGAATATTGCAGAGATTTCGGCGAAGTGGAGCGTCATGTGTCGTCTGTCGTGTAACGACCCCTTTTTCCCAGCAAGATATTGTCCGCTCTGGGGATTGGGCCGCAGCCCAATATCCTCCCCTCACGGCTTTGTTTGGCGAGGACTTCCCAGTTGGTCACCCAACCTGGTACTACTCTCGCCGAAGCACTTTTAACTTCAAAGTTCTTATGGGATCCATTGTCAATTGTTCTCCAAAACACATCTTGCTATCTTGGGAGGGTCTCTTTACATATGTTTCATTTCCACATACTTCCTCAAGCGATGTGGGATTGTGACGACCCCCCCTTTCAACGACCGAACCCTCTGGCCAAACCCTCTGGGATCTGCGGAGTTTTAACCCACCTCCGGCCTTAACCGGGCCGTAGCCTCTGAGGATCCGCGGAGCACTGGGTGGTTCTACCATATACGTGTCAAGTCAGGTCATCAAAATCACCCCCCCCCCCCTCGGGAGCCCAATGTCCTCGTTGGCCACATTTCCGGTTGAGTAAAGGCTCTAATACCATTTCTAACGACCCATTTTTGCCAGCAAGATATTGTCCTCTCTGAGGATTGGGCCGCAGCCCAATATCCTCCCCTC
Source organism: Begonia masoniana (assembly GCA_022432975.1). NCBI lineage: Eukaryota > Viridiplantae > Streptophyta > Magnoliopsida > Cucurbitales > Begoniaceae > Begonia > Begonia masoniana. Next base: position 40,349,813 of record CM039514.1, read on the forward strand.
ACGGCTTTGTTTGGCGAGGACTTCTCAGTCGGTCACCCAACCTGGTACTACTCTCGCCGAAGCACTTTTAACTTCGGAGTTCTTATGGGATCCGTTGTCAATTGTACTCCAAAACGCGTCTTGCTATCTTGGGAGGGTCTCTTTACATATGTTTCATTTCCATATACTTCCCCAAGCGATGTGGGATTATGACGACCCCCCTTTCAATGACCGAACCCTCCGGCCAAACCTTCTGGGATCCGCAGAGTTTTAACCCACCTCCGGCCCCAACCGGGCCTTAGCCTCTAAGGATCCGCGGAGCACTGGGTGGTTCCACCACATACGTGTCAAGTCGGGTCATCACATGTCTTCTGCCAAGCTTTGAGAGTTAGTCGAGCAGCTCGAGCTTCGCGTCGCGTTCGCGTCTGTCGTCTGAAGAAGAAGCTTGAGCGTGGACAGTCGAAGTGGAACCGGGAGCATCGCGTGTCGTCTGCCATCTGCCGAGCAGCTCAAGCTTCGCATCTGCCGTGGAGAAGGAAGAAGCAGAATACCATTAGGATTTAGGGCTTTTATTAAAAATTCGGTTCGGTTCGGTTAATTTTGGTTTGGAATGATCCAAATCGAAAACCAAACCGATGTCACCGGTTCTTACAAAATAAAACCAAAATTCAATTTTTTTTACTCAAAACCGATCAAAACCAAACCGATTTCACCGGTTCCGGTTCAGTTTTTGGTTCCGGTTCGGTTTTTCACACCCCTAGGTACGTAGATCTTCCGATTCGACAATTGCTCTCTCTAATGTCTCTCTAGAATGATGGCGGTTCCAAGAGGCAAAGGGTTCTATTGTGAATTGAGGACCATGACCCTATATTAAACCTAATTGGGTAATTTATCAATTTGCCCATCACAAATTGATAAATTACTCCTGATGTCTCTACACATAATATAACCATATTATATTAATATACTACAAAGTCCGTTGAAACTATATTAAATCACTTTAATATGGACTTAAACCTGATGATAACATAATGTATAATTTATAGTTTAACAATTTAGATCCAACTAGAATTATAAATCCTTATAATTCTAACATAAGAGTGTTTAAAAAAAAAAATTATAAATGTGCACGCACGCGGGTGCACACACACACATTATATATATAGGGTAAAAATTAATTTAAGGGTTAAAATAATTTTTACCCTATATATAATGTGTGCGGCGCGTGTGTGTGAGACATGAATATCAGTAATATTAAATTAACCTTTTTGATATTCAATACTCCTGTGAATCCAAGACAGAAACGAGAGAAATTGCAAATAAAAGATCTCATTAGAATCAATTTTTTTTTTATTAATTAAAAATAATTAATTTTGGAAATATATTTCTCATTACTTTAGAAAAAAAATTAAAGGTAATATATATAAATGGTTTTATTTTTTTTAATTTGGATATTTATTTCTCATTAATGTTTAGGAAGAAATTGAAAGTCGTATTGTTACAACCCGGAGACGGACTTTACAAAACGTCATGTCAGGCGACTCGATCTTTGAAAAGAACCTAATCGCCCAGTCAAGATTTGATTCGCAGTGGAAAACTTGAATATATTATCAAAGTACAGAAATCCATACAGTAGTTAGATATATGATAGTATTATAATTAAATAACAAATCAATAAAACTTAAACTAAATATCCAAATCCACTTCAAATAATTTTATACAGACTCAAAATAAGATAAAAGTCCTCGACAATCACTAAATAACACTCAAACACGAAATAAATAAGGGACCGTCTCCACTGAGCTCTAGCTGCTGACTACTCTTATCCTTACCTAGAAAGGGAGGGGGTCGTTTAGGGTGAGTGATTAATTCAATACGAATGTTATACTAAATACGATGCATTTAAAACTTCTTTTATCTCCTGTCTCAAAACATGTTTAAATATCAAATGGTTTTTAAACATCGTTTCAAGAAAAACTATTTCAATCATTTCAGGAAACTTGTTCCGTGAGTAACCAATACGACATTATTTAAAAACGTTGTTGTATACATAGATAATTATACCAAAATAGGTCATAATTGTACATTTCAAATAAAAGTCACATATGATACAATAGCATAGAAAAGTGGTGATCCAAACATCCATCAACATCTCATGAGCCACGAGGAAAAGGAAGTAGTCGCGATTTAGAGATCCATCAAAGTTACCCTGGGTAGCCGGTGAGCAAGTTCAGCAAGACATTACCTGTAAATCGAAATAACAAACAAACTCTGATTAGGTTTAGGGATTTGAAATCCAAATAGAGCGTCATCACCGTCCTATTACTCATTTTCGTAATTGTGAAAACAATAAAATTTTCAACCAGCAGAAGATGTACTGTGATATCTTTCTGATACTTTGACACCAAAAGCGTCCAAAGTATCAGAAATATCATTCTCCAAAATGTATATATCACAACAATATAAAATATCATGCATCAATGATAAATATGTAAATTATATACACATATACGTAAAAACAGACGTGCTGATGACCAGACCCATCATGTTCATACAGGTGACAACTCACTAAAATAGGTTTTCATAAAATCATGCAATGCAAAAAATATAAAACTCCTACCTCAACGAGATCTGCTCTTCCTACACATAGGAGCGCAACCTCTAGTATTGGCTTATAACCCATAAACTCGTATGAGCCTAAAACAAACCAAAGTTATGAATATCTCACTCAACTTTAAAGAAAAATATGGATGAATTCTATACCATGACTAGGAACTCAAACCGGAAACACTTTAAATGACTGCGAACTTTGCTGAGGCACTACGCGGCTCAACGACAAATTTTTTTCATTAAATATAATACTATTCGACATACAAACCCTACATGGGTTGACATTTCAGCTCAGGGGTCGACAATTGTTCACTTCTGTTTGAATAGGGGTCGACTGCCCAGTCAACACTTAAAGGCGGGGGGTCGACCCATCGATCGACACTTATAAGCATGGGTCGACACTTATAGGCATGGGTCAACACCTTTAAGCAAGGGTTGATCCTTAAACTTCTCGGGTCTTGATAGCGATTGACACTTTCACCAAAGTGTTTGACACTTCATGCGTCGACCGACCTTGAGGTCAAACCTTGATTTCTTTGTTTCTAATAGTAGGGTTCGAATTGTCAACTAGTAATCCACATCGGTCAACACGTAGGCATTTTCTAGGGACATGAGGTCGCGAAAATCACCTCCTTTCACTGTTTCCCGCCTTCATTCGAACAACTAACATACAGAAAACTTGAATCTATCCAAATATATCAAATATAACTCATAGATTCGAGTTTCCAACCACGAATCCAAATCCAAATAAAACTCAACTTTCGAAGCTTAAAACGAAGGGAAAAACTTACAAACTGTGACGACCTGCCCTACCCGATCGGGGTCGAGGAGCCATCACTCCAGACATTTTAAAACGTGGTACTCTTTTTTTTTAATGAATAGTGAACCTTTAAAACTTAATAGAGAGCTTACAGAGAGGAAATCTTCTCTTGTGTTGAAGACTGGAAGACATCTTTAAAGTCGGACTTCAGAAATAAATGGCAGAAGTAAAACTGGAAGACAGATGGCAGGGAGCAATGAAAATAGTAAAAACAGAATAATTTGGACGTTTAAAGTAAAAAGCATAATGGACGTCAGAAAACAGAAGGCAGAATGGACGATGGAAACAAAAGACATAATAGACGATAGATATGCAGTGAAAAAAAATTAATAAAATGAGAAACATAAACTGGAAGACATACTGTGGATGACAGAAATGGATGACAGAGGCTGTGGACGACAGAAGCTGCAGACGTTTGAAATAAAAGACAAAAACTATAACGCCCCCGAAGCCACCCTAGCTCGGTACGCTACTTGGCTCACTCTAACCCCGATGAAAACGACGTTTAAACCTAATTTAAAATAATTTTCATAAACCCTAAAACATAAAATAAAACTGACACAGCGGAATTTAAAACTAAATCTCTCGAAGCTCTCTTATGTCATACCTACCTGCCTAGACTCCCTAATTCCCTTACTCATAACCTTTAAGCACCACGGCGTCCTTTCCGAAAATTTCGGCAAAGTAACGCCTGAAAATGGCGCCTCCAAAATGCTAGGTACTTGCAACTAAATACATTCCCAACAAATCCAGAATATTCCTAACCATCTAACCAATCTATAAAATCTCCAAATAGCAGTAAAGAGGGAAACTAAAATCCTAACATCCCTAAATGAAGAAAGTCCACAATATAGGGCGACACATCACCCTTAACTATGACTATATACAACAAATACAATTAGTTACGCATTCCCATCATTTCTACAAACAGACATCTAAAATAGACTATCAAAATATAAGGCCCCACATCCTCCGAAGACCATAGTCGAGGCGCCCCAACAACTGCCTGCACTGGCATGCCCCGTGCGTCTCCGACTGCTCCCAAGTCCTGACTCACTCGCTTAGCTCACCTGTAACTGCATCATTACCTACACCACAATTCAACTTAAAACCACAAAACCCGATTTTTATGCAAATTTTACCGTCCAAGTTCAAACGGCCATAACTTTCTCGTTTTTTAACGGATTTCAACGTGCCACCCCAATTCGAAAACCTCTACACGTCTACTATCCATTGAAACACTCAAATTAACCAAATAAAATCACTTTAGGGTTCCACAACAAACACTAATCACTTTAGGGTTCCACAACAAACACTAATCACTTTAGGGTTCCACAACAAACACTAATCACTTTAGGGTTCCACAACAAACACTAATCACTTTAGGGTTCCACAACAAACACTAATCACTTTAGGGTTCCACAACAAACACTAATCACTTTAGGGTTCCACAACAAACACTAATCACTTTAGGGTTCCACAACAAACACTAATCACTTTAGGGTTCCACAACAAACACTAATCACTTTAGGGTTCCACAACAAACACTAATCACTTTAGGGTTCCACAACAAACACTAATCACTTTAGGGTTCCACAACAAACACTAATCACTTTAGGGTTCCACAACAAACACTAATCACTTTAGGGTTCCACAACAAACACTAATCACTTTAGGGTTCCACAACAAACACTAATCACTTTAGGGTTCCACAACAAACACTAATCACTTTAGGGTTCCACAACAAACACTAATCACTTTAGGGTTCCACAACAAACACTAATCACTTTAGGGTTCCACAACAAACACTAATCACTTTAGGGTTCCACAACAAACACTAATCACTTTAGGGTTCCACAACAAACACTAATCACTTTAGGGTTCCACAACAAACACTAATCACTTTAGGGTTCCACAACAAACACTAATCACTTTAGGGTTCCACAACAAACACTAATCACTTTAGGGTTCCACAACAAACACTAATCACTTTAGGGTTCCACAACAAACACTAATCACTTTAGGGTTCCACAACAAACACTAATCACTTTAGGGTTCCACAACAAACACTAATCACTTTAGGGTTCCACAACAAACACTAATCACTTTAGGGTTCCACAACAAACACTAATCACTTTAGGGTTCCACAACAAACACTAATCACTTTAGGGTTCCACAACAAACACTAATCACTTTAGGGTTCCACAACAAACACTAATCACTTTAGGGTTCCACAACAAACACTAATCACTTTAGGGTCTTTAGGGTTTTACAACAAACACTAATCACTTTAGGGTTCCACAACAAACACTAATCACTTAAACTTTAGGGTTTTCTCTCCATTTATTTTCAAATTTTACTTTCCAACTCAATAGCTTAGAAAAACTCTCGGACTAACCTTAAACTCTCCCGACATACCCTAACTAAGGTTGCGCTGAAAATTTTCGGGTGTTACAAAAACAGTGGACAACAAAAGCTTGTGGACGAAGTCGGTCGAAGTGCAAAAGAGTAGTAAGGCTGAGCTGAGTTTCGATTGAAGTGACCTTGGACGACGTTATCATCCACTGACTTTGGACGATAACTTTGGACAACAGGTTTGGACGACGTATCATCCACTGACTTTGGACAACGCTATTATCCACCGACTTTGGACGATAACTTTGGACGATAGGATTTGGACGACATATCATCCACTGACTTTGGACGACTACCAGTTGGCCTTAGTCGATAGACTAAGTCTCTAAAATTAATTTCAACACCGTTCGGTCGACAAATTCGACCAAATGGAACAAAGGGACTAAACCCCCAACAGAAGCCAACAAATTTTCGCAGATCGATCGGTTACCCTAGGCGATCGATCGGCAACCTCTCTGTTTGACAGTTCATTTCTTTTGACACAGAAAGGCTACCAACCTCAAAACCAATTCAAAACCTGATTTTTGGACATGTTTCAAAACATGGCAGAACCTAAAGGAAACCCCAAACAATTTCAGTACATTTCAAAATATAATCAACTGGTTTTTAAAACATCAACACCAAAATCTATACATTATTCAAAATTTTCAAGAAATATACAAAACTTGACAGACTGACATACACCTCCAAAATATGCCCACTTGATCAAAATAAGTCTGGCTGCCACAACCCCCCCGCAAGCTCGTTCCACCAACATCACCTACTCGTCGGCCTGAGGCACAAAGTCCTCATCCGTGGGATCCGTACCTACAACATGGAGTTCATCTATGAGCCTAAAGCTCAGTAAGAACATACAATGCAGTGATGCATATGCTATGCATGAACATTTTCAAATAACTGAATATTATGTTACATTACGTTACGTTTCACTGGACAGGAAGGTATAAGTGGGAATAAGAGCTAACGCAACAGGAGTACATGCCACAACAGGACAAAATAGGAGTACATGTTGGGATGCAAGTCCTCGTCCACACTTAACCATACATTACATCCACATTTTTTTTAACTTTCATAACTTAAAATCTGGTGCTGAAAAACATTTACATGGTTTTCCAGAAAACGTGTATGCATGAAAAGATATGGTACTTAAACTCAACATATATAGACGACAGAATAAAAACAAACATAAAATAGAACACACAGAACACGTTTAGCTCATAGCATAACCTACGACCTAACTACTCGAACCAAAACTTAGTATCTTCATGCTGTAGGGCCTTAAGAGCCAACTTATACGTATGAACTTACCTGATGTCCGAGATGCAGCCAGCTTTGTACGCACGTCTACTGTGGTTCGCGAACCTATAGCATGCAAAATCGGACATTAACCTAAACTTCAAAAAAAACTAACGTTTAACTTATCCATACTTACTAACTAGCTTAGAAGATTACCTTAGGTGGAGAAAAATAGAGAAAACAGGAAAAAGGTTGAGGTTAAAATCGCCGTTAGTCGCTTGGAAGAGAGAAACAGAGAGGAGAGGAAGAATATGCAGGTTTACAAGAAGACAAGTGGTAAGTTTCTCAGCAAGTTTTGGACATTAGGCAGCCATCCATTGGCTCCCTCCCACCAACCTTAATTCCTTCCCAAACTGCCCCTCCATGCATCTCTAACTAATGGTGGTTTTTATCCCATTATTCAATTCAATATAAGCTCCGTCAATTTGGTTTCCAACAAAACATTCATTGTATTAATATCAAATTAATCTCGCTTAATAATTTGGGGAATAATTACATAGGCAAAATGTCGGGTGTTGCACAAACCTTAGAAGTTCCTTCACAAATATTGTTGCTTGAAGTCCCACGAACGAGATTCCGACTTTAAATCGCAATGATTCGTGACTCCATCACCCCTCCCTCTCTCCCTCCCTCTCTCTCTCTATGCAATTCGGGTTTCCCTGATTTTAATAATTTCATTTTTAATTTAATTTAATTTATAAAATATAAACTAATATATTAACTAAATTTCTCAAATTCCAATCGACGAAACTCGAACACATTCTAAAATTCCAACTTTAGGTAAATTCCAAATTACCCACAATTATTTTCTCATATTTAACCACACAGTAATTTTCCAAACTATTTATTTTGACCAATTGGCCAAAAAATTCAATGTGACTGCAACATGACAAAACAAGTCAACTTATAACACGTTGATTGTCATTAACGCGAAAAATTAACACGTGAAATTTAATTTGTATAAAATTCCAGTTTTTACATGTATAAATAAGAATAATGCTAGGTTTATGTCTATTTTTACGCTCTAATTTTGATATTTTGACATTATGTTTATTAATCGGTATAATAATTAAGATAAATTATAAATAATTTAAATATAACATTAATTCTTCCAATGAATAAACACCACGTAATGAAGTAAAATTAGAGTATAAAAATATATGATCAACCTAGAATTTCTTATAAGTAAAGCATTAGTTTTGTATTGAAACTGAATTTGTAATTTTTCTAGCACATTTTAAATTTATTTTTGAAAACCATAAATGATAAACTATTACATATGTGACATTTTAGTTCCGACGCATATTATTTATAGCGATGAAAATCTCACCATAACTTGTAACATTATTAATTTAATAAAACTATAATTTGTATTTGTGTCAAGCTCTACATAGAAACCAAACTCATAAAATGAGTTGAATGTCAATTATTTTAAGAGCAATGTTAGATTTATCGTTTAATTTTATAATTTAAATTTTATCTCATGACGTTACTCTTATCAATTAGTGTAATAATTAAAATAAATTATAAAATAATTAAAATAAGAGATTAATTACATAAGTTAATTGTGACGCCCCCCCGACCTGATCGGGGTCGAAGGGCCTCACTCCGGACATTTTAAAACGTGGACTTTTTTTTAACTTTATTTTTAAAACTGTGACAGCCCGAAAACCGAACCCGATCGGGGTCCAGGATCGGAGCCATCACTGCGGGACAGTTAACAGAAAACGGTGACTTTTTTTTTTAACATTATACTTTTAAAACATTGACAGAGAAAGAGAGTCGAACGACAGAAAACATGCACTGTCAACGTAAACCCTAAAAAAACGTAACTTTACAGAGAGGGAGAAACTACAGAGAGTAACAGAAAACATTTACAGGGAGAGAGAGTTCTCTGGAGTCAAAAACAAACGGGATACAGTTAGCTGGAATACAGAAGTGAATAACAGAAGAAACAGGGCGAAGAAAATAATTAAACAGAATGAACAAGAAATAAAACAGAAAACATAAACGTAAAGCTGGCGGAAGGCTTAGTTTAAAAGTGTATCGGTAGATTTAGATAAGACAGAATTGATGATGTCAATCGGTAGATGCTGAGTAAAACAGACGGAATTGCATTACTCACCGGTGGATTGAATAAGACAGAATAGATGATGTCAGTTGGTAGATGCTGAGTAAAGCTGGATCGGATGTGTGATGACGTCATCGGAAGATGTGATGATGTCATCGACAGATATAAGCAATAAACGGAATCGGTAGGAGGAAAACCTATGGCAAATTCACAGTTTGGCGGTGAATGTGAATAAGACAAAACATGTACAGTATCTACTGGTAGATGAAGTTTAGACATAGACTTAAAAAGGGTAACAGGCATCGGTAGGAATGAAAACATAAGGAAAACATTACTTGACGGTAGATGTAGGCAAAATGCCTACCGGTAGATGTAATCGGAAAACATAGTTTTAAAGGCAGAAATTACCACTTTTGACAGAAAGACATATAGACAGAGAGTTTAAAAAAAAAACAGAAAGCATAAGGGTTTCAAACCTTCAATTACAGATGACAGATTTCAAGAAAACAAACTGCATTGATAGCTCTAAAATTCGAGACTATCCATGTATAACCTAAAAAGGGGGAAACACAGGCAGTTCCAAAATATTTCATAGCATACATACAACTGTCAAAATAAAGAGGTTTAAAATACACCACCATTAAAAACCTACACATAAATCAGATTTCTAACAAAAATCCAGACAGAGTTTTAAAAACAAAACACCAGGGTTCAACAAGACCTACTGACATAAACTTTACTTAAAAACTAAAACCTCAGAGCAGAAACATGTCCGACTGCAGCAACCAACCCCTTGAGCTCGATCCACCAATTACATCAGTTCATCATCTTGAGGCACAAAGTCCTCGGTTTCGGGTTCAGTACCTACATCAGAGAGTTCACCTATGAGTCTAAAACTCAGTAAGGACATAATAGATATGCAGTGATGCAAAATGCTATGCATGCTGTTTTCAAAAATACGGTGACAGTACAAAGCATTAAGTTACAGTGGCAGTAGAATTAAGTGGGGCTTATAGGGGAAACTGGCAAAGAGTGGGGGAGGGGGAGGGGGAGGGTGCACTATCAGGCACATTCGGGGATACAGTACAGTGGGGGAAGGGGAGGGTGCACTATCAGGCACATTCGGGGATACAGTACGGTGGGGGAGGGGGAGGGTGCACTATCAGGCACATTCGGGGATACAGTACAGTAATCGATAAACAGTAAACAGTTCTGGGGCCAGTCCCCGTCACGCACTTAACCTGGTACATTTCAGTCAGATTTTATCTTATTAGTTTCAAACAGTGTACAGAAATCGGTTTTGCATGGATTTTCAATAAAACGTGTATGCATGACAATCTCAGTGCCTGAACCTATAACAGCAGCCATCAGAAATAACAGGGCATATTGTGAGGCAGAAAACAGACAACTCAGAACATGAACTGAACAAACAACACAGAACACAGACTGAACAGAAGCTATAACATTTCTACCCAAAACTACCCGACAGAACAGAAAACCAAGTACCTCCGTGATGTAGGGCCTTAAGGGCCAACCTACAATTATGAACTTACCTGTTTGCTGCGGTGTCAGATGCTCGAATGTCCCTGGGATACTCGGACCTGTAGTATGCATGAAGAGGTATTAAACAGCTGCAAATGCTAACAAATAAGTTAGAAGAATTTGTTCCAAATTCATTCAAACCCCTTAGAAAACAAACCGGTGTGTTTTCATCCAAGAACAGTGAGTTTTTCTCTAAAAACCATAACCCTAAACTTTGGTAAAACTCACATTAAACTTGTCCAAACTTGTTAGCATGAATAGATGCTTACCTTAGTTGAAGGAAGCGGAAGAAAAACCAGAAAACAAGGGGTTGGTGCTTTGCCAAAATCGCCAGGAAGAGAGAATAGAGAGCAGCGGGAAGAAACAGATGAGAAGTGAGGGTTTCACGTAGGAGGAAGAACTTAGCTTCTTCATCAAGTCGCCAGATGTCACTCAACCATTGGCTATCTCTCACCAACCTTAATTTCTCTCCAATTTACCCTTCCATGCATTTTAACTTAGTGTAATGTTTAGTTACACATTAGTTTAGTTCTCCACTAATTATTCCAACAATTCAACCAAAACACTCCTTGTAATAATATAATATTAATCCTGAGAAATGTTTCAAAAAAATTATTACATACAAAAAGGTCGGGTGCTACAAAAACTTTAACAGAAAACAGAATCGAAAGACAAGAAATCATAAGACATATAAAAATAGTGGTAGAAGACTGAAGATAACAGGAAGAAACCTAGAAAACCCTTTCTGGAATTGAAGTCTGGAAGACAATTAAAATAGTCAACAGAAATAGATGACAGATGAAAACAGGAAGACAGGTGTGACGACCCCCGACCCGATCAGGGATGGCGAGCCACACTCCGGACATTTAAAACGTGACATTTTTTTTTTTACTTTTTTATAAAAATCTAAAACATTTAAAATAGTGGACATAAAATGAGAAACATAAACTGAAAATTATATAGCAGAAGACTTAATGAAATGAGAAACATAAAATATAAGACATACTGTGGAGGGCTACAGGGGATGACATAAAGTGGAAGACATAAGGTGGAAGACATGAAGTGGATGATAGGGGCGGATGACAGGGGCGGATGACAAGGGCAGATGACATGGGCGGATGACATGGGCAGATGACATAAGTGGAAGATGTAAAGTGGAAGACATGAAGTGGACTACAGGCAGAAGTGGACTACAAGCAGAAGTGAACTACAGGGAACTACAGGTGTAACACCCAAGTTTTTTTTCGAGTTTCCGCTCCAAGGGTATTTTCGTAAATAAGTAAATTAGGTCCGTTTTGTGAGCGGGAGGTTTTATTAGGACTCTAGGAATTTATGGGGATTTTTAGAAGAATAAGTAAATTTTAGAGATCCAAATCGATAGTGTAACGCCGAATTACGGTTTTCCGCCTATAGTGTTTTAAGTCGTAAAAATAGTAAATTAGGTCCGTTTTCCGAATGGAGAGTTTTGTTAGAACCCTAGAAATAAGTTAGAATATTTGGAGGAATAAAGAAGTTTCGAGGAATCTAAATCGATGGGTTAATTAACGGAATAGGAAGAACGAATGGGTGAGGGGCAAACTTGTAAATATAAAGTTAAGTTTTATTATTATTAAACAAAAACTCTTCCTCCCCCCTTAGGCATTTTCATTTCCACGATTTCACTTCCTCCTCCTCCAGAGAGTTTTCTTCCTTGGTTTTCCCTTCTCCCTCCCACGTTCCTTCTTCCCTCTCTGGCGTTCTCTCCCTCTCGCGACGACTCCTCTCACACCGGCGATTCAACAACAATTCTTCTTCCGATTTCTCTTCTCCAATCGATCCTCTAGGTAAGCCCTAAACTCTAGACACGTTTATTTTTCAGTTTTGAGTGGTTATTCGTTAGGTTTTACCGGTTTAAGGTTTTATTAGAAATCTCGATTTTGATTATAAATTGTTAGGATGTTTAAGTTAATGCCCTTTGACGATGTATTTACGATTATTGGGGATGGCTATGTGAAATTTTGGTTATTGATGGATTTAGTTTAGGTTTTTGGTTGTTGAAGGTTGTAAAATCTCCATTAATGGAGTTTAGTATTTGGTGAGCACCACGTGCTCGATGAAATGCCCGAATGGAGGAAATGAAAGTTTTAGGAGAAATTGCCTTAGCTAGGAACTTAGTTTAAGTTTAGAGATCGTTTATTTAGGATTGGTTTTAATGCCTTTATTTATGAAATGCCTTAGGTGGACACGGCTTACGGACGGTGCTCGGCATTGCTAAGGACGCCAGGTAAGTGGGTGCTAGGTTTTCAGCCCTTAAGGCCCTACATCGTGTCAACGTTAGGCTTTTGTTGTTTTGATGATGATTTTCTGATTGTGGGGTTTAATGAGTCGGGTAACCTAGGATGTTAGCTATTAGTTGTTTGTAAAGTTCTCTAAGAGTAGTGTATGCCCATGTCTAATGTAAATCGTTGATGATATGTGTACATAGATTCCTCATGCATCATGTTTTTCTCAACGGCATACGAAATGTTTTACATGCATGAAAATGAAATGTATGAAATGATTAAGTAAGATGGGGTGGTATGGTCATGAATAACAAAACCATCCAACTCGAGGGACCATGAATCACTGTCCATATTGGACCATGAATACGGCCGAAAGGACTATGTACACGCACCACCTACCTCCCCAACACGATTCATGTTATGAAAAAGAATAAGAACAAGTAAATGAATAAGTTTTAAGAATTCATACATTCATGTGCATGCAAAATATAGTGCATCCCCTTACTAAGCATTAGGCTTAATGTTTATGTTGTATGATGTAGGTGACAGGTGTGAAGGCGAGAGTTTCTCTTGATGACAAGGAATAGGTGGTCGATGGATGGTGCTCGTGGCGACGGGGTGTGTTTTGGCAAGGTTCGGTGACCGTGGTGTGCTCCGAGCTATTTTGGGTAATCAATGTAAGCTTGTTTTGAGGTTAAAGATGTGAGGGATTTTAGGATATGTGGGGAAGTTTGATATTTTGGGAATTGTATAGCGAATGTAGGCTCGAAGTTGTGTCGTTTTGAATGATTTGGTGACGTGTTTGTTTTGTAGATGTTTTTAAGGAAATTCCATTTTATTGTTGATGTTGTCTTGAGGTTTTGGTTGTGAAATATTTGATGATTTTAAGCATTTAGACATGTAAGGATTGGCTCGGTTTTAGAGCGATCCACGCGGTTTATTTTCATAAATTTTAAATACGGATTCGGGTATGTTTTGAGTCGGGTTTTGCTCGGGAGTTTGAATTATTGTGTGTTTAAGGTGTTGGGAATGTTTTTGAAGAGTACAATATGAAGAGGTGGTGTTAGAAAAGGGAAAGAATGGATTAAGTGTATGAAAAAGGGAGATTTGGGCGCTGCTGGGCGTGCGGGGTGCGCGTGCGGCGTTCGCCAGGCGATCGCCCCGGGTGGCGATTATTCGCCACCCCCTCTGGAATTTGGTTACCAATTCCAGAGGAGGAGGCGATCATTCGCCACGAGTGGCGAACGATCACCTCGTTCGCATGCCGTCCGTGCGTGCGTGCTGGGCGTGAGGCGATCGCTGGGTGTTAGGCGATCGCCTGGGCGATCATACGGGGCGAACGATCGCCCCTCGTTTGTTTTGTTTTTTTTTAGCGACAGATTGCCAGTAAGGAGGGGCGATCAGTCGCCCCTCCTTGGATTGGTAGTTGACGATTTTGATTGGTGGATTTCATTTAATTGTTTATAGTTTGTTTAAGTATAGTGGAAAAGGTTTTAAAAAAAAAAAAAGAATTTCTACTTATGGAGGTTAAGTTAGGAGTAAGTTATGGCTAGGCCGTGACGGCCCTGACCGGGTAGGGGTCGTTACAACAGGCAGAACTGAACTACAGGCAGAAGTGGACTACAGGCAGAAGTGGTCGAGAGGCAGAAGTAAACTATATGCAAAAGTGTACTACAGGCAGAAGTGGACTACAGGCAGAAGTGGACTACAGGTAGAAGTGAACTACAGGCAGAAATGAACTACAGGCAGAAGTGAACTATAGGCAGAAGTGGTCGATAAGCAGAAGTGGACTACAGGCAGAAGTGAACTACAGGCAGAAGTGGCAACATTTAATAAGAAGACATATAAACATGGAGCATAAAAAACAGACGGCATAAAAATCTCAAACCCAAAAGCCCGATTCAAAACATAATTTTAAACGTGTTAAAGAACACGACAAAAGTTTAAGAAATCAAACTGCATGGATAGCTCTAAAACCAGAGATAATCCATGCACAACCTAAAAGAAAAAAAAAAGAAAAAAAAAACTCCAAGCAATCCCAGAATATTTCAGAACATACAATCAACTGGTTTTTTTTTAAAACATCAACACCAAAATCCATACATTATCCAGAATTTTCAAGAAACATACAAAACTTGACAGACTAACATACACTTCTAGAATTCACCAAACAGAAGTTTTAAAAAAACATAAATGCAAGGTCTATACATTGTTTTAAAATTCCAAAAGCTATACAGGACTATACATAACTTTCAAAAATACTTTCTCACAGGATTAACATTTTTCTGACTGCAGCAACCAATCCCAATGAGTTTGATCAGCCAACTACATCAACTCATCAAGGTCCTCTTCTGGAGGGTCCATACCTACAACAGGGAGTTCAACTATGTGACGCCCTGAGTTATATAAACCTGGTTCGTTACTCATAACTCGAACATAACTAGGAAACTTTGGACCAAATTTTAAACTTCGCTCGAAAGTCAAAATTCGACATTTACTAAAAACTCAAAAAAAAACATTTAAGATCTTGCAGCGGAAAAATCATTTGAGCAAAAACAGAAATTTAACAAGACTGTGAAGCAATATTTGAAAATAACAGTTGAAATATTAAGGAAATAATTCGGCCAAAAGAGATGAAGACTTAAGCATGAAATACTTAAAATTTATAAAAGTCAAACGCATCTGCCGCTGAACAGGGTCAACGAAAAATGGCAGAAACAACACTGAAGGTTTCTACCGATGACGTCAGCCGGCAGAATCATTCTTCCAGCCTCAGCCGATCGCAAAACGACGAGTTTTGCTACTCGCATCTGCCGATGACGTCAGCCGGATGATTCTTCATCCAGCTTCTGCCGATCGCTAACGATAAAAGACTCCTACTCACGTCATCCGATGGAACGTACTACATATACCGATCACAAAACGACAAAGGACTTTTACTCACACCTTCCGATAGAACAAACTACATATACCGATCACAAAATGACAAAGGACTTTTACTCACATCTTCCGATAGACAAACTACATATACCGATCACTAAACGACAAAACTTCTACTACATCATCTGGTGACTTTACTGAAGACATCATCTGATAGACAACAGAACAACAACTCAACATCTGCCGATAGACCTCATCTACCGATAGAGAACAGAGCGACATTTCAACTACTCCTTGGTATACAAACACAACTCTAACTACATAAAGGAATTTACTCACTTCACTGAAACCATTCAGAAACAATTCAAATCATTGCATTCTTCAAAATCCAGTAAGAACCAACATTAAAACCCAACAGAATACTTTTATCAGAAAAATCTCAAAACGTATTCAAAATATTGAAACCACTACTGTCATGAATACTCAACATACTTAAATTGAAACACTGTCAACTAAACCTTCACACCAACTGACATCAGTTAAACCGCCCCATCAACTGCCAGATTGTTACATAGTTGCACTCCTCCAACTAGTCTAGTCCTCGACAAACTCAGTAAACACACCTGCTGTCACTTCTTCACCTACATCACAAAACTCATCTATTAGCCTAATGCTAAGTAAGTAAAGCAGTAATGAAATGAAATGCTGAAATATGTATTCCTAACATGCAATTTCTACTTTCTCATCTCAGTTGTTCATGCATCGTTTCTGTTCAGATCCCCCTGTGAAATTGGGAGTTGGATCAACTCTCCCAAAGTATAAATATCCACTGACTCATTAAGGGGCAGATTAATTCCCTTAACAGTAAATCTGATTCACATAGCTATTTCAGATCCCCCTGTTCGATGGGAAGCGTATCAAATTTTCCAAAGTCTAAATATCGACTGTCTCATTAAGGGGCGGATTATTTCCCTTAACAGTAAATCTGATTCACATAGCTGTTTCATAATGTTCATTCCTTACCATGCCAACATGCATTCAAATTCATTTTTGTATACTTAAATATGATGCATAACATACAGACACATTCAAGTAAACATAATCCTAATGTTTTGTGATGTAGGCCCGAAGGCACAAGCAAACTTCACTTACCTGGTCTCCTGGAAATCGCTCGGTTTCAACTACTCTGGAAGCCCTGCTCACCTAATGTCATAAGCAGTATACCGATTAGATCATCACTAACCTTATCCTATATCATTCAGAAACCTAAGGAGCTAGTTTGGAAGCTCTGGTCATCGTACATTCTCGGCTCAACACTAAACTCGAACTCAACTCATTCACAGCATTATAAAAAATATACACATTGCACTCTCTCTGCTATCTAGCCACTAAAATCTCAAGAAAACGAAGGGAAAACTTACCTAGTTTGAGGATTGAAGATCGGAGAGGAAAAATCGCCTGGAGCTCTGCTGAGCTTGAGCTGAATACCGAGAAAGGAAAATGAGAGAACAGTAGCGGCTAAACCTCATTAAACCTTCCATTAAATACACTATCCAAAATAATATCTCATATTACCATCATGCCCTTACTCACTCATTTATTAACCTAATCACTAGCTCTCCAATTTCATCCATAAAACATTCACTAAAATTTAATAAAGTAAGCTGGTTTAAACGAAGCCAGGTGTTACAAACTATGAGCCTAGAGCTCAGTAAGAACATACGATGCAAAGTGATGCATATGCTGTGCATGAACATTTTCAAATACATGAACATTACATTACATTACGTTTCACTGGACAGGAAGGTAAAAGTGGGGAGAAGAGCTGGCGCAACAGGAGTACATGCCACAACAGGACATAACAAAAGTACATGACAGGATGCAGTCCTCCTCCACACTTAACCATACATTACATTACAGGTTTTATCTTTCTTAACTTAAAATCTGGTGCTGAAAAAAAACATTTACATGGTTTTCCATAAAATGTGTATGCATGGACATTCATTGTACTTAAACATAACTTAAACAGGCTACCGGATGACAAGCAGAACAGAAAACAGGATAACCAGCAAAAACAGAAATAAACTCACTTAACTTAGGACTTAACCTACCACTTAACTACCCGACAACCAAAAACCTAGTATCTCTGTGATGTAGGGCCTTAAGGGCCAACTTATACGCATAAACTTACCTGTTGTCCGAAATGCAGCAAGCTTTGTTCGTGTATATGACCTCGGCGATTCGCGAACCTATAATATACACAATCGGACTTTTACTCTAAACATAAGCAAACTAACGTTTTGACTTGTCCAAACACGTTAGCATAAGTAGATGCTTACCTTAGGCAGAGAAATAGAAGAAAACAGAGGAGATCGAAGGAACTTCGATGGACGTTTGTCGTCTGGAAGAGAGAAAATAGAGAGGAGTGGAGAGAAAATGGGAAGGAAAAATGGTTCACGAAGGAGTGTAGAGAAGAGAGGAAGCATGTCTTCTTCAACAAGTTTGCCAAGTGTCACTCAACCATTGGCTTCCTCCCACCAACCTTAATTGGCTTCTTATTTTGCCCTTCCATTGGTTTTTAACTAAATCACTAATTAGTTCATCGAATCGGTTTTTCCATTAAACATTCCGACAAGTCATTAAAACATACATTGTTATTAATATAAAAATTTCATTCCGAAAATGATTCAGGGAAAAATTACATAGGCAAAAATGCCGGGTGTTACAACAGGAACATGGCCAGACATAGAATCAAGAAATAAAATGGAAAACAGATATGGACGACATGATAGAAATACATAAAAACAGAAGGAATAAAAAAATCCAGAATATGAAGACGTGAAAACAAGAAATCATGAAACAAAAATGGACGACTGGAATAAACACACAGAAATGGACGACAGGAACTAGAAGGCAGAATGGACGACCGACATGCAGTGGAAGACTTAATAGAATGGGAAACAGAAACTAGAAGTCATGCCGTGGAAGACTTACTGTAAATGACAGAAGCCGTGGACGTTCGAAATGAAAGGTAGTGACAGTGGACAACAGAAGCCTGTGGACGTTAAAAATAAAGAGCAGAATCTGTGGACGACAGAAGCTGTGGAGGTTTGAAATAAAAGACAGTGACCGTGGACGTTTAAAATAAAAAAGGCAGAATGGACTTTGGACGTTTAAACTTTGGACGTTTGGAATAACAGGCAGAATGGACGAGATGATACAGAAGACAGAATGGACGACATAAGACAACAGAGGCTGTGGACGATAGAATCTGATGACAGAAGTCATGGATGACAGAAATGGACGGCAGAAATGCAAAAGCTGTGGACGACAGAAGTCCAGAAGCCGTGAGCGTTTGAGATAGAAGGCAGAATCAGTGGACGTTTAAAATAACAGGCAGACGTTGGTTAAAATACAAAGCAGAATCTGTGGACGATAGATGTTGTGGACGTTTCAAATAAAAGGAAGAATGGACGACTAACACTTAGTCGAATATTTTAAACAATCACTTGCAAGCGAGTACTGTGGACACTTTTCCTTTGGACGACGTTATCGTGGACGATAACTTTGGATAATAACACTTAGTCGAATAGAAATGGTTGACAGGTTTGGACGACAGATTTTGGACGACAGGCTTGGACGACAGATTTGGTTGACAGGTTTGGGCGACGTCATCATCCACTGACTTTGGACGATGGAAATAAAAGACAGAATACTTTGGACGACGTTATCGCCCCCCGACATTGGACGATAACTTTGGACGACTAACACTTAGCCGAATACTTGGAAACTTGAAAGACAGAAACTGAAAGGAAGAGTGGACAACTGTTTTACAGAGGGCATGGACAACTATTTTACAAAACAGAATGGACGACTTACTTCTTTTGACACTGAGAACTTTGAACTTCTAAAACCCGATTCAAAACATGATTTTTGGACATATAAAAAAAACATTACAGAAGTTTAAGAAACCAGACTGCATGGATAGCTTTAAAAGCAGAGAAAATCCATGCACAACCTAAAAGAGAAAATCCTAAGCAATTTTTAGAATATTTCAAAACATACATTCAACTGTCAGACAGAGGTTTTAAAACATCAACAGAAAGTTTATACATCGTTTTAAAATCTCAGAAGCAGTACAGAACTTGACATGCATTTCCAGAATTCACCAAAACAGAAGTTTTTAATACATAAACACATAACTTTAAAACTTCACTCTCGAGTCAGAAATATGTCTTGCTTGTAACACCTGGTATGGTCTACCTTAATTAATAAAATCATTTAGTAACTTTCATTCTTGTTAAATGAGTGGTTAGGATTGGTTGTTTAAATAGGTTAAGGATTTGCTAACTAATGGCAAAGGTGTAATTTGGAAAGACTAATGTATAAATGAGGTCAGCTAAGGGTTTTAGCCGCCACTGTTTCATTTCCTCTTTTGGCGTTCAGCTCAGCTATGCAAAATTCCTCTTGGCGATTTTCTCTCCCATTTTCTTCAAGCTAGGTGAGTCCTACTTTGATTTCTTGCTATATTGTAACAGTCTATGATTGGGGGAAATTGTAATGCGAGTTTTGGGAATGCTGTGAGTATGAACTAGCTCGGGTTTTGGAGTGAATCAGGAATGCACAATGAACTGAGCTCCCAAATTAGTTTCCTTAGATTTCTGGATGATTAGAATGAAGTTTAGTGAAGATTTAATTAATGCTCGATTTATGGTTTTAGGTTTGGGCAAACTTCTGAGGTAGACTTCAACCAAACTTTTCAGGAGACCAAATAAGTAGAGTATGTGTGTGCCTTCGGGTCTACATCACAAAACAGTAGGTTTATGCTTGTTTGAATGTTTGTTGTATGTCTTGTATCATGTTTTTGGAAAGAACACGAAAATGAATTTACATGTTAAGGCATGAACAGACTGTGATAGACCAACTGTTAAGGGAACTAATCTGCCCCTTAACCGATGAAGAGGATGTATGACTTTGGGAAATTGATCTGATTCCCAATGGAATATAGGATCAGATCAGCTATTAAGGGAACTAATCCGCCCCTTAATCGAGAAGAGGATGTATGACTTTGGGAAATTGATCCGATTTCCAATGGAATATAAGATCAGGTCAGCTATTAAGGGAACTAATCTGCCCCTTAATCGAGAAGAGGATGTATGACTTTGGGAAAACTGATCCACCTCCCATCGAGATCAGGGATCAGAGCTATGAACGAGCATGAATGCAATTGAGATGTGAAAGTAGAAACTGCATGACTAGGATTTATGTTTCAGCATTTCATTTCATTATTGCTTTACTTACTTAGCATTAGGATAATAGATGAGTTTTGTGATGTAGGTGCTGAGGTAACTACAGGTGAATTCTCTGGGTTTACTAAGGAATAGGCGCAGTTGATGGAATGCATTGTTGCCACGACCTGGTGCACTGATGAGGCGGTTTGACTAGTGTCATCATGTGAGGAATTTTATGGATAAAGGTTTAGTTAACTGTGAGATTAGAATTTTGATGACAGCGATAGTTGTCAAATGTTTTAATGTGCTTTTGAAATGATTCTGATGATAAAACGTGATTGATTTTGATGGGAGTTATTTTTCTGAATTTTGAGTGAGTTGTGGTTTAAGTTGTTTGAATGCGTACTATCAAAGTTTATAAGTCCTCTTAGTAGTCGGGATTGTCTAATGTTGGGTGTATAATTGGTTAAATTATGCTTCTGTCTTGAGGATAGTTGTCCAAAGTTGATAGGGAAAAACAGTAGTCTGCGTGGACGAGTGAGTTAAGTAGTCTGCGTGGACGAATAAGGTATAAGTAGTCTGTGTGGACGAGTGCGTTAAGTAGTTAGCGTGGATGAGTGAGTTGAGTAAGTTGTGTGGACGAATAAGTTTAAATAAGTCACATGGGCGAACGATTAAGTCACGTGGTCAGTGGACGACGAACTTAAGTAAGTCTATGGACGTTGGTCTGTGGACGATGAGTTCATATAATCCCGTGGTTGATAAGATCACGTGGACCATGGACGACGATTTAAATGAGTCACGTGGTCTGTGGACAAAAACTCGTTGTCGTTAAATCCCCGTAGTCGTGGAAGAGAGCATCGTCCACAGTTGAGGTATATTGTCATCTAAAACGCTGTCGTCTAAATTAAGGCTGTATGTGGTGACATCATCCAAAGTCGCTCGTCCAGAGTTCGTCGACCAGGATTGTAGTCAGACTCTGTGATCGACAAACTTCTTCGTATTGTCGAACTGTTTGCGAGTGGTTGAGGGAAGCTCTAAACGATTTTGAACCCGAAGTTTTGCTAGCCTGAATTTGTTGTGATTCTGTTTATAACATGATTTTCCGCTGCAAGTTTTTATGTTTTAAATAACGTCATTTTTGACTGTTGAGTGAAGATTTCTTTAAAAAAATATATATATTTCTTAGTCTTGTTCAGTATTATGAGTAGCAAACCGGGTTATAAAACATCGGGGCATTACATGGCTGCCTCAACCACCCCTAAAAGCTCGTGCCACCAGCCACTTATTCGTCGGCCTGAGGCACAAAATCCTCATCCACGGGTTCCGTACCTATATCAGGGAGTTCAACTATGAGCCTAAAGCTCAGTAAGAACATACATGCAGGTATGCATATGCTGTGCATGAACATTTTTAAATACATGAACATTACATTACATTTCACTGGACAGGAAAGTATAAGTGGGGCTTATAGAGGAACTGGCGCACATACAGCCATGTCACAACAGGACATAATAGGAGTTTGTAGTTTTGCCGGGTCCCAGGGAAGGACAAGGTACATGGTGTCCTTGGCGAGGATGATTTTATATGAGTCCCAGGGAAGGACAAGAACAGGATGCCAGTCCTCGTCCACACTTAACCATACATTACATTCACATTTTTAACTTTCTTAACTTCAAATTGTGTGTAGAAACATTTACATGACTTTCAGAAAAAACGTGTATGCATGAACATTTATGGTGCTTGAACATAACAGAGACAGGTGGCAGAATAACCAAGCAAGACATAAAATAAAACACATTTAACCTAAAACATAATCTACAGTTTAACTACCCAACGGCAATCCCGACAACATAAACCTAGTACCTCCGTATTGTATGGCCTTAAGGGCCGAACCTATACGCATGAACTTACCTGTTGTCCATGAGTTGTAAGCTTTGTTCGTGTAAATGTCCTCGGTTATTCACGAACCTACATCATGCACGATCGGACGTTAACCCTAAAACTTCAAGAAACTAACGTTTTTACTTGACCAAACACGTTAGCATTAACAGATGTTTACCTTAGGCAGCGAAATAGAAAGAAACTGGGGAGACCGGAGGAGCTTCAATGGATGTTTGTCTTCTGGAAGAGAGAAAGCAGAGAAGAGAATAGAGAGAAACAGAGAAGTGTTTCTCGTAGGAGGGAAGAGAAGAGAGGAAGAAATGTTGTATGGCTTCCTCAACAAGTTTGGACACTTGGCTCTCATCCATTGGCTTCCTCCCACCTACCTGAATTCCTTTCCAAACTGCCCCCCCCCCCCCCCCCCCAATGCATCTCTAACTAATGGTTTTATTTAGTTACACATTAGTTTGGTTTTTATGCCATTAATCAATTCAACATGAACTCCGTCGATTTGGTTTCTAATCGATTTGTTATTTGGTTCATCAGTTCAGTTTCCTCTACATCCTCTTTCTCCACAAAATGTCACACAATTCCAACAAAATACTTATAACATTAATGGCAATTTAATCTCATTCCATAACTCAAGGGATAACTTATACAGCCAAAAATGTCTGGTGTTACATTAATGATCGAAACCTTATAATATAAAACTAAAATGTAAAATTAGAGAATAAATTTTACGTTACTTCTTATTTTAAACATGGTTAAGTTCAATTTAGTTGATTGAACTATCCAATTCAACTCAACTCATTAACGTGCAACATTCTAAGTTCGATTCTACTCGTCAGTTGACATTTTTACCTATCTCAAAAAACTCATGTCTAGCTACTTGATTTCTCACGGGTGTCGGTAAATCTTGCTTATAGAAACTAGATGATTCGATAAATCATCTCACTTAAAACACCAATTTAGTAGTAGATAGTTCATAAAGAATAACATCTTTTGTCAACATTTAACGATTTTCTAGCAAACGAACATAAATGGCGATTTTACAAAGTAAATGATAATGCTAATATTAACAAAATAAAATAAAGTTTCCATCTTTTTGCATTTAACCCTAGAGGGAATAAGAGAGATGAGAATAATAGCAGCTAAAGAAGAAGAAGAGAGAAGAAGATGATTGTAGAAGGAGATTACCGAGGAGAAGACAGAGATTCTAAAGAGGGAGAAGAAATTCTAGAGAGAGAGAGCACTGTTTGTTCATGACTTCACGTCATAATTCCTTTTCAGGCAGTAGTCCTCAAGCATTAGCAGGGCTTGCACAGTATCTCTTATTCCTCACCATCAGATTATGATCATTAAAGAAAAAGTTAACAGTACTAGGTAACTAACTAGGCAAGGAGGAAGGGCAGGAGGGGCAGGTAGAGTAGAGTTGAAATGGGGCACTGGCTGACCCTGACCTCGAGAGAGAGGGTAGGAATCCAAGAAGTAAGAAATCAACGAGATCAAATGTGGAGTGAGAATAGAGTTTGAAATTGTTTTTGGGCGGACTCCACTCGATGGGCTTACTCGGCCCGTTAGGCTCGACTCGTTTGGCTTGGTGAATCAAACTTTTTCAAACTCAATTTAGCTTGTTCAGTTCGTTTTTTCCTTTTATTAAATATAAGTGTAACACCCGAGATTTTTCTATAACGCATATAGGCCTAAGAGTAATCGTTTAGAGGGATTATGTTTAGTAATGAAAGGTTTAGAAATAATAAAAATGGAAGAAGAATGAAGTTGACAAATCAAATAAGGATAGGTTTGAAATGTTGAAGAAAAGTCAAACTAACAATGAACCAATAGGAGTGATGGGGGAGGTCTTTTGTGATGAAAATGAAATGTAAAAATAAGGGATTAAAAGAGTGGTTCACGTTGGAAAAGTTGAAGGAGAAGTGAGTTGAAAATTCAAAACAAACACATTTTGAAAAGTCAAAACAACAAGTGGACCAATAGGAATTAATTGTTGAAAATTCAAAGTAAATTACATGCAATAATGAGTGATGGGGGAGGTCTTTGGCGTTGAAAGCTTGAGTGAAAAAGGGAGGGTTAACTTTTAATTTTTAAAAGTTGTGAGGAGGAAAATCAAAGATGGAGAATTGGTTTTATGAAAAGGGAAAAGTAAAAAGGTGAAAAATCAATTTTTCTCTTCTCCTTCTTCTCCAAATCGTGGCAGCCATTGAAGTGTATCTCCTTCCTTCAATATTCCATTTTCTCAAGCTTTAAGGTAAGAGTTTAAGTGGGTTTTATGTTTGATGCAACTTAGGGTTGATTTTTAGTGTTTTCATGGAGTTTGTGTAAGTTTTAGTTAGGGTTTGGAAACCCTAACTTGAGAGCTCCGAATTTTGGGTTCTTGGATGAGTGTTCTTCCTAGATTTGGTTATTTAAGCTTTAGATAGGTTAGTTTAGATTGTTTAGGTGGTTAGAGGAGTGAATTGGTGAAATTGTGCAAAACCGGGTTTTATGCAAAATGGGGGCCGAATCTGTTGGTGCATTTTCGGATTGGCTAAGTGTTTTTTTTTTTGGTTAATTTAAGCATTTCAATGGATAGTAGACGTGTAGAGATTTCCGAATTGGGGTGGCACGTCGAAATCCGTTGAAAAACGAGAGAGTTATGACCGATTGAAGTTAGACGGTGGAAATTGGTGAAAAATTGGGTGTTGGGGTTTTTATTTTGAAAAGTTAGTTTGGTTGTGTGAGAAATTTAGTAAATATCCTTTAGTTTATGTTTTGGTGATTTTAAGTGATTTTTTCATTAATGTGCTAGGTTAACGAGCGAGTGAATTGTATACTCAGAGTGAGCCAACACGTGCGAGAGTTCAGGTAAGTAGTGGGCGTGTGTTTGTTGCCTTCGAGCCTACACCACAGAACGGTAGGATTTATTGTTTGATAGTGTATTGTTAGTGTTTGAGTATTGTTTGATGAATTGCTGGGTTGTTATTGTTAGTGTTTGAGATTGTTTGCTTGTTTGGTTGCTTTGTTCTGATTTGGTTGCTTAAATGTTTGGTTAAGTATGGTTTTAAATGTTTTGTTTGGTTAAGCATGGTTTTAAATGTTTGGTTGTGGTTAAGCATGGTTTTGAAATGTGAGTACGATATGGATTGAAAGTGGTCTGTTGGCGGTGGTTCCTCCTCGCGAAGTAGTGTCTGAAATATGACAAGCTTCGGGAGGTTTCCACAAAAGATATGCAGTGGTTCCTTGTCTCGAAGTAGTGTCTGAAATATGGCAAGCTTCGCGAGGTTTCCACAAAAGATATGCAGTGGTTCCTCGTCGCGAAGTAGCTGTCTGAAATATGGGCAAGCTCTGGGAGGTTTCACAAAAGATATGCAGTGGTTCCTCGTCGGCGAAGTAGTGTCTGAAATATGGCAAGCTTCGGGAGGTTTCCACAAAAGTATGCAGTGGTTCCTCGTCGCGAAGTAGTGTCTGAAATATGAAAGTATGGCAAGCTTCGGGAGGTTTCCACAAAGATATGCAGTGGTTCCTCGTCGCGAAGTAGTGGTCTGAAATATGGCAAGCTTCGGGAGGTTTCCACAAAGATATGCAGTGGTTCCTCGTCGCGAAGTAGTGTCTGAAATATGGCAACTTTGGGAGGTTCTGCAAGAGGCACCTGACTGAGTATACGTAAGATGTTGTGAGTGGATTTGCTACAAAAGATTTTGGGGGTGGAACGACATGTGTTAGGATTGTGTGAGAGTTGTGTGTGCATAGTGTATGTTTGTACTAGTTGTCCTCTACTTGCTAAGCGTAAGCTTACGTGTGTGTGCGTGTTCTGTGGTGTAGGTAACGACGCGGTTACAGGTGAGCTAAGTGAGTGAGCCAGGACTTGGGAGCAGTAGGAGATGCACAGGGCGTGCCGATGCGGGCAGTTGTAGGGCGTCTCGACCATGGTCTTCGGGATGTATGTGAGATTTGTATTTGGTTAAGTTCAGTTAGATTTCGGGTTGTGGCTTGTATTGGAGATTTTGAGGTTTTGTGGTTAGTTTTGTGTAATATGTTTGGTCTGGTTGTGGTTGAGATTTGGTTTAATTGGTTGGTATTGTGGTGTGGTTTGTTTGGGATTGGATTTGTGGTGTTAGTTTGGTTATTTTTGTTTTGGTGTATATAGTACTTGGATTTGGTTAAATGGTGTTTTTAAATGTGTTTGTTTTTCAGGTTTTGGATTTTAAACTTTTAGCCGTTATATTGCCGATTTTTTATTTTTAAATCAATAACGTCGGGTTACTTTCACTATTTATATTATTAATCGTCTTAAGTCGAAAATTCTACGAAAATTGTTTAAACGACGTTTTAAATGCGGGGTTGGTTAGCAAAGTAGCGCACCGAGTCGTGGTCGGTTCGGGGGTGTTACAATAAGCAAGACAAGGAAAATGTCGTGGCTAAAGTATTATCTTGAATGTATGTTTTGCTTTAAAATTAATTTAAAAAATAAAGAAGAAACTGAGATTATTTTAAAAGAAATATCAAAAGATATTGTATTTATTTGAACATTTTTCAACATGTTCACCACAGTATATGCAGATAATAGAAAAAATTTCATGATTTTCTAAAATTTATATGATTTATTAAAATATTTTTATAAAAAACAAAAATAAAGTTACAATAAATCGTACATATGTTAAAAAATACAACAATTTCTAGATTATATTCTCATTAAGTAGTGAACATGTGGTAAAAATATCAAGTTAATCCAATATCGTTTGATAATTTTTTAAATTAGAGTTTAAAGAAATTGTTGATGGAATGGAAGGTTGAAAACTGATAACAGAATCAAAGTACAAGGTTTGGTTTGCCCATTTTTTTAGTAATGGGGTTAATTGATGTAAAGTATATAGTGCAAAGTTCAAATAGATAATTACCCACGAATAAACTAAAAGAAAGATTTTTTTTCATATTATTTTGACTATGATTAGTATTTATTTTATTAAATTTATATACGACGAGTTTCAAATGTTTAAATTATATAAAGTTGTAATAACACGTATGTCTATTATTGTCTTTGTCGTTTTGTCCTTGTCCTCTACTGTGACGGCCCGAAAACCGAACCCGATCGGGATCCGAGAGTCAAGCCATCACTCCGGGACATAACAGAAAACTCGGACTATATTTTTATTTTTTTGAACATTATACTTTTAAAACATTGACGGAGAGGGAGAGTTCTCTGGAGTCGAAACCAAAACAGGAAGAACAGTTAAAAATCCGAATTACAGGATAAACAATAGAAGGGGATCAGAATACTTGGAACAAAATCAGAAGACCTGTTAATTTTTGAACCACAGAAAATAACAGACTGAAGAAAACAGGGAGACAGATGTAAACTAAACTTTGGACATTTAGAATATCAGGCAAGGAGAAATCTGAGGAGTGCAGGAAGGAATGTAAAAAGAATCTGAATAACAGTTATTAATGGCAGCAGAAAACAGGAAATAAAGACGGAAGACATAGGCAGAAGACTGGCGGAAGAAGTCTATCGGATGATGTAGTTTTGAATGCAGAAGCAGAGATGACGTCAGGCGGTAGAAGTGGATTAAACTGGGCGGAAGATGTTGAATGAGACAAAAGGGAACAATGACAATCGGTGGATATACTTTTAAAAGGGCAGCGGTAGATGTAAATTCTGATGAGATCGGTGGATATGAATACGACAAAACAAGTACAGTGGCAGCGGTGGATGTAAATACACAAGGCAGCGGTGGATACGGACTTTAAAAGCAACAGTAGATGTGCTTATTAAAAAGGGGTCAGCGATAGATGTGATTTCTAAAGAAGAACGGGCAGTGGTGGACATGATTTCCAAAGGCAGTGAAACAAGCGGGCAGCGGGCAGCGGTAGATGTAAAACCTAAGGCAGAAATGAACTGTACTGTTCGCCGGTAGAAGCGATTTTTTGAAAGAAAACAGCGGTAGAAGTAAATTTTAAAGCAGCGGTGGATGTGATCGAAAGATGCAGTTTTTAAGGCAAAATTTGACAACTTTTAACAGGATCACATAAAAATAGAAATTGTGAAAATAGAAAGTTTAAAAGCTTCACACTTCAGAAAACACTTCACAGCATGATTTTAGAGGCAACGGTAGATGTAAAACATATGACGTCATCGGGCGATGTAAAATGGAAGACTCTTACCGAAGACGTCTACCGAAATGAACAGTAAACAGAAGACTTCTACCGAAAGTAGAAGGCTTCTACCGATGACAGGAAACAGAAGACATAAAAACAGAAAAGGCATCTACCGATGCAAAAACTCCAAAAACTAGATTCAAAACATGACTTCTTTTAGACATATCAGAAAACACAACAGAAGATTAAAAAAACAGGCTGCATGGATACCACAAGAATCAGGGATAACCGATGCAAACCCTAAAAGAAGAAAATATTCCAAACAATTTCAGAATACTTCAGAACATAAATTCAACTATCAAATACAAAGGTTTTAAATACATCAACAACAGAACCTACACATTTCAAAATTTCCAACAGAGTCTTTAAACAAAACGCAAGACTATAACGGGGGCAAAGACACCAGAATTCCAGAAGAGTTTACAGATATGGACTTTACTTTAAAGACATAAACCTCGGGACAAAATATTATGTCTGGCTGCAGAAACCACCCCCGAGAGATCGAGCCACCAGCCACCTATTCATCAGACTGAGGTACAAAGTCCTCATTTTCGGGTTCAGTACCTACATCAGGGAGCTCACCTATGAGTCTAAAACTCAGTAAGAACATAATAAAGATGCAGTGATGCAAAATGCTATGCATGCGGTTTTCAGAATACAGTGACAGAACATTACATTACGTTTCAGTGGCAGATGGGTATAAGTGGGGCTTATAGGAGAACTGGCAAATGCACGACAGGCACATAACAGATTTACAGAAAACAGAAACAGAACAGAACAGACAAAGCTGTACAGTAGGCCAGTCCCCGTCCCGCACTTAACCAATACATTTCAGTCAGATTTTATCTTGCTTAGTTTCAAACCGTGTACAGAAAACAGTTTTGCATGAACTTTTGGGAAAAACGTGTATGCATCATCGAGTACAGTGCTTCAACTTAAACAGCAGAGAACAACAATGAAAACAGAAACGTGACAGGGAACACAGAACATAACTCTAATCCTTCTACCCGAAAACACCTGACAGAAGAAATTCCTAGTATCTCCTTGATGTAGGGCCTTAAGGGCCAACCTATAAATATGAACTTACCTGTTGCTGTGATGTAGAAAGCTCGAACGTCTCGGAAATGCACGGATCTGTATCATGCATGCAAAGGAAATTAAACAAGCTGCAAATGCTAACTAATAACTTGTAGGATATACTCTCAACTCCATTCAGACTTTTAGAAAACGAACCGAAGTGTTTTCACGTAATAACAGTGAGTTTTCTCCAAAATACCTTAACCCTAAACTTCAACAAAACTCACATTTCAACTTGTCCAAACACATTAGCATAGGCAGATGTTTACCTTAGGCAGAATACGGAAGAAAACCAAAGAAGATCGAAGGTGCTTCAATGAATGCTTTTCGTCTGGAAGAGGGAAAACAGAGAGGAAGGGATGAGTGTGAAGGTTCACGTAGAGATGAGGAGAATAGGTAGGTTTCTCAGCAAGTTATTGACATTTGGCAGCCAACCATTGGCTCCATCCTACCAACCTTAATTCCTTCCCAATTTACCCCTCCATGCATCTCTAACTAATGGTTTCATTACTCATGCATTTATTTTGTTTTTATTCCATTATCCAAATATACATATTTAGATGTATCAATGTATATTTTTCGTCAATTTGCTTCCCAACAAAACATTCATTGTATTAATACCAAATTAATTCCATATAGTGATTCGGGGAGAAATTACATAGGTAAAAATGTCGGGTGTTACATTTACCCTTTTCTTTTTGTTGTTACGAATTTTCTAGGAACGTAGGTATGTTTTTTGTCACGCCCCAAATGGGACCCGCAACAGAACGGGGAACGACCCGGCCCGAAAAGGACTAGATCGTCCGACCCTTAAAACCAAATTTCAACAATCACAGCGGAATATTAACCAATTAATATAAGTCAGGGTCCAAACAAATAAATAAACAAGTCCAACAAGTAACACTAAATAATATGATGATATAAGTCCAAATAAATTACAGTGTGCAGTAGACAAATTAAATCTTACTCATTTCCAATAAACATCCAACCTTAAAATTTAAAATGAGTCTTCCAAGGAAAAATTATTAATTTAGAGAATTCTTACTTCAGATCCGGTAATTAAACCTCTTCTTGATTAGATCCTGAAAAATAATAGTAATTTGGGGTGAGTCGACTAAACTCAATAGGGGTAGAATTTAAAAATATGTATGATTATGCTCAACAATAGAAGTTAAAAACATCGACGCTCGGCGGTCGTAGCCATGATTTAAAAAAAACATCGACGCTCGACTGTCGTAGCCATGATTTGAAAACATCGACTATCTGCGGTCGCACGCATAAATACCCTGATCAGATTTAGGGTTTTTCACCCAAGGACACGGCTCATTCAGCTGTCCTATTACTCATAGTTAAAATCACAGTTTGCATCAATTGATAAAAATATGCAATTGATAAAAATGAACATGAGTAAAAACAATGGCATAAAATTATATAGATATTTTATGCTTTAAATATACTTAACCGAAAATAAATTAAACCTTTACCTCGAGTGAACCTACAACAGGTCAGAACTCAATATATCCACTGGTTCGAATTTCAAGAATTCAAATATTCATTTAATAGTTGGGTACCTATCCAAAATAAGATTGGAAAAATTTAGATTAAAATTTGTATCGTAATTTCCCAACTTCTTTTCTTTAAAGAGAGATCTATTTATTTTCTATAAAAATATAGTCAAATCTCGATCCAAAGAAAGTTAGATCACGGTCCAGCTAGAGTCCAACTCACATCCATGCTAGAATCCTTTATAAAATCTCTCATTCACTAATATTTCTACTATTTCCAAATTACAAATGGTTTTTTCCAAAAATCCAGGTTTTATCAGTTAATTGCAACCAATATTTACAGAGAGTAAAACTATAACCTTCCAACTCAACAATTTAATATACTCAACGGAACCAAAAATGTCATTAACAGTGACTAAACGTAGACCTAAAAGTCTGGTTTTTATACCTTTAGCGTACGGCTCCTAAAACCAAAACTCCAACTGTGACGAACACCGACCCGATCGGAGTCGAGAAGCCTTACTCAAGACATTTAAAACGTGGACTATTTTTTTTTTTTTTTGAACTTTTACTTTTAAAACCTTACACAGATAAAACCTTCTCTGAAAATTTAAGGCTGGAAGACAATTTAAAAATCAGGCTACAGAAATAAGTGACAGAAGTAAAACAGGAAGACAGAAGGCAGGGAGAAATGAAAACAGTTCCCGGGATTTTCACTAGGACTTGACTTCGACTTTTTAAAACTCTTAAATCTGAAGACGTGAAAACAGAAAATCATAAAACAGAAATGGACGAAAGACATGCAGGGGAAGACTTAATAAAATGGGAAACAGAAACTGAAAGTCATGCCGTGGAAGACTTACTGTGAACAACAGAAGCCGTGGAAGTTTAAAATCAAAGACAGAATCTGTGGACAAACAGAAGCCGTGGAAGTTTAAAATCAAAGACAGAATCTATGAACAAACAGAAGCCGTGGACAATCGAGAGCTGTGGACAATCAGGTGCTGTGGATAATCGAAAACTGTGGACAATCGAAATCTGTGGACAATCGAAAACTGTGGACAATTGGGAACTAAAGGCAGAATGGACGACTGAGATCAAAGGCAAAATGGACAACGGAAATTTGAAAGGCAGAATGGACGATTGAGTCCAAAGGCAAAATGGACGATGGGATTTGAAAGGCCGAATGAACGACTAACACTTAACCGAATACTTGAAAACTCGAAAGACAAAAACTGAAAGGCAGAATGGACGACTGAATATAAAGGCAGAATGGACAACTGTTTTACAGAAGACGTGGACGACTATTTTACAGAAGAAAATGACAACTCTTTTACAAAAAGCATGGACGACTATTTTACAGAAGGGGTGGATGACTGTTTTCTTTTGGAAAACTTGAAGACTTTAAAGACATAACATATGCTCTGCCGATCGATCGGCTACCCCAGGCGATCGATCGGCTACCTCTCTGTTTGACAACATACTTCTTTTGACGCAGAAAGTTTCAAACCCCCCAAAATCCGATTCAAAACAAAGTTATAAAACATGCTTGACAACATGACAGAGATTCAGGAAAAAATACTGCATGGATAGCTCTAAAACTCGAGACAATCCATGCACAACCTAAAAGGGAAAACTCCAACAGTTCCAGAATAATTCAAAATACATATTCAACTGTCAAACAGAGGTTTTAAAACATCAACAGAAAGTTTCTGTACAGAATCTGGACATACCCTTCAAGAATTCACCAGACAGAAGTTTTAAAACATCAACACAAAATCTATACATCATTTTAAAATTCCAACAGAAACTATACTAACATGAACTTCATTTTAAAAACTTCACTCTCTCGGGTCAGAAATATGTCTGGCTGCCGCAACCACCCCCGAAAGCTCGAGCCACCAACCACCTATTCGTCGGCCTGAGACACAAAATCCTCGTCCACAGGGTCCGTACCTACATCAGGAAGTTCATCTATAAGCCTAGAGCTCAGTAAGAATATACAATGCAGTGATGCATATGCTATACATGAACTTTTAAATACATGGACATTACATTACATTACGTCAAGTGCACAGAAGGTATAAGTGGGGCTTATAGAAGAACTGGCGCATAGGTGCACTATCAGGCACGGTGCACTATCAGGCACATTACAGGCATGCCACGATAGGACATAACAGGAGTTTGTAGTTTTGCCGGGTCCTAGGGAAGGACAAGGTACAGGGAGTCCTTGGCGAGGACGATTTTACAAGAGTCCCAGGGAAGGACAAGGTACAGGATGCCAGCCCCCGTCCCACACTTAACCGTACATTACATTCACATTTTTATTTTCTTAACTTCAAATCGTGTGCAGAAAATATTTACATGATTTTCAGGAAAAACGTGTATGCATGAACATTTACAGTGCTTGAACATAACAGAGACAGGCGACAGAATAACAAAATAAAATATAAAATAAAACACATTTCATTTAGAACGTAACCTATGACCTAACTACCCGACAACCAGAACTTAGTACCTCCGTGATGTAGGGCCAAACTATGCGCATGAACTTATCTATTGCCCGTGAGTTGCAGCTTTGATCGTAAGTCCTCAGCGATCCACGGATCTACATCATGCACGATCGGACATTAACCCTAAAACTTCAAGAAAACTACGTTTAACTTGTCCAAACTCGTTAACTTTAGTAGATGACTACCTTAGGCAGCGAAATAGAAAGAAACTGGGGAGATCAGAGGAGCTTCGATGGTCGTTCGTCGTCTGGGAGAGAGAATGCAGAGAGGAGTGGAGAGAAACAGAGAAGAGAAATGATGAGGGTTTCACGTAGAGAAGAGAAAGAGAGAGGGGGGCTTGGCTTCTTCAACAAGCCTGGACACTTGGCTCTCATCCATTGGCTTCCTCCTACCAACCTTAATTCCTAACTAAACTGTCCCTCCATTGGTTTTCTAACTAAATGATTTGTTTTGGTTACACTTTTGTTTAGTTTTTCACTAAACATCCCAACAAATTTCACCAAAACATTCATTATATTAATATAAACCTAATCTCGTTCAATAATTCAAGAGATAATTTCCTGGCCAAAAATGCCGGGTGTTACACCAACTTACACCGTGAAAGTTTATAACTCCTGCTACAAACCTGCTCTAGAAAGAATTGAAACTTGAGCCTTAAGATCTGATAGAAAGTTCATGTCTGACTAACATACCTTGAGTTTGGCGGAATCCTCAAAATATGCCCAATTTGCTCGACTGGAAAAATCAACTCTACTTCGTGGTTGTATCCTAGTTTTAGATAGAAGAGCCTTCCGACTGCAAGAAACAAAGAGAGAGATAAAATATGGTAGAAGGGAGACGTTTCAATGGGTGGAATTTAATTAGGAGAAAGAGGGAGTTGCAGAAGACATTAAAGGAGGGAGAGAAATATGGGTTGTAGTCTGCATTCACCGAACCAAAAAAATAGAGAAATTTATGAGGGGAGAGAGAGTTGTTGGTACATGTGGAAATAATTGAAGAGAAAGATGAAAGACTTTACTCCTTCCACCTCTCTTTTGACTATGTGTTCCCTAATTAAAATAGTGGGTCTCACATTCTCCCCCACTTAAAGAAATTTCATCTTCGAAATTTGAATCAATCATAAGCACATCCTTAAATAAATCGGAATACTTTATTTTCATTTCTGAATCAATTTCCCAAGTAGCTTCTCTTTTACTGTGATTCTTCCACTAAATCAAAACAAAAAATATTCACAGAAACGCAAAGTTCTAATCTCGTGCCCTAATAGTATTTGAGGTTACTTTTCATAAGAAGTATTCTACTTAACAGATATCTCAGTCGAAATGATTTCCTGTGAGATATCTAAATTACACCTTAGAGACATCTCACAGCGAAATCCCAAGCAAAAGGAATAATGATTCATAAACTATAACTAAGATCCAAATCTCATGTCCTCAACATATCGTTAAAAGTGAAGTGTCCCTTGGACTATTCATTTGTCGTAAGGTGATAAGGCAAATCCAAGCTATTTCATTGCCCAAAATCCTCAGCATAGGCTTAAAAACTTAATCGTAAACTTTGAGTTCATATAAAATATAGCACTAAGTAATGTCCTCCACAAAAACCTTTTTAATTTAAACATAGAATTTTTTTTTCCACAATTAGATGCAATTCTGGTTAATAATCAATTCATAAAAATTTCAACATTAAAATACCCAAGCACCAATCCCTATCAAAGGTAATGAAATCCATCGTAATGTCTCCTAATGTCCACTCCAAAAGATGCAATCTTGAATAATCTAGCAATTACATTACTCAACTGACCGAACATTTCATTAAATTTATTATTAAGTATTTCCTTGATATGTCGCAGAAGAGTAGAAGTTGTATTAAATTACATACAGAAACCACCAGATCAATGACTCAACCTCTCATTTCTAGGTCTTGTCAAAAGACGCTCTCATAAAATAAAGTCTTTAGGGTGTCAACCAAAACACCACATATCATTGATTTACCAAAATGATTTTTCAAGGTAAAATTACAACCAAATTTATTTTATCTTTTCCCCTTGATCTGAGATTCTAATCACGTTGAATAAAGTAATATTCATATTTAAATGACATGAACCAACTTAATTTCACACCTTACGAAAAATTTGTCACATGGCGACAAAAGATTATTAAAATCAACAATAATCCATAAGTAGGGTAAGTTCACTTTCAATACCTCAATCTTCACAATACTTATATATTAACTCTACAAGGCTTCACATGTCCAAATGTACAACTCGTGCATCTATATTAATCTCTTTTATAAATAACTATCGAGCATTGCCAACTTAGGTGTCACTTTCAATCAGTGTTTTAACTTTTAAGGCTGACAGATCCCTTCATTTCAAACATTCTCAACATTCTTTATTTTAAAAGGAGTAAAAAGATTGACCATAGAAGACAAATGTCATCGCCACCACAATAGCAACTAGTAATTCTCAAAAATATAATCCTCAATAATATTCTTTGGTTGCTCCCAATCCAACACTGTCACAAACTAAGCTAGATCAAATGAAAGGTCATCTTTAAATACATTGTCTATTAATTATTTAACTTTAGTCATCCTAAAACAACATTTCTTTCATTGAGCATATAACCGAAGGTTTTACAATATTCACAATAAAGTTCCAAACCAAGACATCGATCTAACCAAATATTAAATTGGATTATCACTTGATCTAACCACATGCTTCCTAGCAATCAACAGTAATATCTTTCTTTAACTAGTCAAACCTTTTTAGTTGTCTCTCGAATAATATCGGGTCCAATTATTGTTGCAACGCACATAGGTCAAAATCAGTTTAATTATTGAAGTTTCAATCTACCATACACTTTAACATCACTCGATAAGACTTGAAACTTCAACTTAAAATCTTTGGCCAAAATTGTTTGTTTTCAATCCAAAACACTAAGTACAAATACCATTACAGATTAGTAGAAGAAATCCTTCAGCATCGACATTAATAAACCGTATCTGAGGTAACCTTAACTGTCATACTACAATGATTTTACTCAAATTGACTAGCTCTAACACTCAGCCTTTTATACAAGTGACATATGGCAGACCAACACCAAACATGTCCAAAAATAATAGAATGGTTGTCTTAACAATTTGACTAAGATTGATGATAGTCAACCCATAATTTAATCTCAATAGGTTCTTTAAGCTATTAAACACTAAAACTCTTAGTTGGTTCCTTCACATGATTGAATCAATTTAATCTATATAAACTATTCATTTTAGCAGACGATACGGGTCTAATGATCATAACATTCGAAGATATGAATTAACTCATCATTGTTGTCACCCGTTCATAGAAGAATATCCAAGTCTTGTCACCGCGTCCCAAATAAAGACAAGAGGGTGACAATATCAATATGTTAAATTATAAAATCCCATAAATGTTATCCCATAAATTGGAAAATAATTTTCGCATGATTTGTGACTAAATGTCTGTTCAAACCATTAGTACTTAAAAGAATTTCTTTGCTAGGTTTTCTTGCTCAATTCATTCTAACTAGTTTCTTCTTGTCATTCGATCTTTATCTTCATCAGAACACTCAACAAACAGTTGTATCATGTAAGTAAACTAAACTTCTATTAACGAGTCTAATGAAATTTCAATCCAATCATAGATATTAAAACCACTTTATCATATTAAACAAACATTATATTGATCATTTTCATCATCATTGAATAGATTCTTTTTTCCAAAAGATTTCCCGACACATTCCACAATCATTAAAACTGAACTTAAAAACATTAAATGAAGTCACCAATCTTTCAAAGGTACAGTTGAAACCATAGGACTAAATATGATTTTGAAACTCCTTAAATGCTTCTCAAATGCAGTCAATGACTATAATATATCAATTCCAAAACTTAACACTATTCTTCCAAAAATATAAGTTCTCATAACTCAATTTGTTGTATATTCTTGTCTCTCATGACACCCTAATTTGCTTCAAATCTCCTCAACCATTAATTAATCAATATATTTCTCTATGATACTTCAAAATAATTTATGGTAAAGTCAATCCCGTGCTTGGCAACCATAATAAAAACTTTTACATTCCACATAATCTCTTTCGAAGTGGTTTAGAAATAAGCTTTGATCAGAGAGATCTTTACTGCAATCGCCCCTCCACCTGAACGACTCCAGTCTTTGATATTTTTAACTACTTATGCAGAAACCGACTCCCAAGCTAAATCACACTAACTTAGACATATCCAGAATGCTCACTAATACTTTCTTGAACCAAGCATACAATATAATCCATCACTGAATCAAAATCTAGGAACAAAAAGTCTTAATTCACTCCAATCAGAACAACATACGTCTTGAATTTTTTGAAAAAGACAAATATTTGCATCACAAGACGAATTTCTTATTTATTTATTATTTTTATTATTATTATTATTATTATTATTATTATTTTTATAAATACGAAGACCCTCACATGAACCAGACTCATATTTCATCTCTTCTATCAATTTACGAAGCGAACACCTAGCACTTATCCATTAACTTCCAACTATTCTAAACACCAGGAATATTCATTCTCTAGCGAACAATCCTCAGGATGTTTCTCAAACTGCCTATTGACTCAATCGATTCTTGTGTTACGTCATTTTGCACAATAATAATTCTTGTATATCATCCCATCATTTATCTTAAAAGTGTCACATTTCAAGATGGGCAACCTAAGCTCTAATACCAAATTTTCTGTCACGCCCCAAATGGGACCCGCAACAGAACGGGGAACGACCCAACCCGAAAAGGACTAGATCATCCGACCCTTAAAATCAAATTTCAACAATCGCAGCGGAATATTAACCAATTAATATAAGCCAGAGCCCAGACAGATAAATAAACAGGTCCAACAAGTGACACTAAATAATATGATGATATAAGTCCAAATAAATTACAGTGTGCAGTAGACAAATTAAAGCTTACTCATTTCCAATAAATATCCAACCTTAAAATTTAAAATGAGTCTTCCAAGGAAAAATTATTAATTTAGAGAATTCTTGCTCCAGATCCGGTAATTAAACCTCTTCTTGATTAAATCCTGAAAAATAATAGTCATTTGGGGTGAATCAACTAAACTCAATAGGGGTATAGTTTATTTCCAGCAGCAATAAAATATGTATGATTATGCTCAACAATATAAGTTAAAAACATCGACGCTCGGCGGTCGTAGCCATGATTTGAAAACATCGACTATCTGCGGTCGCACGCATAAATACCCTGATCAGGTTTAGGATTTTTCACCCAAGGACACGACTCATTCAGCTGTCTTATTACTCATAGTTAAAATCACAGTTTGCATCAATTGATAAAAGTATGCAATTGATAAAAATGAACATGAGTAAAAACAATGGCATAAAATTATATAGATATTTTATGCTTTAAATATACTTAACCGAAAATAAATTAAACTCCTACCTCTAGTGAACCTACAACAGGTCAGAACTCAATATATCCCCTGGTTCGAATTTTAAGAATCTAAATATTCATTTAATAGTTGGGTACCTATCCAAAATAAGATTGGAAAAATTTAGATTAAAATTTGTATCGTAATTTCCCAACTTCTTTTCTTTAAAGAGAGATCCATTTATTTTCTATCAAAATATAGTCAAAGCTCGATCCAAAGAAAGTTAGATCGCAGTCCAGCTAGAGTCCAACTCACATCCATGCTAGAATCCTTTATAAAATCTCTCATTCACTAATATTTCTACTATTTCAAAATTACAAATGGTTTTTCCAAAAATCCAGGTTTTATCAGTTAATTGCAACCAATATTTACAGAGAGTAAAACTATAACCTTCCAACTCAACAATTTAATATACTCAATGGAACCAAAAATGTCATTAACAGTGACTAAACATAGACCTAAAAGTCTGGTTTTTATACATTTAGCTTGCGGCTCCTGAAACCAAAACTTCAACTTACATAGTCAAAGTTTATAACTTCTGCTACAAACCTGCTCTAGAAAGAATTGAAACTTGAGCTTTAAGAACTAATAGAAAGTTCATGTCTGACTAACATACCTTGGGTCTGGCAGAATCCTCAAAATATGCCCAATTTGCACGACTGGAGGAATCAACTCTACTTCGTGGTTGTATCCTAGTTTTAGATAAAAGAGCCTTCCGACTGCAGGAAACAAAGAGAGAGATAAAATATGGTAGAAGGGAGACTGTAACACCCGAGATTTTTCGGTTTTACGGTTTTTATTTATTATGCTCGGTTTTATTAGAATTGTGGGATGAGTAGTGGGAAAAAACCAAACTAAGAGTAACAAAAACAAAACTATTGGTAAGAAACCAATGGAGGTGCAAATTGGGTAGGATTTAAGGTAGGTGGGAGGAAGCCAATGGATGGATGCCAAGTGTCCAAACTTGTTGAGGAAGCCATACAACCTCTCTTCCTCTCTTATCTTCCCTCCTACGAAAAACACTTATCTGTTTCTCTCAACTTCTCTCTGTTTTCTCTCTTCCAGACGAAGTGCGACCATTTCCAAAAATCTGTCTTCTCCTGTTTTCTTCCATTTATCCGTTAAAGGTTTGAGACTCACCGAGACGTTCGAGACGTTCAAGACTTGCAACTCACAGCAATAGGTAAGTTCATGCATATAAGTTGGTCCTTAAGGCCCTACAGCATGGAGGTACTAGGTTTTTGGTTGTCGGGTAGTTAAGGGGTAGGTTAAGTCTTAAGTTGAATGAATTTATTTCTGTTTCTGCTTGCTATCCTGTTTTCTGTTCTGCTTGTCATCCTGTAGCCTATTTAAGTTATTTTTAAGCACCATGAATGTCCATGCATACACGTTTTATGAAAGTCATGTAAATGTTTTATTCATGAGGTTTGAAATTAAGAAAGATAAAACCTGTAATGTAATGTATGGTTAAGTGTGGACGAGGACTGGCATCCTGTCATGTACTCCTGTTATGTCTTGTTGTGGCATGTACTCCCATTGCGCCAGCTCTTCTTCCCACTTATACCTCCCTGTCCAGTGAAATGTAATGTAATGTTTATGTATTTGAAAATGTTCATGCATAACACGTGCATCACTTTGCATCGTATGTTCTTACTGAGATCTAGGCTCATAGTTGAACTCTCTGTTGTAGGTATGGATCCTCCAAAAGAGGACCTTGTGCCTCAAGATGATGAGTTGATGTAGTTGGCGGGATGAGCTCATAGGGTGGTTGCTACAGTCAGATAAACTGATAAATGTTATTCCTGTGAGAAAGTATTTTTGAAAGTTATGTCGAGTTCTGTATAGTTTTTGAAATTTTAAAACAATGTATAGTCTTTGTTAGGAATTCTGTTGGGATTTTGATAAAGTATAGGTTTTGGTGTTTATGTTTTTAAACCTCTGTAATTGACAGTTGAATGTAGATTTTGAATTATTCTATAATCGTTTGGAATCTCTCCTTTTAGTTTATACATGGATTGTTTCAAATTTTAAATCGATCCATGCAATCAGATTTTTGAACTTCTGTCACGTTTCTAAGCATGTTTTTAAACTGTGTTTTGAATCGGGTTTTAGGGTTTTGAGGTTTTTATGCCGTCTGTTTTTATACTCCCTGTTAATATGTCTTCCTGTTAAATGTAGTTCACTTCTGCCTATAGTTCACTTCTGCCTATAGTCTACATCTACCTGTCTTCATTGTTCATCTTCCAACTTACATCTACCTGTGTTCACTGTTCATCTTCCACCTTACATCTACATGTGTTCACTGTTCATCTTTCACCTTACATCTACCTGTGTCCACTGTTCATCTTCCACCTTACATCTACCTGTCTTCACTGTTCATCTTCCACTTTACATCTACCTGTCTTCACTGTTCATCTTCCACCTTACATCTTCCACCTTACCTCTTCCACCCTACGTCTTCCACCTTACGTCTTCCACCTTAGGTCTTCCACTATAAGTCATCCACTGTATAGTTTCCAGTTATGTTTTCCATTTCAAAGTATACTGTCATTTGTCTCCAGTCGTTCATTTCTGTCTGTTTATTTTTATCGTCCGTTTCTGTCATCCTGCTCTCGTCTAGAGAGGGTACTCGTCCAAATTTTTAATGTTCCAGTCTTCCTGTTTTTCTACCAGAACCCTGTTTAAGTCGAAGTCAAGTCCTAGTGAAAATCCCAGAACTGTTTTCATTTCTCCCTGCTTTCTGTCTTCCTATTTTCTTCTGTTATTTGTTTATGAAGTCCGATTTTAATATGCCTTCCAGTTTCATTTCCAGAGAAAGTTTATACTCTGTGTAAAGTTTTCAAAAGTTTTATAAATGTTCAAAAAAAAAAATTAGTCCACGTTTTTGAAATGCCCGGAGTGATGGCTCCTCGACCCCGATTGGGTCAGGGGTCATCACTGTAGCAACCGGTAATTTGTCTAACTTGATATTCTTAATAGCTACATTTTGTGATTTTTATGTTATGGAATTAAGTGAATTTGATTGGTTACTCAAATAGGTTAAAGTTGGTTAGTCAATGGCATAAGTGTAATTTGGGAAGCAAGTGGTATAAATGGAAGGTTTAGTGAAGGATAGCGGTCACTGTTTCATTATTTACCTCTTTTGGCATTCAGCAGCTCAGTAGACACTCACTTTCTCGGCGATTTTCTTTTCGATTTCTCTCCAAGCTATGTGAGTTCTACTTCGATTTCTTGCTGCATTGTAACTATCGATGGTAGAGGGGATTATAAATGTGAGTTTTGTGATTGCTGAGAGTGAGAGCTAGTTCGGGTTTTGTAGTGAATCGGGGATGCTCGAAGACCTGAGCTCCCAAATAACTTCCTTAGATTTCTGGATAGTGTAAAATGAGGTTTAGTAAAATCTAATCGATATTCTATTTATGGTTTAGGGTTTGAACAAACTCCCGAGGTAGACTTCAATCAAGCATTTTCCATGAGATCAGGTAAGTAGAGTATGTGTGTGCCTTCGGGCCTACATCACAAAACAGTAGGTTTATTCATGTTCTGTATGTTTTCAGTTTGTCATGTATCGTGTTTTCAAAGTATACGAAAATGAATTTAAATGCATGATGGCATGGTGAGGAATGAACATATTGAAACAGAACAGCTATTAAGGGAACTAATTCACCCCTTAATCGAGAGAGAGGATGTATGACTTTGGGAGAATTGATCCACTTTCCATCGAACAGGGGGATCAGATTAGCTATTAAGGGAACTAATCCGCCCCTTAATCGAGAAGAGGATGTATGACTTTGGAAAAATTGATCCACTTTCCATCGAACAGGGGGATCATATCAGAGAAAGAACGTATATGCAACTGAGATGTGAAAGTAGAAACTGCATGTCTAGGATTTATGTTTCAGCATTTCATTTCATTATTGCTTTACTTACTTAGCATTAAGCTAATAGATGAGTTTTGTGATGTAGGTGCTGAGGTTACAACAGGTGAATTCTCTGAGTGTATTGAAGAATATGTGAAGTTGAAGGAGCACGTCTATGCCGCGGTTTGGTGCTCTGATGAAGCGGTTTAACTATTGTCTGTATGTGAAGTCTTAATTGTCAGGTGTTTTGTTGAGGAGTGCTGAGGATTTTAATGACAGTAGTAGTTTAAGGTTTAAAATGTCTTGAAGTTTTTCCTAATTATGAAGACATTATTTGATTTAGTTACATATTGCAATTTTGAAGCTTTTCGGATAATGATACGATGTTGGTTTTAAATTGTTATTTTACTGGATTTCAGAAGTTTCTTAGGGTCAGGTTGTTTTAAATGTTTTCAGTAAAATTTACAAGTTCTTCTACCGGTGGATGTAGTCTACCGGTAGATGTTGAGTGTTTTTGTCTATCGATGGATGTAGTCTATCGGTGGACGTTGTTACTGTTCACCGGTGGATGTTGTCTATCGGTGAATGTTGTCTATCGGTGAATGTTGTCTATCGGTGAATGTTGAGTGTTACTATTCACCGGTGGATGCTGTCTATCGATAGATGTTG
The DNA here is from genome assembly GCA_022432975.1 of Begonia masoniana. Lineage (NCBI taxonomy): Eukaryota > Viridiplantae > Streptophyta > Magnoliopsida > Cucurbitales > Begoniaceae > Begonia > Begonia masoniana. The sequence continues at coordinate 40,394,047 of CM039514.1, forward strand.
TCTATCGGTAGGTGTTGTTTACCGGTAGACGTTGTCTACCGGTAGATGTGAGTAGTAGATTTTGTCGTTTGTGATCGGTGGACGTGACCGGTAGATGTGAGTAGTGGATTTTGTCGTTTGTGATCGGTGGACGTGATCGGTGGATGTGAGTAGTAAATCTTGTCGTTTTGTGACTGGTGGATGTATTTCGTTTAGCTTCTACCGTTGAGACTCTTCTGTCTCTATTTCTACCGCTAGAACTATTCAGCGGTAGATGTGTTCTGTTTTTCCTTAGTCTTCTTTCAACCAACTGTCTCTAATATTTTAATCATTTAATAAATGTTATTTTATACAAATAGTTTTCTGCTGCAAGTTTTAATGTTTAAAGGGTCAAATTTTGATCGTTGAATAAAATTTTAAAATTTTTTCAGAATGTCATAGTTTGATTCAGCATTTTATGTAGCGAATCGGGTTCATAAAACTCAGAGCGTTACAGTCACAGAAACGTTTCAATTGGTGGAATTTAATTGGGAGAAAGAGGGCGTTGCAGACATTAAAGGAGGGAGAGAAATATGGGTTGTAGTCTGCCGAAAAAATAGAGAAATTTATGAGGGGAGAGATACTGGTTGGTACATGTGGAAATAATTGAAGAGAAAGATGAAAGACTTTGCTCCTTCCACCTCTCTTTTGACTATGTGTTCCCTGATTAAAATAATGGGTCCTTTTCTTGAAAGTTGAAATCTTTAAGCAGCTCCTCGGATAATTAAGCTGCTCCTCGGATAATCAATAATTGGAGGGCGAAGAAAAAGAGAAAAAAAGGAGAGCAGACATGGGTAGTAGTAGAAACCCATCTCTTCTGGAAGTGAGTCTGGTTGAAGACGAAGAAGAAAACGGCGGGGAAGAAGAAGACGAAGAGGGAAAGGGTTCAAAATGGTGGAATAACCATGTCTTGGATTTAAAGGAGGCCAAGACCCAAATCGTGTTCTCGCTTCCGATGATTCTCACAAATGTGTTTTACTATTTGATTCCCCTGGTTTCCGTCATGTTCGCTGGCCACCTCGGCGAACTTGAGCTCGCCGGAGCTACTCTTGCTAACTCTTGGTCCACTGTCACTGGCTTTGCTTTCATGGTAATGTTCTATCTCGTTTTCTTTTCTTTCCAGGAATTTTTTCTCTGTTTTAGTTGAGTAATCTTCTACTTTTGTGTATGGTGTTCTGATTCTTTTCTGGGTTTATTTGGGGAAAGTTTGTTGGTTTAATCTTCTACTTTGTTTTTTCTCTCAATTTGTTTAAGTGAAATCTCCCAAGAAGTGGAAAGAAAATTGTAATTTAAACATTAATGTTTGGTATCATTTAGCAATTTGGACGTTGTTATGAATTTTTCCATTGAATACAGCACATGTAAAATGTGTTTTTCATTTAACCAGGTAGTTTCACTTAATTTTTAACCTCTGCTACAATTTCTAATTCGATTTTCAACTCTATCGATCTTCTCTCGAGCAATTGGCTGAGTTCGAAATCGAGTTACTAATTGTCGGAGGAGTTAGATATCAGGTTTGAACCCCTGATAAAGTAGAAAACATGGTACACAATGCTAGATTTAGCGAATTAATTGACAGTAAGATGTAAATTGTTGACATATGAAATGTGAAGATTTGATTTGTTGAAAAAATAGTTTAACCTCTAATGTGTAAATGATCTCAAATGATATAGTCTAAATTTCAATTTACCCAATTATTTTTTAAATATACTTCTCTCAATTGATTTGCAAAAGCAATATCAATGCAATAGATTTTGAAAGCCGAAAAAAGATGATCCAGCCGATTATTCCGATTGATTATAACTAAGCTCTTAATTTGATATAAGTTTTGCTAACTGTTCTTTAGAAATTTGACATTTTATTTCATGTTTTTCATTTCGATCTTTAGATAGGTTTGAGCGGAGCTCTTGAAACACTATGTGGCCAAGCATTCGGTGCGAAATGCTACAGAAATCTCGGGTTATATCTCCAAGCCTCTTGTCTCATATCGTTCTTTTTCTCTATCCTCATTTCCGTCTTATGGTTTTACACAGAGCCGGTGTTGATTTTACTTCATCAAGAACCGAATATTTCGAAAAAAGCCAGTTTATACATGAAGTTTCTAATTCCCGGATTGGTAGCCTATGGATTGTTACAAAATGTTGTGAGATTTCTTCAGACACAATCCGAGGTTATGCCACTGCTTATCTTTTCAGCTCTTCCGATGGCGGTTCACATTGCCATTGCATATTTGTTGGTTAATTTCTCTTCGATGGGATTCGAGGGAGCTTCATTGGCTGTCTCTGTTACGATATGGATCGCCTTTCTGGTTTTGGCAATTTATACGCTTAAATCGAAGAAGTTTGAGCATACGTGGAATGGATTTTCAATTGAGTCGTTTCAATATGTTTTCACGAATCTTAAACTTGCTCTTCCGTCGGCAGCCATGGTTTGGTGAGTTTTCTTATGAGATTTGTATTTTTATTTTTCCCCTTTATAATTTGATGTTAACCTTTTAAAGTCCGACCAGTTGATCTTGTCTTCGTATATATATTTATTTGGGTAAAGTGTAATTTGAAATTTAAAGTTTAAGGTTATTTACAAATTAGAGTTTAAATTATTATTTCTTTTTCAACTAATCATACCTCTATCTTTCAACTATCTAGAATTTGAAACATGTCTTGAATTTATCCATTAATCCTTTCACGTGTACACCACGTGTATTGTTTAATCAGATGATGTCTTCATAAAACAAATTGAGAAGTCTTTTTAGTGAAGTAAGATACAGATAAACTTTTAGTTGGCGTATAATGCTTCGAACGCAGAGAACTTGTCATTTTACGAGTTAAGTTCTGAAATTTTGATCGCGATTCAGAACTTATGAGTTTGTAATTGGCAAGTCTGGAGTACTGGGCGCTCGAGATTCTTGTGCTCTTAGCCGGATTGATGCCTAACCCAGAAACAACAACTTCGCTAATTGCAATGTGGTATGCTTATTTATATTTGCCTGATTCAAGATTAGTTCTTTTCCTTCGTTTTTATGGTGGAACTCGATAGAATTTTCGGTTGTATTTGCAGTGTAAACACGGAAGTCATTTCCTATATGAGCACCTTCGGCCTTAGTGCTGCTGCTAGGTAGAGTTTCCGTTTGTCGGTAATCTCCTCTTGCATGTCCGAGAGTGTCCGTTTTGATTGACTCTAATATGAATGAGCACATTTATACAGCACGAGAGTGTCAAATGAGATGGGAGTGGGCAATCTAAAGCAAGCAAAGGCAGCCATGGCTGTGACTCTCAAGCTCTCCCTCGTCCTCGCATTTGCCATTGTTGTAGCACTTGGATTAGGCCATAACATCTGGGCCTCCCTTTTCAGTAGCAGCAATGTGATAATTGAAGCATTTGCTTCGATGACGCCCTTTCTTGTTGTTTCGATAATATTTGATTCAATTCAAGGCATCTTATCAGGTCTGATCCTCTCTTCAATCTCAATTTTTTTTCTTCCAAATTTCTTATTGTTTTGGTCAGTACGGGTGAGCAAATTTCCATAGACTGCCCGAAGCAGATTAACTCGGTCTGGTTTTTTGGTTGGTTCCCATTGAATGAAACGGTACGTTCGTTCCAAAAACTCGAGGATCGAAGAATTCGGTTCGGTCCTCAATCTTCTTGACAAAAAATGGATCCGGAATTTATAAATTTTAGAGACCATATTATTGATTGTTTATTTGGATTATGCAAATTTGGATGTTTAATAGTTATTTAGAAATTGGTTGGACTTGACAGATATTTTTCTTTTCCGGTCTGTTTCATAATGGCCAATTTCAATTGCATGTGGTTTGGTTTCTCTAAACTGGACCGAACCTCGTGACTATCGAAATCGTTTTTTATAGCCGTCAGTGTTTGGATCAACTTACTTTGATTAATATTACTAAACTCGTGCACTATATTCTCGTATCATTATTGCCGTGATTCAAAGCGTTATGTTGCAGGGGCGGCCAGAGGTTGCGGGTGGCAACATTTTGCAATGTACATAAACTTGGTGACATTTTATGTAGTCGGCATGACAATTGCGGCTGTGCTTGGGTTTAAGTTTAAACTACACGCCAAGGTAATCGACAAACGTAGAATTAGCATAGTCATCTAGGACAGTGATTTCATCGTTTTTTTTTTATATGCAGGGTTTGTGGGTCGGCTTAATATCTGGCTTCTTTTGTCAGACTTGCTCGCTCGCGATCGTTATGTGGCGCGGGAAATGGAAGAAGATCGATTTGAACGAGAATGGCAACGACGAAGCTCGGAAACCGCTTGTTGTGTGACAAACATTGAATTCGTCCCGAACGAATTTGACAAATTAAAGATTATTAATTTTTGTAACTTATTAAGGCATGCACCATTTCATTAGATGAGTGCCGCATTATTCGAAAAAAAAAAAAATTTGTGTTTAATCTTCAAATTTGATATCAATCTTAAAATTAGCTAGAAATTTCCTAGTTCACCAAACTAATGATCGGATTTAGGTAATTTAGTTAAACGAGTAAAGTTAAATCAAGTAAATTTTTTTTTTATAATATTGATTTTAACTCTGTACTATATATTTTATTTCAGTTAGCTTCCTGTACTAAAAACATTGGCAAATTAAATCTTGTATTTTGATTCTGTTATCCGTTTTAACATTTTATCAACAATTTCATTAAATCCTTATCTAAAAATTTACCAAACGATATTAGATTTACTTGAAATTTTTACCATATGTTCATTACTTAATGAAAATATAATCTGAAAATTTTTGTAATTTTTTAACACATGTACAATTTATTGTAATTTTATTTTAGTAATTTATAAAAATATTATAATAAATCATACAAGTTTTGGAAAATCACAAAATTTTTTTATTATTTACCCATGATAGGGTGAACATGTGAAAAAATTTTCAAATAAATCCAATATCGTTTGGTATTTTGTTAAAAATTAATTTGAAAAGTAAAGAAGAAACTGAGATTAATTTTAAAAAAATGCCAAAAGTATTAGATTTATTTGAAAAAATTTTCACATATTCACATGGGTAGATAATAAAAAAAATTTCATGATTTTCTAAAACTTGTATGATTTATTATAATATTTTTATAAATTACTAACATAAAATTACAATAAATCGTACATATGTTAAAAAATCACGAAAATTTTTAGATTATATTCTCATTAAGTAATGAACATATGGTAAAAATTTCAAGTGAATCTAATATCGTTTGGTAGTTTTTTAAATGAAGTTTTAACGAAATTGTTGATGGAATGTCAAAATTAATAATAGAATCAAAGTACAGGATTTGATTTGTCAGTTATTTTAGTACAGGAGGCTAACTAAAATAAAGTGCATAGTACAGGATTAAAATCGATAATTATTTTTATTTTTTTGTTAAGAAAATTATTCTGTAATTTCCCACGACACCAGATGGCAGGACTTACGTTTATCGTATAATTAATTATAAAAGAGTAAATAATAAGGCTCGGTTCGAACCATGCTTCCCTGACCAAAACGAACTGTAAAGCAGACTGTAGAATTAAGCGGAGGAGATTCTCTCAAAAGTCTCTCTCTCTCTAGAGGCTGCGGAGGACCTGCAATTTGGAGCCGACCCATTTTCTCTGTGGGTCTCTTTTGGTGTCTATATCTTCTTCTTCTTATTTGTAATCATCCAAATGGCGACAACTTCAGCAGTATCCGTTGCCATGAACGGAGGAGTACGCGTCGCTGCATCCTTGCATTCGCAGGCTTATTTGGAGGGAAAAGCTGTAAATGATACCAAGGTTCTAATATCGGAGCTCTGCCGCCAATTCTATAACCTCGGATGGGTCTCCGGTACCGGTGGCAGTATCACTCTGAAGGTCCATGATGACTCTATTCCTAAACCCAATCAGCTGATTGTCATGTCCCCTTCTGGTTAGCGTTTCTTAATCTCTGCCTCTCCCGATTTGGCTCTTCCTTGCTCAAGGATATTAAATTAACTTTCGGGATGTTTGAATTGTATGCGATGAACTGTGTTTTGCATGTATTTTTAAGTTTTTTGTTCTGAGCCCATTCAAGGTGTATTTTTTTCTTCTGAGCTCGTAGATTTTGTTATTTATCAGGGTGCTTATCTGAACACTGTATGTCTGGTCGAGTGACATGACTGCACATTTTCATATTTGTAATGAGTTCCCCTGTTCCGCTTGTTTCCTTTGTACCTTATTTTGATCTTACTGATGCATAATCGGTTATGGGATGTGTTAATTTGAGCTTAATTGAATTATTGTCTGAGTGATTAATGTCCGAGGATGCATGCCAATAGAAAAATGCTTAATTTTTATGATATATATTCATTTTTCCAATTAGGCGCCTAGCTGCAAGGCTTGTGTAGTTGCTTTCCTGGTTAAGAGTTTGTAGTATCCTCTCTTTCAATCGACTACTAAATCTTTGAGTGATGTATGTTCTATTATGTTTTACTAATCATTGGCACTTAAGTTAATTTTTTTGCAAAATTATGGAACGTGGATAGGTGTTCAGAAGGAGAGAATGGTGCCAGAGGACATGTATGTAATGTCTTCCAGTGGATCTATCCTGACCTCACCTATTCCAAAGCCATATCCTCATAAGCCTCCAAAGTGTTCTGATTGCGGTCCACTTTTTATGAAGGTATGCCTTTTGTTCTCCAAGTTAAGATTTAGTTTTCAATATAAGAATCTGGTTAGGATGGATGTGCTGGATTTTCTCTTTACTTTATCCTTCCATCCTGAATATGTGATTATCATTTACTAGCAACGATTCATTTTCATGGTCAACTCAATTCAATTAAAACTAATGCAACAGTTCTTTATTTTATTATTTTTGTGGATTCATCTGTAAAACTCTACTAAAAACTTGCTTCCTTTTTTCAGGCCTATTCAATGCGAAATGCAGGAGCTGTCATACATAGTCATGGATTAGAGTCCTGTCTTGTCACCATGATCAATCCATCATCTAAAGAGTTTCGAGTAATTTCTTAGCATATAAATTCGGAAAAAGTTCTACAGAGGCATTTATGTGAATGCAAAACCACTCTTTTTTTGAACAGATACTGAGCAGTTTAATTGTTATTTATTTTTTTTTAAAGATTTCTCTACCTACAACCTCACATACAATAATATTTTGCCTTTTAATAGTTTTTTGTTAAACTTTTTGTCTAGTTTTGATTTGATAGTATCTGATGCAGTTGGAGTTAGTTTTGGGTATTTTTGTGATTTTTATGTTGTGTTGTAGGGTCGTGTAGCGGGGTGTGTGTGTGTGTACTGTCCGTTGAGGAAGGGTCTGATCATTTTGTGTAAAACAACTCTGTTAAGAGTTTTTGAGTCTGGAGATTCTGGACTTGTGGTTGTGTTTTGGTTTTGTTCATCGTTAATATCAGTTCCGGGAATTTATCTCCCATCAGTATCTGTAACTGTAGAATCGAGATTGTCTAAGAGGGGGTGAATTAGACCTTTTTAAATTATTAATCTAACGGCAAACAAACACAACAGTAAAAGTAACAGAGAGAAAAAAAAAACCAACACACAAGTTTTTACGTGGTTCGGCGAAAACTTGCCTACATCCACGCTTCAAGGTTCCCCCTTGAAGATCCTTAACCTTCTCCTCAACGAGAATACAAGATCGAACTTCCGGGCGTCGATCTACTGCCTTTTACAATTCTGGATTATTCTTCACGGGCGATAATCCACTGCCTTATACAGATTTTGAGTTTGTAACAGTTAATCAAATCTAAACTCCCTCAATGGTTAAATCTCAAGTTTAGGTTCGAGAGAAGTAGATGAAATTTTTCAGAGTATGATCAAAATTCGCAAGTTAGGGCTCAAGAATAAAATTCGCAAAAGTTGTTCCTTCGTGCTCTAACATCGGCTTAAATACTCTGTCTAACTTCTGCTTCACAAAATTGAATGCTTCTTTCTTCAAATGGAAAAATGTTACCGTTGAGAAGCATCCGTACTCAAGCAGATATCCGTTGCATCTGAAATTGCTGTTCGTCGTCACCATTAATGTTCTGGAGTTAAAGCTGAAAACGACGTCACTGTAGCTTCGCGCTAACTTTGAATTCTGGCGGAAGACAATGTTGTTTTAGTCTTGAACCGCCATCGGTGGATGCAACTTCAAAATGTTGAACCGGCATAGGATGATGAATCTTTAAACGCTGAACCGGTGTCGGATGATGCAGTATTAGACATCTTCCACTTTTGTCGTCTAGCGAACGGATGTCTTCTTTTATCTCATCTGCCTTTGTCGTCTAGCAAGCGGTAGAGTTCTTCTTCGAAGTCACCCGCCTTTGTCGTTTAGCGAGCGGTGGAGTTCTTCATTTCTCTCTTCCGCCTTTGTCGTTTAGTGACCGGTAGAGTTCTTCATTTCTCTCTTCCGCCTTTGTCGTTTAGTGACCGGTGGACATCTTCTTGTAATACCAGCGGTGGATATAGTCATTTTGAAACAGATTTCAGACCTGATATACTATGTAGCCCTGTACACTTAATCATATTCATTAGATAACTAAAATACCCTTTCCAAGGGCATTTCCAATAGATTAAACTCAAATGCATAATTCATTATTAAAACATAATCAAATTATATTACAAGCATATAAACACATCATCAAAAACATATTTAGACTTAAACATTAATTATTTCTATCCGACCCGGAAATGGACCTCTTCCGGATAACCATGGATTCAAGACAATCACTTCTTTCTCATAAATCTGAGACGTCTTTGTAATCTTAATCAGAAATTGCATAAATAAGGAAACCTTCATACCCAATCACAGTATATTTTTCTAGATTGACCACCTATTTTCATGCTTCAATTCTCTATCAAATCATTGCTTCTTTGCTGTGAGCTCAAACATGGAGTTCATCAGTTAAACATGGACTTAGATAATGTTGAGTTTTCTGCAGTTCACATAATTGAATCTAATACATAATATTCCATGCCATTCTTCACAATTTGGAGACAGACCAAACAGAATACCAGGTCGAACAATCCAATTCTCATAGAGGATTTGATCGTGCAGCCCAAGGCAACGGCAAACGGCATTGGTGTCTCCCAACTTCCATTTTTCTTAAAATTTCAAGAAACTTAATCAGTAATTCTATTCTCCAAATATGTGTTTTCAAATTTCAATTGATTTTGGATATTGATATTACAAATAATTACAAAACTCATGAAATCTGGGAAATGTCATTTACATCTTTCAAAATATAACTCTAATCCATCTGTGCTCTTTATTCGTAAACAAAACATTGCAGAACAATGAACAAATTTGCTATCATCCTCTAGTATTCCACAGCAACGTACCAGCTTTATCTTCCTGCTCTCAATCTCTGAAACTCCTCAGAGAGTCTAGCGATGGAATTTGATGAAGCTGTTATGATCTTACAGGTATCGAATGAGCTCGACAGCAAATTTCCCTTTCTTCGTAGAGTTTATTTCTCCAATCTGAAACCAAAATTAATCTGAAAGTTTGAATTTAAAACATGACAACCAAGTTTCATCCAGTGGTGTGCATGAAATTGGAGAGCTTATTTATTTTACCTTTAGTCTTCCTTTTCCGCTGACAGAAACCATATCGCCTGACTTGAGAGCCGCTCCATTTTTAGTCACGGGTGTCCAGTTGACTCGAACGTCGCCATTGCTAAACCAAGAAAAATCCACTCATTGAGCGTTACAGAGTTTTGAATACTATAAAATTTAATCGTGGTGTATTCACCCACCGTTAGATATTGATGTACTATACGCAATATTACAGGTCGACGTTAATGAAAATATTGAAAGGGTGAGATGGTAGATACCGACAAAGCTAGAAGTATTGAACTTCAAGAAATATCAATTCTAATGAACTTTCAAGTAAAAAGAAAGGGGAAGAACTAAGTTTTTGCCGTAAATATGTAAATATTTAAAAAAAAAAAAAAAACCAGTTTATAAACCAATATTATTAGATGTAAGTTGACTATAGACAAGATTCATACATGTTGCTTATTTCTCATAATGAAGAAAATTGTCTTTTTCACATGATATCAAAAGGAAGAACAAGGATAGAGGAAAATAACACAAAAATTTATAACCATGATCTTTTCGTAGCTAAAACATGAACTTCAGTCACTGTAACAATGTAGGGTTTACAATTGTAATTCAAATTGGGATTTATCGATCGAACCCTAATTTTCAGTCAACTAAATCAATTTCAAATTTCCAAATCAGAGGGCAATCCACTAAATTCGGATTTTGGGGAAATAAGTCTAATGAACCTAGCTCATAAATTGACTAAAAAAACAAAAGGGATTTGAGATTCAGAGTAACAAATCAGGAAAAGAACCGGATTCTCAGGAAACAGTAGGATTTTCCTTCTAGAAATCCGACGCTAACAGAATGAACTTGGCCTGGAATAGTGACCAAGTTCGACAGGGGAATCAGAGTTTGAAATCGCTGGAAATCTGAGCTCACTGTTTCCAGCTCTAGAAATCCGAGCAGTTGCGGATCTTACGGGAAGGCGCGGGGTCACCCCTCGCCCTATAAATTGAGGCTTTCGGTGGAGGAGGAAACTCACACCGAAGCTCTCCTCTCTCTCGAGTTCTGAAAAAGAAGAGCTCTTACCTCTCAGTCATCGGCAACGAAGTTCTGAAGAAGCCGCAACTCCAAAGCCGAGCTCCGACCACCAAAGAAAGAGTTCCGACGAAGCTCTCTCTCTCTCTCGGCCTCCACCGACGAACACCGTAGAGTAAGGACTCTCTCCCTCTCTCGGTCTCTTGCTCTCTGTCGCATCTCCCTCTCTCACACTCTCCCTCTCACTTGCAGAATCGCGAACGCGAGGAAGAAGAAGGGTTCAGGTTTTTATTTTAAAAACCTGAACCGGTTCACTTAAGTTGACCGAACCGGACCAGCAGTGAACCGAACCAAACCAGACCAACAGCGAACCAAACCAACCTGAACCGAACCGGCACTGTTCACCCGAACCGAACCGGCACTGTTCACCTGAACCGAACCGGCACTATTCACCGAACCGGACCCGACCCGGCACTATTCACCTGAACCGGACCCGACCCGATTTTCGACCCGATTCTAACCGAACCGATCGAAAATTTATCCGGTAAGAATTTCTGCCCGAATTCTTTTAAAGTTGGATTGAATTAAGTGGGATTTTAATATTTTTATTCGAATTAGGCAGAAAAGATTTTGGAACCGTCCGATTCGATCTGAACCGATCCAACCGATCCGATCTGACCCGATAACACACCGTAAGTAATTTCTGCTCAAATTAGTTTAGAATTGGATTTATTAAGTAGGAATTTAAAATCAAGATTTGATTTGAGCAGGGTATTATTTTGGAATTTTTGGAGAATCCCGATAAACTCTAATTGCTCGGAATCCAAGTAAGTGCAAATACAAAGTTTTGGCTACGGCCCTACATCACATGACATAAGATTATTTTTATTTTTCAGTCACACGTTTTCAATGATTGAGCACGTATGTTAGAATATCGACGTAGAATAGTTTAAAAGATAAAATGGATATGTTATTTGCATGTGTGTGAAAATGTAAAAGAAAATGCGATAGCAAAAGCCTGAACGACAGTGAGATGGTGAGCTTGAGCATATGTTTTAACGTGATAGCAAAAGCCTGAACGACAGTGAGATGGTGAGCTTGATCGTTAAAATTAAAAGTAAAAGATGACGAAGCCTGAACGACAATGAGATGGCTAAGTCTTAACAGGATTCGGTAATAGTAATAGTAAAAGTAAAAGTAAAAGTTTTGCACGTATTTCCACTTACTGAGTTTTCTCACCTTTTTATTTTAAACTTGTGATGTAGGTGAGTTTTTGTCTGAGGAAGAGATTGCTGCAATTGAGAATCCTCCAGTGGCAAGCGAGCATACAGATGAAGATAATATTGTGAATTTCGAAGAAAGTGATCTAAATTAGTATGCCTTATTTTTTTTAAAAGATATTTAGTGCTTTGTTTTAATTTAAGACTCTGAAAATTATGATGGAATTTTTATCATTAAATAAAGTTTTATTTATTGTTTTAATTATGTGTTGGTTTCAAGAGTTCAAAGCTTCCGTATTAATTAAGTTTTCAATTAATATGTTTTAAGTTTTAAAATTTTGATTTAACGCTCGATTTCAAAATTCAAATTGGGGAAAAATTCTAGGGTTTTCAAAATTAGGGTTTCAAATTAGGGATTTTAAATTGGGGCGTTACAATTATTGTAACAATGTAGGGTTTACAATTGTAATTCAAATTGGGATTTTAAATTGGGGCGTTACAGTCACGACCCAGAAGGGAATCACGGGAATCGCAATGAAGGAATGAATATAACAGACTAACCTCATATGGTGGGAAAAGAATGTACCTAATCATCTCCACTAGTTTTGATCGTGAAATCTTAAATCCTGCACTGGCTAGAGCATCCACTCTTAGGGACGATTCTACGGTTTTAAATGACTTTGTTCTGCAAAGAAAAAAGCCATCGCTGCATTAAAATGACGACACAACTAGATCGAGGAATATTGGCAATAAACATTGTGAAATGACTCCATACTGTGGTGGTTCATAATCAAGAGAATTCAATGGTATTCTTGTACAATAAACAGGAACATTGCCAACCTGAAAATGAAAAAATTATCAACCTTTTTTATTGGTCAAATATAATATACATAACCAACTCAATACATTGCCATGTGAAAAATTAAAAGAACAAACTTTACTAGATACAGATATCGTAAAGGGGTAATTTTGTGAGATTAGATTGGATGTTCATGTTATGTAAGCTCAAGATTTATCCTGGATGTCCAGACTTGTACAACAATTTGTGGCAGACAGATCTTCTTTAGTAGATCTTTTTAGCCATCATAGAGTTTTTCTTTTAAAGATTTTGTAAGAAAATAATCTAGTTTCTTTGCTAGTTCATATTTCAAAAGTATTAAATAGCATAACTAGCTAGAAGTTGATCATCTATAAAGGCCGATGTATAGACGGTGTACTGAGCTATCTGTGAAAGTAATGAAAATAGGAGTGAATTCATCTTTCTACGGTTTCTTTCGAATTTTAATGATGTTTCTTCCATTTATAGAGGTACACATTCCATAAGAACAAGTTCCATTGTTAGTTTATAAGACCTATTCGTTCAATTATTGAGATTTTTTTTTTCTATTTTCATTTAACATGTTGGAGCAAACCACTTAATATAGCTTCTATAGGTAGAGAACCTAGGATGTGCTAGAACCTCTTGATTCTAGTTGTATTCTTTCTTTTATTCTGATTAAAAAATAGTAAGAGGTGCCATATATGTGGTTCATACTATCCTATTCCAAGAAGAATTCAGATGATAACATTACCTTGTCCAATGATGATGTAAGGAAGTCAACAAGTTCAGGAACAACTAGGACTTGTGCACTCTTTCCCTAGAACACAACTAAATTTCAGTGAATGGAAAAGATAGCTGGAGTAGAATGTTCAAAGTTAACAGCACTATCCGACTGTTATAATGTTTCATCATCTTCTAGTCATATAGAAAATGTTAAAAAAAAGGGTTGATATTAACTAATAAGATGGCAACTAAGGTAATTGAATTTAACAACGAAGATATTCATTAATGAGAAAATTTACTGCAAGATTGACACAAAAAATCAACTACAAAAGAGAAGGACCAAAAAGAAAGAAAAACAACCATATGTTGAGGATATGATCACAGGAGTTCACGATTGAGTCAAGCAGAGGGTGGTGGTGAAGAACCAAATGAAAAAGTGGAGCCGGCTTGGAGAGAGTGACAAAAGAGAGAGATTTATAGTTTGTTGCTCATTTGTAATTTTTGTTGCATTATTCAGAATAGAGTTATTTTCTATGATAAAAATTCAATCATGTCCATAGGTCGTATAGAAATCATGTCCAAAATGTATATACATTTCTCCAAAATGTATATATCACAACAATATAAAATATCATGCATCAATGATACATATATAAACCATATATACATATACGTAAAAACAGACGCACTGACGACCAGACCCATCATGTTCATACAGGTGACAACTCACCAAAATAGGTTTTCATAAAGTCATGCAATGCAAAAAATATAAAACTCCTACCTCAACGAGATCTGCTCTTCCTACACATAGGAGCGCAACCTCTAATATTGGCTTATAACCCATAAACTCGTATGAGCCTAAAACAAACCAAAATTATGAATATCTCACTCAACTTTAAAGAAAAATATGGATGAATTCTATACCATGACTAGGAACTCAAATCAGAAAACACTTTAAATGGCTACGAACTTTGCTGAGGCACTACGTGGCTCAGAGACAAAATTTTTTCATTAAATATAATACTATAAGACATATAAACCCTACATAGGTTGACATTTCAGCTCAGGGGTCGACAATTGTTCACTTCTGTTTGAATATGGGTCGACTGCCCAGTTGACACTTAAAGGCCGGGGGTCGACCCACCGATCGACACTTATAAGCATGGGTCGACGCTTATAGGCATGGGTCAACACCTTTAAGCAAGGATTGATCCTTAAACTTCTCGGGTCTTGATAGCGATTGACACTTTCACCAAAGTGTTTGACACTTTATGCGTCGACCGACCTTGAGGTCAAACCTCGATTTCTATGTTTCTAATAGTAGGGTTCGAAGTGTCAACCAGTCATCCACATCGGTCAACACTTAGGCATTTTCCAGCGACATGAGGTAGCGAAAATCACCTCTCTTCACTGTTTCTCACCTCCATTCGAACAACTAACATACAGAAAACTTGAATCTATCCAAATATACCAATAATAACTCATAGATTCAAGTTTCCAACCACAAATCCGAATCCTAATAAAACTCAACTTTCAAAGCTTAAAATGGAGGGAAAAACTTACAAACCTTCGAAGTTCCGTCACAAATATTTGTTGCTTGAAGTCCCACGAATCATCGCGATTCCGACTTTAAATCACGATGATTCGTGACTCCCCCCCCCCCCCCCTCCTCTACGCAATTGGAGTTTCCCCGATTTTAATAATTAATTTTATTTTTAATTTAATTTAATTTATAAAATATAAACTAATATATTTTATATATTAACTAAATTTCTCAAATTCCAAATCGACGAAACTCCAACACATTCTAAAATTCCAACTTTACGTAAATTCCAAATTACCCACAATTATTTTCTCATATTTAACCACACACTAATTTTTCAAACTATTTATTTTGACCAATTGGCCTAAAAATTCAATGTGACCGCAACATGACAAAACAAGTCAACTTATGACACGTTAATTGTCAATAACACGAAAAATTAACAAGTGAAATTTAATTTGTATAAAATTCCAGTTTTTACATGTATAAATAAGGATAATGCTCGATTTATATCTATTTTTATACTCTACTTTTGATATTTTGACATTACGTTTATTAATCGGTATAAGAATTAAGATAAATTATAAATAATTTAAATATAGCATTAATTCTTCCAATGAATAAACACCACGTAATGAAATAAAATTAGAGTGTAAAATTATACGATCAACCTAGAATTTCATATAAGCAAAGCATTAGTTTTGTATTGAAAGTGAATTTGTAATTTTTCTAGCACATTTTAAATTTATTTTTGACAACCATAAATGATAAACTATTACATATGTGACAGTTTAGTTCCGACGCATATTATTAATAGCGATGAGAATCTCACCATAACTTGTAACGTTATTAATTTAATAAAAGGGTTAAGTGCATAAAAAAGCTCAAACTATGGGAATAGGGCAAAAAAAAACTCCAACTATAGAAAAGGCAAAATAAAGATCTGCGGGGGACCGATTACCCCCGCAGAGGGTGAGGCGGGTACCCGCCCCACCTACAGCGCACCCTTCTCTCTCTAGAATAACAGTCCGTCGTTCTTGCTTTGCTTCTCTTTCCATTTCTTGCTTTGCTTCTCTTTCCATTTGTATTCTGAAACTGTAATTCTGTTCTTTCAGAGAGCCTCCAAAATCAATCGAACCACCATGAGCTCATTCGGCAATGAAGCTAACCCGTTATCATCCAACACCATCTTCGTCCAAGTTGACCCATCAACCTTCCGAGCCACAGTGCAAAAACTAACCGGAGCCGGAGCATCGAACGACCCATTACCACAAAAGCTTCCCTGCACTCTTTCGTCGCGAACCGCCATGGAAAAGATCCCAGAAGAGCAGGATTAAAGCTACGTGAGCGAAGGCGCGCTAGCAAAAAGCTCGAACTTGACCTCAACACCACAGAAACAACCGACCCATCTCGCACCATCAGAGGGTTGGAGGGCTTCGGAAGTGACGGAATAATGGCGTCTCCTGTTTCAACTCTGGAACTCTTGGCTCTTCGGAGTCCGAGGACGCCAGCAACTCCTTATCAAGATGAAGAGAGAGCCATGGCGGAGAAGGGTTTTCTACCTGCATCCAACTCCACTTCCTACTCCATATGGAACAGAATCACCTGAGCTTTTGCCCCTGTTTCCGCTCGGTTCTCCATGAGAGACCAACATCAAAGCTCCTTCTTCTTTTTCCTGCTTTCCTCTTATACGGCTTTCTAGTACAGTGAAAAATTGCAACTGCTTAACATAATCCATATTATACAGAATTTTCCATTCTTGCTTGCGGTTCAAAGCTTCAATTTACTCGCTAAGTTCATCCATTCATCGACGGAAGCCATGGCTTCACTGCTAAAAACTGAAACATATATATAATCGGCTCTGATTGCCAGAAAATTTAAACAGAAAGTCATAGGAATTTCATTCGAAGCCCTGCTGATTGCTGTAAATTATTAAAGACTACCGAGTAATAAAAAAACATAACAATATACAGGCTCAAAGAAATCATTAACTGATTAACTGCTTGAAAAATATAGTAGAAGATCATCTCTGTCGCAAGACAGCAGGAATTATTTTCAGAATTCAAAACAATGTTTGAATCTGCAGAGTTATTCATGGAAGATGAACTGGGTATTTCATCACACTTTGGGTCTTTATTTTCTGATTGAGCCACACCTTCATCACTTTCTTGCTTTCCATTAATTGCATCCTTTTCATCATCATCAATTACTGATTTAGCAGAGCCAACATCGATTTGTTCATTCTCCATCTCAGAAGAAGTATTACTATTCTGAGGTTTGATTGTTTCGTCTGCTAACTTATCTGCTTTATCCATCAATGGCCGAAGAACAGTACCTGGCGGTGCCAAAGCTACTTCTTTATACGATAAAGATCTCGAAGCCATTGGAGAAGCAGCTATGGAAGCAGACTGAGAGCGGGGGCGGGTACCCGCCTCACCCTCTGCGGGGGGTAATCGGTCCCCCGCATACCTTTATTTTGCCTTTTCTATAGTTGGAGCTTTTTTTTTCCCTATTCCCATAGTTCGAGCTTTTTTATGCACTTAACCCTTAATAAAATTATATTTTGTATTTGTGTCTAGTATTCTGTTTTGAAAAAAAAACTATTAAATTAAAATCTATATAATAAATTAATAAATGCTATGTTTACACCCACAATTATTTAGTTTTTTTTTTTCAAAACAGAATCAATTATTTTAATAGCAATGTTAGATTTATCGTTTAATTTTATAATTTAGGATAATTATCGATTTGAACCCTGTACTATGCACTTTTTTCAATTCGCCCCATGTACTAAAAAAATCGACAAACCGAAGCATGTACTTTGATTCTCTTATCAATTTTGACTTTCTATCAACAATTTCATTAAACTCTCATTTACAAAATTATCAAATGATCTTGGATTCAGTTGAAATTTTTACCACATGTTCACTACTTAATGAGAATATAATTTGAAAATTTTCGTGAATGTTTAATACATGTACGATTTATTGTAATTTTATTTTAGTATTTTATAAAAATATTATAATAAATAATATAAATTTTATAAAATCACAAATTTTTTTTTATTATCTACCTATGATAGGTTGAACATGTGGCAAAGTTTTCAAATAAATCAATTATCGTTTGGTAGTTTTTTAAAAATTAATTTATAAAGTAAAGAAGAAACTGATATTAATTTTAAAAAATATCAAAAAAAATTTTCTTTATTTAAAAACTTTTCCACATGTTTAACTATCATGGGTAGATAATAAAAAAATTGTCGTGCTTTTCTAAAATTTGTATGATTTATTATAATATGTTTATAAAATACTAAAATAAAATTACAATAAATTGTACATATGTTAAAAAATAACGAAAATTTTCAGATTATCTTCTCATTAAGTAGTGAATATGTGGTAAGAATTTCAACTGAATTCAAGATCTTTTGATAATTTTTTAAATGAGAGTTTAATGAAATTGTTGATAGAAGATCAAAATTGATAACAGAATCAAAGTACAGGGTTCGATTTTTCGGTTTTTTTAGTACAGGGGCCGAATTGAAAAAAAAATGTATAGTACAGGGTTCAAATCGATAATTACTCTATAATTTAATTTTTATCTCATAATGTTACTTTATCAATTAGTGTAATAATTAAAATAAATTATAAAATAATTAAAATAATAGATTAATTACATAAATTAATGATCGAAACCTTATAATATAAAACTTAAAATGTAAAATTAGAGAATAAATTTTACGTTACTTCTTATTTTAAACATGGTTAAGTTCATTTTAGTTGAGTGAACTATCCAATTCAACTCAACTCATTAACGTGTTTAGTCAACATTCTAAGTTCGATTCTACTAGTCAGTTGACACTTTTACCTATCTCGAAAAACTCATCTCTAGCTACTTGATTCTCACGGGTGTCGGTAAATCTTGCTTATAGAAACTAGATGATTCGATAAATCATCTCACTTAAAACACCAATTTAGTTTTTAGATAGTTCATAGAGAATAACATCTTATGTCAACATGTAACGGATTTTCTAGCAAACGAGCATAAATAGTGGTTTTACGAAGTAAATGACAATGCTAATATTAACAAAATGAAATAAAGTTTCAATCTTTTTGCATTTAACCCTAGAGGGAATAAGAGAGATGAGAATAATAGCAGCTAAGGGCATCTCCAAGGGAGATGCCCTCAAGGGTGCCTGTCAGGTTTTCCTGACAGGCACCAGCCTCCCTCGCTGCTCTCTCCATTGGAGAGCAGCGAGTGGTGCCCATGGGTTGTAAAAAAGTGCAACCCATGGGCACCGATTCCCATCATTAAAAAAACAAAAAATAAAGATAATGGGTATACTGTTGGAGTATTTTTTATAATAAAAAATTAATTTTTATAAAAGTAACCGTTGCTCTCAACGGTTCAACTCTCAACGGCTATGCCCATCATTATTTGATTTTTATAAGTTATTATTTTTTTTACATCTATAAATACATACCAACCCATTTCTATCAAGTATCAACAATTTTTTCCAACTACCTCCAATTCATATTCAAATGGATTCGGAAAATTCTTCAAACTCGAATCACTCAAACTATCCACCGAATTTTTTCCGTTTTTCTCAAATGTCTCCTGAGTCTCCTCATCCAAGCTCACAAAATCCATTTTTTCAATATCCTCAAGTACCCCCAAACATTCAATTTCCACAATATCAATACCCAAATTTGAGTTCTCATGATACGCCCCAATATTCAGCTTTTGTCCCGTTTGGATATTCACACCAAGTTGGTTCACCTCCTGCACACCGAACACCATCTACTTCTGCCTCCGATTATCGAGCTGCACGCAGTGAAGACGTGGTAGAGAATACGCAGCTACGTGAGGAAGAGAATCGAGCTCAAAAATCCACCCGAATAACCAAATGGAGTGATGAAGCAAATAAACTTCTGATAAGTGCATGACTCAACACCTCTAAAGATTCCGTTGTTGGGATTGACCAAACAGCAACACGTTTTTGGAATCGGATAGCTGATTACTTCAACGAACACCGTGAAGATGCGCCTATGAGGACAGGGAATCAATGCAAGGACCATTGGGGCAAGATAAATGCTAAGGTACTACGTTTCAATGGTTGCTACCTACGTGTTCACCGAGCACTCCATAGTGGGTGGTTCGATGACCAAATTATGGAGCACGCCCATGAAATGTATAAATCTGAAAATGGGGGATCTAAATTTGTGCTTGCCTACTGTTGGCATTTGTTAAGGATTGAGCCAAAGTGGAATAATGCCTTCCAACCAGAGAGTTCTAAAAGATCAAAAGTTTCCGAATCCGGAGCATACACTTCGTCCTCTAATCCAGAGAAGAGTGATGATGATGTTCAAGAAGTGCGGCCAATAGGCCAAAAGGCATCCAAGAGAAAGGTATAGGAAAAAAATGAAACAACAGTAGACATGTCTCAATTTGTGGAAGCTCAAAATCGCAGAACAGCCGCTTTAGAGAAATTAGTGGAGATAGAAACTAAAAAGGCAGAAGACAAGAGGATGGCAAAGTACGTGGACTATCTCATGCTGGATACGTCGTATATGACCGAAAAACAAAAAATAGACCATGAAAAATTATGTGATCATATTAGGACGAACTTCTTGAAGTTTTAATGTAATTTTGTTTTCAAATCATTGTTATAAGATTCTGAATAATTATATTAAATTATGTGATCATATTTTGATTATTAAATATAATTAAAATAGTAAATAAAATAATGTAGATGTGGGACCTTAGAGACAGAAAAATTATATTAAACTATTAATATAATATGGCACCCGTCAATGTCAACCACTGGAGTGGTTTTTTGGTTGAAGTTGTCCAATATGATGTGGAGAAAAGAGAATATGAGGTGGAGGAGAGAGAGAATAATTTTTTTATTTTTTAAGTAATGGTTGGCATCCATGGGTGCCAACCATTAGAGGTGCTCTTAGAAGAAGAAGATTGTAGAAGAAGAAGATTGTAGAAGGAGATTACCGAGGAGAAGACAGATTCTAAAGAGGGAGAAGAAATTCTAGAGAGAGAGAGCACTGTTTGTTCATGACTTCACATCATAATTCCTTTTCAGGCAGTAGTCCTCAAGCATTAGCAAGGCTTGCACAGTATCTCTTATTCCTCACCATCGGATTATGATCTTTAAAGAAAAAATCAACAGTACTAGGTAACTAACTAGGCAAGTAGAGAAGGACGAAGGGAAGGAGGGGCAGGTAGAGTAGAGTTGAGAGGGTAGGAATCCTAAGAAGTGAGAAATCAAGGAGATCAAATGTGGAGTGAGAATAGAGTTTGAAATTGTTTTTGGGCGGACTCTGCTTGATGAGCTTACTCGGCTCGTTAGACTCGACTCGTTTAATTCATTTGATTTGGTGAATCAAACTTTTCCAAACTCAATTTAGCTTGTTCGGTTCGTTTTTTCTTTTATTAAATATAAGCAAGACAAGGAAAATGTTGTGGTTAAAGTATTATCTCGAATGTATGTTTTGTTTTAAACAGGATGTAGATGTGTCAAACAAGTCAGCGGAGCATAATCGAGTTGAGCTTGAAAAAATTTGAATCATAGAGCCTGACGAGCCTCGCGAGCTTGTTCAAAAAATAAACTAAAAGAAATATTTTTTTTCATATTATTTTAACTATGATTAGTATTTATTTTATTAAATTTATAGATGACGAGTTTCAAATGTTTAAATTATATAAAGTTGTAATGACACGTAATTGTCTTTGTCGTTTCGTCCTTGTCCTCTGCCATTTTCTTTTTGTGGTTACGGATTTTCTAGGGACGTAGGTAAGTTTTTAGATATTGTTTTTGTTCTTTTCTTGAAAGTTGAAATCTTTAAGCTGCTCCTCGAATAATTAAGCTGCTCCTCGCATAATCAATAATTGGAGGGCGAAGAACACGAGAAAAAAAGGAGAGCAAACATGGGTAGTAGAAACCCATCTCTTCTGGAAGTTAGTCTGGTTGAAGACGAAGAAGTAAACGGCGGGGAAGAAGAAAACGAAGAGGGAAAGGGTTTAAAATGGTGGAATAACCATGTCTTGGATTTAAAGGAGGCCAAGACCCAAGTCGTGTTTTCGCTTCCGATGATTCTCACAAATGTGTTTTACTATTTGATTCCTCTGGTTTCCGTCATGTTCGCCGGCCACCTCGGCGAACTTGAGCTCGCCGGAGCTACTCTTGCTAACTCTTGGGCCACTGTCACTGGCTTTGCTTTCATGGTAATGTTCTATCTCGTTTTCTTTTCTTTGCAGGAATTTTTCTCTGTTTTAGTCGAGTAATCTTCTACTTTTGTGTATGGTGTTCTGATTCTTTTCTGTGTTTATTTGGGGAAAGTTTGTTGGTTTAATCTTCTACTTTGTTTTTTCTCTCAATTTGTTTAAGTGAAATCTCCCAAGAAGTGGAAAGAAAATTGTAATTTTAACTTTAATGTTTGGTATCATTTAGCAATTTGGACGTTGTTATGAATTTTTCCATTGAATACAGCACATGTAAAATGTGTTTTTCATTTAACCAGGTAGTTTCGCATAATTTTTAACCTCTGCTACAATTTCTAATTCTCTATCGATCTTCTCTAGAGCAATTGGCTGAGTTCAAAATCGAGTTACTAATTGTTGGAGGAGTTAGATATCAGGTTTGAACCTCTGATAAAGTAGAAAACATGGTACACAATGCTAGATTTAGCGAATAAATTGACAGTAAGATGTAAATTGTTGACATATGAAATGCGAAAATTTGATTTGTCGAAAAAATAGTTTAAGCTCTAATGTGTAAATGATCTCAAATGATATAGTCTAAATTTCAATTTACCCAATTATTTTTTATATATACTTCTCTCAATTGATTTGCAAAAGCAATATCAATGCAATAGATTTTGAAAGCCGAAAAAGATGATCTAGCCGATTATTCCGATTGATTAGAACTAAGCTCTTAATTTGATATAAGTTTTGCTAACTGTTCTTTGGAAACTTTGACATTTTATTTCATGTTTTTCATTTCAATCTTTAGATAGGTTTGAGCGGAGCTCTTGAAACGCTGTGTGGCCAAGCATTCGGTGCGAAATGCTACAGAAATCTCGGGTTATATCTCCAAGCCTCTTGTCTCATATCGTTTTTTTTCTCTATCCTCATTTCCGTCTTATGGTTTTACACGGAGCCGGTGTTGATTTTACTTCATCAACAACCGAATATTTCAAAAAAGCCGGTTTATACATGAAGTTTCTAATTCCCGGATTGGTAGCCTATGGATTCTTACAAAATGTTGTGAGATTTCTTCAGACACAATCCGAGGTTATGCCACTGCTTATCTTTTCAGCTCTTCCGATGGCGGTTCACATTGCCATTGCATATTTGTTGGTTAATTTCTCTTCGATGGGATTCGAGGGAGCTTCATTGGCTGTCTCTGTTACGATATGGATCGCCTTTCTTGTTTTGGCAATTTATATGCTTAAATCGAAGAAGTTTGAGCATACGTGGGATGGATTTTCAATTGAGTCGTTTCGATATGTTTTCACGAATCTTAAACTTGCTCTTCCGTCGGCAGCCATGGTTTGGTGAGTTTTCTTACGAGATTTGTATTTTTATTTTGCCCCTTTACAATTTGATGTTAACCTTTTAAAGTCTCGACCAGTTGATCTTGTCTTCGTATATATATTTATTTGGGTAAAGTGTAATTTGAAATTTAACGTTTAAGGTTATTTACAAATTAGAGTTTAAATTATTATTTCTTCTTCAACTAATCATACCTCTATCTTTCAACTATCAAGAATTTGGGACATGTCTTGAATTTATCTATTAATCCTATCACCTGTATCGTTTAATCAGATGATGTCTTCATAAAACAAATTGA
The DNA here is from genome assembly GCA_022432975.1 of Begonia masoniana. NCBI lineage: Eukaryota > Viridiplantae > Streptophyta > Magnoliopsida > Cucurbitales > Begoniaceae > Begonia > Begonia masoniana. The sequence goes on from CM039514.1 coordinate 40,417,796, forward strand.
GAAGTCTTTTTAGTGAAGTAAGATACAGATAAACTTTTAGTTGGCGTATAATGCTTCGAAACGCAGAGAACTTGTCATTTTACGAGTTAAATTCTGAAATTTTGATCACGATTCAGAACTTATGAGTTTGTAATTGGCAAGTCTGGAGTACTGGGCGTTCGAGGTTCTCGTGCTCTTAGCCGGATTGATGCCTAACCCAGAAACAACAACTTCACTAATTGCAATGTGGTATGCTTATTTCTATTTACCTGATTCAAGATTAGTTCTTTTCCTTCGTTTTTATGGTGGAACTCGATAGAATTTTCGATCGTATTTGCAGTGTAAACACGGAAGCCATTTCCTTTATGAGCACCTACGGCCTTAGTGCTGCTGCTAGGTAGAGTTTCTGTTTGTCGGTAATCTCCTCTTGTATGTCCGAAACTGTCCGTTTTGATTGACTCTAATATGAATGAGCACATTTACACAGCACGAGAGTGTCGAATGAGATGGGAGTGGGCAATCTAAAGCAAGCAAAGGCAGCCATGGCTGTGACTCTCAAGCTCTCCCTCCTTCTCGCATTTGCCATTGTTGTAGCACTTGGATTAGGCCATAACATCTGGGCCTCCCTTTTCAGTAGCAGCCATGTGATAATTGAAGCATTTGCTTCGATGACGCCCTTTCTTGTTGTTTCAATAATATTTGATTCAATTCAAGGCATCTTATCAGGTCCGATCCTTTCTTCAATCTCAATTTTTTTTCTTCCAAATTTCTTATCGTTTTGGTCAGTACGGGTGAACAAATTTCCATAGACTGCCCAGAGCATATTAACTCGGTCTGGTTTTTGGTTGGTTCCCATTGAATGAAACGGTCCATTCGTTCCAAAAACTCGAGGATCGAAGAATTCGGTTCGGTCCTCAATCTTCTTGACAAAAAATGGGTCTGGAATTTATAAATTTTAGAGACCATATTATTGATTGTGTTATTTGGATTATGCAAATTTGGATGTTTAGAAATTGGTTGGACTTGCAAATATTTTTCTTTTCGGGTCAGTTTCATCAATGGCCAATTTCAATTGCATGTGATTTGGTTTCTCTAAACCGGACTGAACCTCGTGACTATCGAAATCGTTTTTTCTAGGCTTCAGTGTTTTGAACAACTTTCGCATGATTTGATTAATATTACTAAACTCGTGCACTATATTCTCGTATCATTATTGCATTGATTCAAAGCGTTATATTGCAGGGGCGGCCAGAGGTTGCGGGTGGCAACATTTTGCGATGTACATAAACTTGGTGACATTTTATGTAGTCGGCATGACAATTGCGGCTGTGCTTGGGTTTAAGTTTAAACTACACGCCAAGGTAATCGACAAACGTATAATTAGCCTAGTCATCTAGGACAGTGATTTCATCGTTTTTTTTTTATATGCAGGGTTTGTGGGTCGGCTTAATATGTGGCCTCTTTTGTCAGACTTGCTCGCTCGCGATCGTCATGTGGCGCGGGAAATGGAAGAAGATCAATTTGAACGAGAATGGCAACGACGAAGCTCGGAAACCGCTAGTTGTGTGACAAACATTGAATTCGTCCCGAACGAATTTGACAAATTAAAGATTATTAATTTTTGTAACTTATTAAGGCATGCACCATTTCATTAGATGAGTGCCGCATTATTCGAAAAAAAAAAATTTGTGTTTAATCTTCAAATTTGATATCAATCTTAAAATTAGCAAGAAATTTCCTAGTTCACCAAACTAACGACCGGATTTAGGTAATTTAGTTAAACGAGTATAGTTAAATCAAGTAAATATTTTTTTTTGGTAATTATCGATTTTAACTCTGTATTATATACTTTATTTCAGTTAGTCCCCTGTACTAAAAACATCGGTAAATCAAACTTTGTATTTTGATTTTGTTATCCGTTTTGATATTTTATCAACAATTTCGTTAAACTCTTATCTAAAAAATTACCAAACGATATTGGATTTACTTGAAATTTTTATCATATGTTCATTACTTAATGAGAATATAATCTCAAAATTTTCGTGATTTTTTAACACATTTACGATTTATTGTAATTTTATTTTAGTAATTTATAAAAATATTATAATAAATTATACAAGTTTTAAAAAATCACGAATTTTTTTTATTATCTACCCATGATAGGGTGAACATGTGAAATTTTTTTCAAATAAATCCAATATCGTTTGGTATTTTGTTAAAAATTAATTTATAAAGTAAATAAGAAACTGAAATTAATTTTAAAAAAAGTCAAAAGATATTAGATTTATTTAAAAACTTTTTCACATATTCACCACATCATGGGTAGATAATAAAAAACATTTTGTGATTTTTTAAAACTTGTATGATTTATTATAACATTTTTATAAATTACTAAAATAAAATTACAATAAATCGTACATGTGTTAAAAAATCACGAAAATTTTCAGATTATCTTCTCATTAAGTAGTGAACATGTGGTAATCATTTTAAGTGAATCCAATATAGTTTGGTAATTTTTTAGATAAGGGTTTAACGAAATTGTTGATAGAATGTTAAAATAGATAACAGAATCAAAATACAAGATTTGATTTACCAATTTTTTAGTAGAGAAAGTTAACTGAAATAAAGTGCATAGTACAGAATTAAAATTAATAATATTTTTTTTTTTTTTTTTTTTGTGTAAGAAAATTATTCTGTAATTTCCCACAACACCAGATGGCATGACTTACATTTATCGTATAATTAATTATAAAAGAGTATATAATAAGGCTCGGTTCGAACCATGCTTCCCTGACCAAAACGGACTGTAAAGCAGACTGTAGAATTAAGCGGAGGAGATTCTCTCAAAAGTCTCTCTCTCTAGAGGCTGCGGAGGACCTGCAATTTGGAGCCGACCCATTTTCTCTGTGGGTCTCTTTTGGTGTCTATATCTTCTTCTTCTTATTTGTAATCATCCAAATGGCGACAACTTCAGCAGTATCCGTTGCCATGAACGGAGGAGTACGCGTCGCTGCATCCTTGCATTCGCAGGCTTATTTGGAGGGAAAAGCTGTAAATGATACCAAGGTTCTAATATCGGAGCTCTGCCGCCAATTCTATAACCTCGGATGGGTCTCCGGTACCGGTGGCAGTATCACTCTGAAGGTCCATGATGACTCTATTCCTAAACCCAATCAGCTGATTGTCATGTCCCCTTCTGGTTAGCGTTTCTTAATCTCTGCCTCTCCTGATTTGGCTCTTCCTTGCTCAAGGATATTAAATTAACTTTCGGGATGTTTGAATTGTATGCGATGAACTGTGTTTTGCATGTGCTTTTTTTTTTTTGTTCTGAGCCCATTTAAGGTGTTTCTTTTTTCTTCTGAGCTCGTAGGTTTTGTTATTTATCAGGGTGCTTATCTGAACACTGTATGTCTGGTCGAGTGACATGACTGCACATTTTCATATTTGTAATGAGTTCCCCTGTTCTGCTTGTTTCCTTTGTACCTTATTTTGATCTTACTGATGCATAATCGGTTATGGGATGTGTTAATTTGAGCTTAATTTATTGAATTATTGTCTGAGTGATTAATGTCCGAGGATGCATGCCACAGTAAAATGCTTAATTTTAATGATATATATTCATTTTTCCAATTAGGTGCCTAGCTGCAAGGCCTGTGTAATTGCTTTCCTGGTTAAGCGTTTGTAGTAACCTCTCTTTCAATCGAATACTAAATCTTTGAGTGATGTATGTTCTATTATTTTTTACTAATCATTGGCACTTAAGTTAATTTTTTTGCAAAATTATGGAACGTGGATAGGTGTTCAGAAGGAGAGAATGGTGCCAGAGGACATGTATGTAATGTCTTCCAGTGGATCTATCCTGTCCTCACCTATTCCAAAGCCATATCCTCATAAGCCTCCAAAGTGTTCTGATTGCGGTCCACTTTTTATGAAGGTATGCCTTTTGTTCTCCAAGTTAAGATTTAGTTTTCAATATAAGAACCTGGTTAGGATGGATGTGCTGAATTTTCTCTTTACTTTATCCTTCCATCCTGAATATGTGATTATCATTTACTAGCAATGATTCATTTTCCTGGTCAATTCAATTCACTTAAAACTAATGCAACAGTTCTCTATTTTATTATTTTTGTGGATTCATCTGTAAAACTCTACTAAAAACTTGCTTCCTTTTTTCAGGCCTATTCAATGCGAAATGCAGGAGCTGTCATACATAGTCATGGATTAGAGTCCTGTCTTGTCACCATGATCAATCCATCATCTAAAGAGTTTCGAGTAATTTCTTAGCATATAAATTCGGAAAAAGTTCTACAGAGGCATTTATGTGAATGCAAAACCACTCTTTTTTTGAACAGATACTGAGCAGTTTAATTGTTATTTATTTTTTTAAAGATTTCTCCACCTACAACCTCACATACAATAATATTTTGCCTTTTAATAGTCTTTTTTTTTTAACTTTTTGTCTAGTTTTGATTGGATAGTATCTGATGCAGTTGGAGTTAGTTTTGGGTATTTTTGTGATTTTTATGTTATGTGTTGTAGGGGTCGTGTAGCGGGGGTGGGTGTGTGTGTGTACTGTCTGTTGATTTTGTGGGGACCATTAGGAGGTTATACTCTCTGTGTGGGGGGAGGAAGGGTCTGATTATTTTGTGTAAAACAACTATGTTAAGAGTTTTTGAGTCTGGAGATTCCAGACTTGTGGTTGTGTTTTGGTTTTATTCATCGTTAATATCAGTTCTAGGAATTTATCTCCCATCAATATCTGTAACGTTCTCCGATCCTCTCAGTATAATATTGTCTGTTTTTGGTCAGAGACAGTACGGATTTGTTCTTGGGGTCATCCCCAAAACGCGTTATACTAGATAGGGAGGGGAACTCCACTTATAAACTATGCATTTTTCACTCTCCCAAACAATGTAGGATTGTGCACCCCCACTAATATGTATTGGGCCCCACTGGATCCTCCTTGCATTCACATGGCGAGCGGCCACAATATCCTACTTTACAAAGATTTTATTGAAAAAAGTTATATTTTTGCTATGTTATAGTATAATCTATAGGCCCATGAACTTATTATGAATCTGTGAATTGTGTCTTTTGAGCTTAATCTCTCTCATTAATAACTTCTGCTGGCTTTCTGCAAAACATTCTTTTTTGGATTGTCAGAATTACTTTTGTTATAACATCTCATGTGTTGTGTTTATTGTTATTGCAGATAACTCACATGGAAATGATAAAAGGAATTCAAGGGCATGGATATTATGACGAACTTGTGGTGCCAATCATAGAGAACACTGCATATGAATATGAGCTCACAGAATCTCTTGCTAAAGCTGTAAGTTCTTTGTTGCGTATTCAGTCTGTTGATCTGTATTTGCTGAGTTCTGAAAGGGAAAAACTAAATGAATGAAAGATTTCATATTCATATAATCTTGATTGAAACTAGAGTTGGTTTTGAACATGTGTGATTGCACAAAAGATGCTTTGGTCTGCTGGTCATTGGAGTCACAATACTGAGATTCTGAACTAGGAAAAATGAAGAGACACAAATTCGTCATTTATCTTCCTTTTTGGTTTTTTTTACCATAATGATGTCTAAAACACAGCTTGTCAACCACGTGGCCGATCCTTTGAGGGTACTTCCTTCAACCAAAATATGGCTTATGTTTAATCATTCCATTTGCTTAATGTGTTTCTTGCTTCTTTTATTAACATCACTATCTTTATTTTGACTGAAATCATGTAGAATATAGCACGTGTTGATTGAACTTAATTCATTTTCTACAGATTGAAGCATACCCGAAAACAACAGCTGTGCTTGTTCGCAATCACGGTATTTATATATGGGGCGATTCATGGATAAGTACCAAAACGCAGGTAAGAAGCATATCATGTGTTTATGATGAGATAATATCAATAGACTTTATTAGATTTTCAGCTTACTTTTACATAATTTTTCAAGATTACTTGAAATGTTTCTACTAAAATGAGGTGCTACTTCAGAATCTGCAGGTGGGATTGGACACTCGATCACTGTTGTTTCATGTAGTTTTAAAATGAATTAAATGTAGAATCGAAATAACTGAAGAAGGGGTGAATTAGGTTATTAAAATTTTTTTAGCAATAAATACAAAATTCGTGCAATTTCAAAGAAATGGATTTACTTGGACTATTGAGATCTAACTTATCATAGTAATAAATTATGAGATAAGAGAAAGAAAGATGCACACAAATTTGTTAACGCGGTTTGATTGACCTTGCCTACGTCCGCGCTTCAAGGCTCTTCTTTAAAGATACTTGCAAACTTCAAAATAATGAATTCACTTGATTGAATTTCCGGGTGTCAATTAAGCTTTACAATGACTTTCCTTGGGCGTCACCCTTCACTCTTTTACAAAGAGATGTATAATTTGAACGCTCAAATAACAAATTCTTACACACTCAAGCTAGATAATCTTAAATGTGGGTATTGGAGAGTAGTAAGATTAGAGCAAGATGTAGATACTAAAGGGAAAAATTTTGCAGCACTTCGTTGCAACTTTCTCAAAACTGTTAATTTCTCAAAAACTCCTCTCCTCTATTTATAGAGGTCTTCTAAAACTCTGACTGTCGGTCGACATTTCTTAAGATCAGTCGACACTTAGTGAGCGTGCATGTAAGTTTTAAAGCCGTTCAACAATCTGGTCGACCTGGAGTACGACTGCGCAGTCGACACCTTAAGCTAAAATGTTTGAAGCGGTCGACATAGAAAAGCTCTCGGGTTTGTGAAATTTTGCACTAACAGTTGACACTTCATAGGAGCGGTCAACGCCTTTTGAAATTTTACTCAACTTTCGTCCGTCATTTTTCAAAACTCTGATCTTGTACATCCCAGGTCATATGCCTTAGATATATCTGAGAAAACTTAGATGCACTTGTTAAAAATATCAAATATCCCTTGAAAAGAGTATTTTAAAATAATGCACAAAATCTCAATTTAAAACTTATTGAGTTTGAAACTTAAATTAGTTAGTTCTTATCATGATAAATATTCATCATCAAAATAAACAATGTACTTAATATATCTTAAGCTAACATTAAATATTGTTGTGTTTTTTTTTTTTTTTTGTATCTAGAGACATATATGATATCACATTTATTCTTTTAAAATTAAATTTGCTCTTTTCCAGACCGTTCGGATGTGATATCGTGTAATTATTCTTTAAATTAATGAATGTTCTAGGTTTTTGGCTCTTTTCCATACCGTTCAAATGTGATATCATGTAATTATTCTTTAAATTAATGAATGTTCTAGGTTTTTGCTCTTTTTCAGACCGTTCGGATGTGATATCGTGTAATTATTCTTTAAATTAATTGAATGTTCTTTGTAGGCTGAATGTTATCACTATCTCTTTGACGCTGCTCTCAAGCTTCACCAACTGGGCCTTGACTGGTCTACTCCAAATCATGGTCCTATTCAGAGAGGCAAAGAAATTTCTGCTAAATCTGGGACTCTGGATTTAACTCATACAATTGAGCCATTGTCTGTGAGTTCATGTTCTTTTTTATTATATGAGATTCCTAAGAAATTCCTGAGAGAGGCAAAATAATTTCTGCTAAATGAATTTGGAAAATTTAGAAATATATACAATTGGAGTTTCATTTTTCTCTTGGAATTGTTAGTTGCAGCGCTGCATTGTCCTTGACATTGAAGGAACTACTACTCCTATATCATTTGTGACTGATATTCTCTTTCCTTATGCCCGTGATAATGTTGGGAAGCACTTATCTTTAACCTTTCACACTCCAGAAACTCAAGAAGACATTAAGTTGTTGCGTGATCAGGTACGATTGTTAGATTAGTTGAAACTTTTGGGAATACCCATGAACAGATGTAATAGCCTATACTCAAATTTACTACTAAAACTGCATGAATATCATTCTGATCACAGGCTCAAAATGACTTGGAAAATGGAATTACTGGTGCTGTTCCTATTCCTCCAGAGAATTCAGGGAAAGAGGAGGTGATTGAAGCAGTGGTTGCTAATGTTGCAGCGATGATAAAAGCCGACAGGAAAATTACTGCCTTGAAACAACTGCAAGTATGCAATTATATTATAATGGAGCACATTCGTGAAACAGCAAAGCTGATGTCTGTTATATGTCACTTGTCAGGGCCACATATGGAGAACTGGTTTTGAACAGGGTGAACTGGAGGGAGTAGTCTTTGAGGACGTACCAGTAGCTCTTGAAAGGTGGCATGCTTTGGGCATAAAGGTAGCTGGTTTTCCATTATTCTTTGATACTGCCTCTGTAATATGCACAGTTTTTGGCTGTTCATTTACTGTTTCCACAATTTGCTCCATCAAATATTTCTGGTGAAAGCATTCCAATTTTAAAAAATTGAAGATCTTGGTAGATCAAAACCAGTAAAATCAGTACATTTTGCCAGATTTTTGCAAAAAAGAAAAAAAAATTCCAACTATTCTTAAACAGGAGATCCTGATCTGAGTGTGAATTTGAAAGTTTGATTTTGGATTTGTTGTAGTTAGCCTTTTCAAATATCACATTTCCAGATTCCTAATGGGAAAATGATGTTTTGTTGTTAGCTTTCTCCAATGCACATCCTTCTTTTGTATTTCTGGCATTACAGGTCTACATATACTCCAGCGGTAGCAGGCTGGCGCAAAGGCTTTTATTCGGAAAGACCAAGTATGGCGATTTGAGAAAATATTTATCCGGGTTTTTTGATACGACCGTGGGGTAAAATTTATTTCTTTTTTTCGTGTTTTTATCAAGTGCTGCTTCTACGGAAGTGAGAAATCAATGCATACATTTCTTATTTACAGGAACAAAAGAGAAGTAAACAGCTATGTTGAAATCTCAGAATACCTTGGCGTCAAGCCATCAGAGATTCTGTTTCTAACTGATGTCTTTCAAGAAGCTACAGCAGCAAAGGCTGCAGGTAATGAGAATCTTCTTCTTTCTACCTTTCATGCCTTATTTCGTTTCAGCTGTTGTTTAAATCATCATTAGAGTTAGAAAATTGTCTTTATAGTTTGGATCCCAGATTATTATCAGTTTAACGAGAATAAAAATAAGTATATTAAAGCTAAAATGAGACTACGAAAACCAATCTGAAACAATAATCCAGTACCTCGAACCAATTGAAACAATTTTTCGATTGCTGAAATACACAAAACTTCGGTAGCGATGAGCACGGGCCTCTGGTTTGGTTGCAGAAATTGATCGATGTTTTTTCCCCACTTACTAATTGTCTATTTTTTTTTTCAGGATTGGAATCGATTATTTCTATCCGACCCGGAAATGGACCTCTTCCGGATAACCATGGATTCAAGACGATCACTTCTTTCTCAGAAATCTGAGACGTCTTTGTAATCTTAATCATAAATTGCATAAATAAGGAAACCTTCATACCCAATCACAGTATATTTTTCTAGATTGACCACTTTTTTTCATGCTTCAATTCTCTATCAAATCATATAGCTTCTTTGCTGTGGCAGCTCAAACATGGAGATCATCAGTTAAACACGGATTTAGATAATGTTGAGTTTTCTGCAGTTCACATAATTGAATCTAATACATAATATTCCATGTCATTCGTCACAACCGGGAGGCTGACCTAACATAATATCAAGTTGGACGACTCAATTCTCATAGAGGATTTGATCGCGCAGCCCAAGGCAACGACGAACAGCATTGGTGTCTCCCAACTTCCATTTTTCTTAAAATTTCAAGAAACTTAATCAGTAATTCTATTCTCCAAATGTGTGTTTTCAAATTTTAATTGATTTTGGATATTGATATTACAAATAATTACAAAACTCATGAAATCTGGGAAATGTCATTTACATCTTTTAAAATGTAACTCTAATCCATCTGTGCTGTTTATTCATAAACAAAACATTGCAGAACAATGAACAAATTTGCTATCATCCTCTAGTATTCCACAGCAACATACCAGCTTTATCTTCCTGCTCTCAATCTCTGAAACTCCTCAGAGAGTCGAGTGATGGAATTAGATGAAGCTGTTATGATCTTAAAGGTATCGAATGAGCTCGACAGCGAATTTCCCTTTCTTCGTAGAGTTTATTTCTCCAATCTGAAACCAAAATTAACCTGAAGTTTAAAATTAAAACATGACAACCAAGTTTAATCAAGTGGTGTGCATGAAATTGGAGAGCTTATTTATTTTACCTTTAGTCTTCCTTTTCCGCTGACAGAAATCATATCGCCTGACTTGAGAGCCGCTCCATTTTTAGTCACGGGTGTCCAGTTGACTCGAACGTCGCCATTGCTAAACCAAGAAAAATCCACTCATTGAGCGTTACGGAGTTTTGAATACTATAAAATTTAATCGTGTACTATACGCAATATTACAGGTCGACGTTAATGAAAATATTGAAAGGATGAGATGGTAGATACCGACAAAGCTAGAAGTATAGAACTTCAAGAAATATCAATTCTAATGAACTTTCAAGTAAAAAGAAAGGGGAAGAACTAAGCTTTTGCCGTAAATATGTAAATATTTCAAACAAACACCAGTTTATAAATCAATATTATTTGATGTAAGTTGACGATAGACAAGATTCATACATGTTGCTTATTTCTCGTAATGAAGAAAATTGTCTTTTTCACATGATATCAAAAGGAAGAACAAGGAGAGAGAAAATATCACAAAAATTTATAACCATGATTTTTTGGTAGCTAAAACATGAACTTCAGTCACGACCCAGAAGGGAATCACGGGAATCGCAATGAAGGAATGATCCAACCCTCAATTACCTTGGGTTGGGCGGTTCGACTCTCTTCGAGAGTCGAATCAAAATCATAAAGATTAATAACCATGATTTTCTGTAACCAAAATATCATAGCCTCTGCAATAAAGAAATGAATATAACAGACTAACCTCAGATGGTGGGAAAAGAATGTACCTAATCATCTCCACTAGTTTTGATCGTGAAATCTTAAATCCTGCACTGGCTAGAGCATCCACTCTTAGGGACGATTCTACGGTTTTAAATGACTTTGTTCTGCAAAGAAAAAAGCCATCGCTGCATTAAAATGACGACACAACTAGATCGAGGAATATTGGCAATAAACATCGTGAAATGACTCCATACTGTGGTGGTTCATAATCAAGAGAATTCAATGGTATTCTTGTACAATAAACAGGAACATTGCCAACCTGAAAATGAAAAAATTATCAACCTTTTTTATTGATCAAATATAATATATATAACCAACTCAATACATTGCCATGTGAAAAATTAAAAGAACAAACTTTACTAGATACAGATATCGTAATGGGGTAATTTTGTGAGATTAGATTGGATGTTCACGTTATGTAAGCTCAAGATTTATCCTGGATGTCCAGACTTGTACAACAATTTGTGGCAGATAGATCTTCTTTAGTAGATCTTTTTAGCCATCATAGAGTTTTTCTTTTAAAGATTTTGTAAGAAAATAATCTAGTTTCTTTACTAGTTCATATTTCAAAAGTATTAAATGGCATTAACTAGCTAGAAGTTGATCATCTATAAAGGTCGATGTATATACAGTGTACTGAGATATCTGTGAAAGTAATGAAAATAGGAGTGAATTCATCTTTCTACAGTTTCTTTCGAATTTTAATGATGTTTCTTCCATTTATAGAGGTACACATTCCATAAGAACAAGTTCCATTGTTAGTTTATAAGACAAATTCGCTCAATTATTGAGATTTTTTTTTTTTCTATTTTCATTTAACATGTTGGAGCAAACCACTTAATATAGCTTCTATTGGGAGAGAACCTAGGATGTGCTAGAACCTCTTGATTCTTGTTGTATTCTTTCTTTTATTCTGATTAAAAAATAGTAAGAGGTGCCATATATGTGGTTCATACTATCCCATTCCAAGAAGAATTCAGATGATAACATTACCTTGTCCAATGATGATGTAAGGAAATCAACAAGTTCAGGAACAACTAGGACTTGTGCACTCTTTCCCTAGAACACAACTAAATTTCAGTGAATGGAAAAGATAGCTGAAGTAGAATGAAAGTTAACAGCACCATCCGACTGTTATAATGTTTCATGATCTTCTAGTCATATAGAAAATGTTAAAAAAAAAGGTCGATATTAACTAATAAGATGGCAACTAAGGTAATTGAATTTAACAACAAAGATAGATATTTATTAATGAGAAAATTTACTGCAAGATTGACACAAAAAATCAACTACAAAAGAGGAGGACCAAAAAGAAAGAAAAACAACCATATGTTGAGGATATGATCACAGGAGTTCATGATTGAGTGAAGCAGAGGGTGGTGGTGAAGAACCAAACGAAAAAGTCGAGCCGGCTTGGAGATAGTGACAAAAGAGAGAGATTTATAGTTTGGTGCTCATTTGTAATTTTTGTTGCATTTGGATTATTCAAAATAGAGTTATTTTCTATGATAAAAATTCAATTTGCCATACTTTATATTCAATTTTCTGACGTGACAATTTGATGTTAACAAATTTTTCAAGCTCACAGATAAAATATAATTGTGGGTAAATTGATCTAGTTAATTATGTTTCATATATTTTTTTTTTAAGTTCCTTCACATGAAAGCCTCGTTGTATTCTCATTCGCATTGTTGATATTTTTGTCCACAATCAGTTTAAATTTTTCTATTTTTATTTTAATAAAGGACAAAATTAAGATAAATTTAGTTTAAAGTTAAATATTAAGCATAATTTTGTTCGAGAAGATAATTTTTTTTAGTTGATTGAGTTAATTGAGTTATTAATATTTTACAATAGATTTAAGGGATAAGAAAAAAAAATTATAGCTAGAGATTGAGCTACCCATAAGACATGGCATTTTTGAGCAACATTTCAAAAAATTTGCAAAATGTAGATCCCAAAAAGAAAGTATAATATACCTGCAAGAGGATATCACCAACTTTCTCTCTAGCAATTCCTGTACCAAGAATTGACCCAAGAAAGTCCCCATGTGAACAGGATTGAAATCCAAAGTTGCCTGTAATACTGAGAGAGAAGGATAGATAAAATACTTTTGTCCCATAATATTTTTTGTTCATTTGAAAAAAGAATAAGGATGTAAATCTGTAACATATTAGGGTTCAATTCAAAAGATTAAATTCAAAATTCGAAATTCAATTTCAAAAATTTCCCAAATCAAAAACTAAGTCAAACCTAATCTCAAATTTCTTCTCTAAAAATCAGATAACAATCAAAGATGAATCTAGCCTGAAAATTATCCATGAACAGAAGAAGTTTAGATTTTCGACTCAGTAAATCCGAGCTGAACCCGGTTTTCAGAGAACCAGTCGGATTCTCTTATGAAAATCTAACGTTCGACTAGAATGAATGTAGTCTGGAAAGCGCCCAGAAACAAATGAAGAATCAAATTTAACTTCACAAAAAATCCGAGCTGATCTGTTACAGGTCGGAAAATCCGAACTAAACTCGGATTTCACGGAGGGGCGCGAGGGCAAACCTCTCTGATAGGAACTATCCAATTTGATTCGAATCAAAGAAAGAAATGTACAGAATTTGGGGTTCTTCGAGAGTCCCCACCCCTCCCGCCAAACTTTCTACAACTCAAAACTAACTTCCCCCTACTCTTTACTTTCCTTTTAATCTTTTCCCTCCCCCGTAACTGCCTAAAAGCAGTTACCTATTTATCAACCAATGGCTACACCTTCTTTATCCTTCTAGAGTAACTAAACCTATTTAATAGGTTTATCATTACTCCCCTTCCAAAAATACACCTTGTCCTCAAGGTGGAAAAAAAATGAAAATTGTTCTCCAATCCAAGGAGGTTTCCAAGGATCATTTGCCGGCCCGGATTGCACCATGAACAAATAAATTGAGATGGATATTGCTGAAGTTAGGTTTGCAAGTGAATTTGTAGAAATGAGCTTGCAAATTAGAAGCCCAACAACTCTTAAACTGGAAATGGGCTTACACATAAAAAGCCCAACATTCCAAACAGTTACTGTCCGTTTTCCAGCCCTAGCTTCTTTCCTCAACTGCTGCTCCCACTTGCCACGGTCATCGACCAAGCAGAAATCCTCATATGTGATCTTCATCTGCCTTATTTTCTGAGCAACTTTTTCTGCTTCCTCAACCGGAATCGCAGCCACCTCCTTCCCTTCCGCTATGACTGCATTTTTTCTTCTTTCTTCTTCCGTTCGAATTGTTGAACATTTCTCTGTCGTCATCTTCCTTACCGTTTCTATTATTACAGGGAAGTTTTCTTGCATTAGGATTTCTGGAATCCTTTTCCTAAGGATACTTTCTTCCTCCTCACCTTTCAGAACTGATGAGGTCATCAAAATATGATTTTTATTTATGTTTTGCATTAAAAGTATTAAGTTTTTCATCTTTCTAGGTTAGTATTATTATAGTCTTTTATTATTATAGTTTTTAGCGTTGTGTGATTTTCTGTTATGTGTTTAATGGGTTATTAGTGTCTTTGTCATTTTCCAAGTAGGTTTTATTCTATTTAAAGTATTGCATTGTAACTTTGAATGGTAGATTATGATGATGAAAATGATTATTGAATGAAATGATTTCCTGAAACCCTACTTCCAATCTCCTATTCTCTCTCGAGTTTTCTCTTTCCCTTCTTCTCTTCTTCTTGGCTATAACTATTCGTCTCTTTCTTCTCTTCTTTCTCCTTTTTTGGCTATATCTTTTATTTTATTTCCGCTGCTGCACCAAATTGGTATCAGAGCACAAATCATTTGTTTTCTCAAACAATTGATTCTGGGCACTTGTTTCTTTTTTTCTCTTCTAGTTTTGCTGCTACAGAGCCACTGCCCGTAGTTGGTTCGCCTCTCGATCTTTTCCAACTGCTGTTGTTCATCTGGAAAATCCAAAATTTTCGGGTGACTATTACAGTTGCTCACCTCCAAAATCAAAGCTTTACTGTGTCCTGAACCAGAGAGCTTCACAACTCTGGTCTCAGGTCCTTGCTGAACAGCCTCCGGCGCACCTCGCCTCCCGATTTCTTGAAGACTTTGATTTTCGCTGCTCTGTTCTCGGGTTTCTGGAGTCAGAGAACTGTGACTACGCTGCTCGCCGTAGTTCTGGGTCTTCACCGTTCCTCCGTCATCAGCTTCATTGCCTTTAAGTCACCTACGTCGCACCCCGCGACTCTGTGGTCTGGCGATCTCTCTCATCTTCGCTGCTCGTAACTACGGTGCTCCTGGTTCACCGCTCAAACGTTGCCCTTCCCCTTTCGTCAGGTCTCTAGTATTCCAGCCGTTCGCTGTTGTTTATCGAAGGTTCATTCATCACCCAGTCGTCGCCCATCGCCTCTGTTCAGCCTGTTCGCGTTGGACTGTTTATTCTTCATCACCGGACGTTTCTGTTCGGCCTTGTTTTGGTCGTCGGTGTTCGCCGCTCCTCCACATATTCGAACAGACCGAAGCTCTTCATCGACGGGTGCCTCTGTTCGCGTCTCTGTTTGTAACCGAAGTCTTTTGGTTGGTCGATTGTCTGACCAACAACCAGATTTGATTTTCGGTGCTCTGTTCTTGGTTTTCTGCTTGGTTCGCTGGATACAAAATTGTTCTGTCCTTAGTGTTTCTGATCAGAGAGGGTTGAACTGGGTTTCACTATTAACATAGTGAATTATAAAGTGTTCTGTGGGCCAATCTCTTCGGCCATTCTTCTCATTTTGCAGGACTAGTCTGCTGTTTGGGATTGGTTTCATATACAGCTTCGTGGTAGTCTACAGTGGGGTTGCCTTTTTGGCTTTTGCTGCTTGGGATTGGTTTCAAACAAGGTTTTACAATCAGGTTTCACTTGATTCCCTGATTGAATTCAATTGCTGCTGAAACTGTGAATTTCTATTATTTCTACCAAATTCAGGGAGTTTTCTGGTTCAATCTTTCTCGGTGAATTATTTGTTGTGATTTGTGCAATTTATTTGGCCGATATAATGACAAGGAGTAGTGTTCAAAGTAACAAATGGCGAGAGACTAATTTGCAAAGAACTTCAATGGACCACTTTGATAATGTAAGATCTTTTAATATTTCATTGCCTATTTTTAGTGGTTATTTAGATGGTTATGATATTTTTGATTGGATAAGAAAAATAGAGATATTGTTTGAAAGTTATGATTATTCAGAGAGAAGAAAAATCCTACTAGCCTCTTGGAGTTTCAAAGGATATGCTAATTTATGGTGGAAAACACTTACGAGAAAGAGAAGAGAAGATGGTCAGGGTGAAATACATACATGGGAGTTAATGAAGTACCTAGTGAAAAAGAAGTTTGCTCTAAGACATTACGAACAGAAGTATGGCTCTCGGCCATTTTCGGGGTCACCAAACACATTGGAGCCACCACCCTTTCTAGCACACGCACGTAATGAATTTGTTGAAAAGTTCTTAGATGAAAGAAAAGTTAAACTTGAAAAGATTCAACAAGGTCTTGAAAAGCTTACCGAGACATTGAAGGAGTTCAATCAAGCTAAGGTTGAGAAAGAGAAAACTCATGTCGATTCTTGTGAACTAATACTTGCAAGTTGGGTAGAGTTCTCGGAAAAGGTTTTTGTGGAGCCTACTCCAACAAATAACTCTCTTGATTCCTTAGGTGACTTGAATTGTTTAGATGAATACGCTTATATGGAGGGACCAGCCCTTGCAAAGGATGCGAAAGAGACTTTATATGAAAAGAAAGATGTTTTACTAGAGGAAGAGATCATCTATCCTCACGAGAGCCCTCTACTTGAGATTGATGGACAAAAGGATGAAGAAGAACAGATGACCATCGCTATAAGAGAGCTTGATCAAAATTCCAATTTTGACTGGAATCAAATTCAAGAAAGTGGACAGGAGGTGGAACCAATACCTGGACCAGGATACATTGGTCTTGTTAACCTTGGAAATAACTTCAAGTTTGGTATTGAGGATCGTATAACATGTACTTCTGAAAAAGTTGTTTATAATAGAAGGCTTGACTACATGCTTTCTTTAAATATTCCTTTACACGAAGCTACTAACAAAGAAGAATTGCAGCCTTTCAAAAGTTAAAACAAAAAAAAAAAAAAAAAAATCAGAAGGAAAGAAATTGGAAAACAATGAGATTGAATCAGATAAGCTGTCAGCCAACGAGGATATTGTTTCTCAGCTCGTCTCAATGGGATGCAACCATCTTCACTGTCAGAAAGCCGCCATTAACACTTCAAATGTTGGAGTGCAAGCGGCAATGAATTGGTTACTTTCTCATATGGACGATTCAGATATAGATGCTCGCATCACTCAAGAAGCATATGGTGTTGTTGACCAATCTAAACTTGGTATGTTGCTTCATTTTGGTTTCCAAGAAGACGTTGGGCTAGAAGAAGAAGTCTTTAAGAAAGGACACTTGCATGGTGAAATTGTCTCTTTGAAGGCAAGAATGGGAACAGAAATAGTTTTACCTTCCCTAGTTCATCTTTTCCACTCAGCAGATGAAAGAATGCTGTCATCTGCTAGTAATGCTCTTGTAGGAATGCTCAAACTTCATAAGCAAAAAGTTGAAGTCATATGTCTGCTGCTTGATTGTCTGAGTGCTCTCAACCCTGATGTTTCAAAAGTTCCAGGGGATTTAGTGGAAGAATCAAAGGTGCAAAGAGCTCGACTACTCAAACTCATACCTGAATGGGCTCGAACTGTTCTAGAATGGAACATGTTTATTGGACCACTTATGGACAGGATGTTCGCAGAGCCATCAAATGCAGTTATTGTTAGGTTTCTAAGTATGATAAGTCATCATTTTGTTGAAGCTGCTGATGAAGTCTTTTGTCATATTTTGTCCTACGTGAAAGAACAGAAAACGCTTGTTGAAAGCTTCTTTGACAGATCAAATAGAGGAAATTAAACCGGTGAATTCTCTCTGAAAATTCAGCAATCTCTTTTCGAGAGACTTTGCCCATTACTTATAATAAGGATGCTTCCCCTTGACGTTTTTAATGATAGAAATTTATCGGCCATGTATGCTAAACTTCCCAAACCATTTGCTCTGCATGACATAGATGATTTTCTATATGCTGCCGCTCTACTTCTGAACAGGGCATTTGCTAAGTCTGCATTTGAAGGCGTAAGGGAACTAGCTGCCGAGTTTGTGGACGTCGACAGAAGGTTGTTCAACCGCTTAACTTATGGTTGGGAGGTTGATTAGTTGTTGTGCAATGGGTCTTTCAACTTGGCTGGGAGTTTCTCGTTCCCTAGGAGAATTGATGAGGACATCAAAATATGACTTTTATTTATGTTTTGCATTAAAAGTATTAAGTTTTTCATCTTTCTAGGTTAGTATTATTATAGTCTTTTATTATTATAGTTTTTAACATTGTGTGGTTTTCTGTTATGTGTTTAATAGGTCATTAGTGTCTTTGTCATTTTCCAAGTAGGTTTTATTCTATTCAAAGTATTGCATTGTAACTTTGAAGGGTAGATTATGATGATGAAAATGATTATTGAATGAAATAGTTTCCTGAAACCCTATTTTCCAATCTCCTATTCTCTCTCGAGTTTTCTCTTTCCCTTCTTCTCTTATTCTTGGCTATATCTATTCGTCTCTTTCTTCTTTCTTTTTTGGCTATATCTTTTATTCTATTTCCGCTGCTGCATCAAGAACTCTAATCGCATTCTTTGCCATTATATCGACTTGCTCCATGATTTTTCTGAAAGTCTCTTCAAAGTTTTCAAAGACCGAGTTCTCAATTTATTCAAACTTTTCTGAGGCAGTCAAGAAATCCTGTTTCACTGGTTCTTCCTCTATCGGCGACGACCGCTTTTCAAGAACAATTCCTGGTCCTGCTTTTTCTTCTGCCAATTCTGGAATTTCATCTTGCATCATACGAAATTTCTCCGTCAATAGCTGTTTCAGTTCCGGCCAAGTCCGAATCGGCCGAACTCTATTTTCTCACTGAAACCAGGATAGCGTCGGCCCTTCGAAACAAACCGCTGTCGCCTTAACCTTCTTCTCGTCTGTTAGTCGATTTACCGAGAAATATCGTTCAACCCTAAAAACCCACCTTCGACGTCGTCTCTGACAAAAATCGGAAGTTCAAGTTTTCTGGGAAAATAGTCTCTAGTTGCCGCGGTAAATCCATCTTCATACTTTCTATGGCTCTGTTCTCCCGACGACTCTGGTAAATCTACCAAACTCTGATTTTGTAGATTTTCCGATCGCTCGAGTAGCTTTGCTAACTGCTCCTGCATCATCAACATGGTGTTTTCTATCACCGAAATTTTTCCAATTTTCTGTAACTCTTCTTTAACTTTCACTGGTTCTTTCTGTCAGTCCTCCATTGCTTCTTTCTGTGCTTCAGCCCTAGTCAAGATTCTACTCATTCCGCAGGAAAGTGCTCTGATACCAAATTGATAGGAACTATCTAATTTGATTCGAATCAAAGAAAGAAATGTACAGAATTTGGGGTTCTTCGAGAGTCCCCACCTTTACCGCCCAAACTTTCTACAACTCAAAACTAACTTTCCCCTACTCTTTACTTTCCTTTTATTCTTTTCCCTCCCCCGCAACTGCCTAAAAGCAGTTACCTATTTTATCAACCAATGGCTACACCTTCTTTATCCTTCTAGAGTAACTAAACCTATTTAATAGGTTTATCACCCTCCTATAAATAGAGGGGTTCTAGAAAAATTCACACCACAACTCTCCCTCCTGAGTTCTTCAACAGAGAATGACTTACCTCGGTCTTCAGAAGCAGCGAGCTCCGATCGCCGCTCGGCCTCCGACGAGAAGGAACCCCTCAATTGTAAGCTCCGACCACCACTCAACCTCCGTCGACGATCTATCGGAATAAGAATCCCTCATCGTTCTCGCTCTGGTTTCCTCTCGCTCGATCTCTCTCTCTGCTTCTCACTCTCTCATTTTCTCTCGACAGTCCCAAGAAATAGGAAGGAAGAAGAAGAATCAAGTTTTTATTTAAAACCTGAACCGGTCCAGTGAACCCAACCCGAACCGGCACTGTTCACCGAACCGACCCGAACCGGAACTGTTCACTCGAACCGGAACCGAACCAAATTTCCACCCGAATCAAACCGGACTGATCGAAGATTGAACCGGTAAGGAATTTCTGCCTAAATCTTTTTGAAATGGTTTATTGAAGTAGAAATTAATATCAAATGTTTTATTTAGGCAGAAAAAGATCCCGAAAATCCTACAAACTGACCTAACTCGAACTGATTCGATCTACGAGCACGCGTAAGTAAATTCTGTCCAAACTCTGTCGAAATTGGATTTATTAAGAAGACATCGATACTAAGATTTTATTTAAACAAGATATTATTGGAATACTAGAATTTTGGAAAAAAAATTCTGAAACCATAATCGCTCGAAATCCAAGTAAGTGAAAATATCATTTTTCAATGTTTTGGCTATGACCTTACATCACAAAAGTTGTATTATACACGCTATTGATATTTGAGCACGTATATTTAGGCATTGATATATAATTGTATAAAGATAAAAATTGGTAGGACATTTTGTATGTGTATGAATACAATGGAATTGATGGAAAATATGTGATAGCAAAAGCCTGAACAACAATGAAATAGTGAGCTTGGTCGAAAGTAAGTTGACAAAACCTGAACGACAATGAGATGACTAAGTCTAAGGTTGGGAAATGAGTACTAATTAGTCTGCAATCAAGATTCTGTAAAAGTAAATATTAATTTTGACACTTGCACGTATTTTTACTTGCTGAGTTAAATCTCATAGTTTGTATAATTTTGTGATGTAAGTGAGTTTTTATCTGAATAAGAACTGGCTGTAATCGAGAACCTTCCAGAGACAAGCGAGCATGCAGAAGAAAAAGATGTTTTTGGGTCTGAGAGAGATGTTTAAATTAGTATGTTTTAATTGTTAAAGATATTTTCTATTTCTATTGAAACTTTGGATAATCTAAAGTTTTTATTAATTATGTTAATATTGTATTTATTTCGATTTTCGACAAAGTTATTTAATATTTTCAAATTTTGATTAAGCTTCCGGGCATTTAATGTTACTATTTAAAGATAAATTTTATTATTTCAATATTTTGAAATTTAGTTTTTAAACGCTCAAATTTTATAAATCAATTTAGGAAAAATTTTAAGATTTTCAAATTAGGGTTTCAATTTTGGTAAGAAAATTGGAGATTTTAAATTAGGGTGTTAAAAAATCACTGATACTTAATGCTTAAATGATCAAAAGTCGAAGAAAAAAATACCTCAATGCTGCAATTATATCTGGATCGCTTGTCAAGTCATCTGGATGTCCAACAGAAATTCGACATCGTTCAGCCTAAGTAGTTGAACAAACAGAAGGTTACCATAAAAAAAATTACAACTTCTTGAGTGAGTACAAATATTATCTAAAGAATTTATCTACTTTAACCTGTGGATATCCTCCCTGAACAATTGCTTTTGTATCGGCTAGTTTTCCTATAGCTATCATAGACTCTTTCAAGACAGGCGGGGTAAGAAAATTTGTATGGAGGATCTCTCTTCTTGACAGTGCTCGTCTTGCCTAGAATAAAAAGAGAGTACAATCGAAAAACTAAGACTATCATTTCATTGTGCAGCGATTTGATGGGATTTTTGTAACAAGTTTAAAGATCTTGGATTCATTCATCTTTAAAACCAAGTGAAAAGATGAAAGCAAAACAAATTAAAAGGAAAATGGAAAGAGATCAAAACTAATGAGGAGATAATGAAAACAATTATACAATCAAATGCTAATACCATTTCAAGAACACGCTTCACTTCTTCAAGAACACTTATGTCTCCCTCACCTTTAAGTGGGATATCAATATCTCCCTTCACAGCTTGTGCTAAGTGGCATATTCTTGAAACTGTAGCAAGTGATAAGAAACAAAATTAAAATTTGAGCTTGTAACCAATAATACATTGAAAGGAAGAGCAAACTGATGGGATTTACTGTTAAAAGTGAGAGAGGAACGTGATAGGATCGTAAATATGGTGAAGAGAAAACCCAGAAAATATATTGATGGAAAGATAAAATACACTTTAATGAGCAATTCAAGAAGCTTAATTCTCTCCTAATTTCCTAACCAAATTCTCCCTTTTCCATCTAGTAGTATCTTCTATTCTTCTCATTAGTGATTCTAGCACCAACAATGCATTCTCTTTTCCAACTCATGTGCATTCTCTCTCTTAGTCCTAATTCTATTTCTGCCTCAACCGCAAGTGGATTGGAGCCTATGACAATAAAGATGTATTTCTAATTAAAAGTAACTAGAACTAAATCCCGGCTTGAACATTCAATTTTTTTAGTCATTCAAAATGATGCACAAGTTGGATACCAACATTAACCTAGCCAATAATGTGAACCAACATTCCATTAATATCTCAACGCATCAGTTGCATACACAAAAACGTGTGAATTGTACACGATTCAGACTACAAATATGGTTGATGACTTGTCGTTCGATTTCAAGCCTTTGGGAAGTCATCCAAAACATAATCATCAATTACTTATGAACAATGGTACAAATAAATATATGAGTGCACGCAGTGGCCAAAGGCGTCTGGTACAAGAATAAACATGTTGCTTCAGGCATCACTAGACTGTTCGGAAAGATTTTCGTAGAACAATAGGGCGGCACCGCACTGGTGTCAAGCCATTTGAGATATGGATCGCTCCCTTTGATTAATTTGGGCAAGGAATGCCAAAAAATAATATAATTGACTACTACAACTAGGTGTTGCAGATTATATTTTTCCTCATCAACCCTTCAAATATAATTCTTATCGCTGAAAAATTAAATTATAGAGCACAACCGAAATTTGAAATTTTTTTCAAAGTTTAAGCCAATTAACCAGTCTCATCCACCTCATTTTTATCACAAAGTTCATCATCATTGAATGTCCTGATAACTAGGACCTGACTTCCTATCAAATGATAACTTTTTGGACCAATCATGTTGGGTAAGAACTCAATCTCAAAAACCTATTTGCAAGGCAAGGGCTGTCTAAATGGTACAAATTGGATGATTACATTCCTCACCCTTGGAACTAACTCCACACAAGTCCTATTTACTTAGCTGACATGCCTTTATACCTTAAAGTCACTCCATCCTCAAATGAATTACTTCAACAACATCACATTATTTTAATTTCTTAGGTAGGTTTCTACATTGAACCATTTCCCATGACCCTAAGAGGTAACAATCCGCTCTCGAACCAATTATAACGACTTCGTAGGCCAACACTCGCCCTCGAAAATTGACTTGCAAGGGGAGGGTGTACAAGTAGTTATAAACTCAATGTAAAAAAAATTGGATCCTTACCACTTCCACAACTAATCTCCATAGTCAAACTACATATCAAGTATTTAGACAATTTAACTAGATGGATAAACGAAGTAAAACTAACTCGAAGGTAAAGCAGCATAAATAGAAACGAGTAGCACTCAAACACACATCATGGAAGATAAAAACTTTTTTTTTGTGGGAAGAACCACTATTTCTGAAATAATTAATTGGTGTAAGTGAACAGAACCTGAAGAAATTAGAGGAGCAACGAGTGGAAGAGAAGAATGGGTCTTATGATAGCCACAGGAGAGCTTATTATCGTTTACACGAAGAGGATGATGCAGAACGGACGGTAGAACAGATCGTCGGACACACCATAGTGTTCCGGCGACAGAGACAGCCATGGCCGTGTGCTTTGCTTTGCACTCAACCGCATCCTGGTCGCGTGGAAAAAATTTGTGGAAATGTGCATTTCTTACCAATTAGATTCAGCCACGTCATCACACAATTTTATTTTGTATTATATTTTTTAAAATAAAATAAATACCATTAAGATTTTCTCATATGACAGTTCTAATTTCATGTATATATATTTAATAAAGCTAACTCATTCACATTTTTGGTTAATTGAGATTAGTGTTCTAGTAATATTTAGGATTTTAAAACCTTATTCGCTTAAAAAATATTATAAAAATAATAGTAACTTACAAATTAAATTTTCAAATTTGAGGGTCAACGAAGTTAAGCCCGCAGTTTTTTAAAATAAAATAAAAGGTAAAAATTAAAATAAATCTCAAACTATGAGTATTTTTTAAAATAAACCATAAACTATAAATCTTAAAAACTAAAACCTTAAATTATAAAAATATAACAAAACAAACTTTGTCGGGTGGCCGATCATCCTCCGATCACTGTTTATGACTAAAACGGGGGGTTGATCTTAAAAGAACGGAGGGTCGTTTTGTCCAGTGCTAACGTGAAACTGGACCATGTGGAACGGGGGGTCGAGGTGGGGGACGGAGACCCCCCATTCCACATAGGGTGAGAATCGGGGGGGTCTCCACCCCGCAGTCACCCCTCCCCCCCCCCCCCCCCCCCGGTCTCTGAGAACGTGGGGTTAGGCCCTCCATCGAGTGGCCGATTTTGAAAAATCCGATCATTTCACACCTCACCATGTTGATTTCTCCATACCTATTTGTTTCCTACAAATATCGTTTGAAAAATCTCACAAATTCGAGCTCAAAATCTTCAAAATCCCCAAATCTCAAATTCAAAACCTAAATCGCAAAATTCTTTCAAATGACTCCTAAATTGATCATTAAACAAAAGGGTGCTCCGTCACAAGGAGAACCGTCACAAAGTGGCCCGACAGACCATGCTCCATCAACTCGGCCAACGATGTCACAAGGTGGCTTGGCTTTTCGAACACTGTCATCACAAGGTGCTCCGGGTCAAGCGCCGCCAACTGGGTTTTTGTCGATAGAATTTCGAAACCAGTTGTGCAAATACCAATTTGAGCAGGATATGGCAAGACGCTCATTTATTCATTCGAAGATCGTCAACTTCATAGGTTGAGAGTTTTTGGTGATCAATGAGATGTTCGATCTAATCGCCTTACACGAGGTGTACGGTCTGCTAGGTGATAGCTGCGACAGAGTTATTTGCTTGTTTTGTGCGAACTTGACATCTACCGGAAGGATTGGCTGGCTGAATACGTACATCTTTAGTACGAAGATCGTCATCCTTCCTTACACGATTAATCTATTGCTTGTTGCCGCAGAAGGGGTTGACGTAAAGCGATACTACCGTACTTCCAGAGACTGTGAATTTTTCAGAAAGGAAGAGGGACTAGAGTTTCTTAGGCAAATTCACCGCAATGCCGACATAGCAGGGTTTATAAAGCCAAAATCGAAAGATTTGAACATTAGAGCTCCGGTTATTCACAATAACATAACCTACACCCTCCTACCTAGGGATGGACATAGAGATCTCGTGAGCTGCATGGATCTCTATGTCATGTAGAAGCTCTACAACGGCAAGTTATACGACCTCGGCTTCGTCATATTAGATCACATGCTGAAGATCAGTTGGACATGCAACAAAAATCTCTCGTACGGCACATTGATCCAGAAGATCATCAAGCGAGCTGGGGTTCGGTTACCGATTAGAGATCCGATGAGAGCACAGAGATCCGGCAATGTGATTGATAGGCTTCATTTGATTCGGATGAGCCTCATTGAAGTTGACGGGACTTGGCTCTTCAAGGACGATCAAAAGGCCTCCACCTCTCGGGATCTTCCTATGGGGGCCTCCACCTCTTGGGATGTGCCTATGAAGGATGCGACTGCGCAGTGATTGTCCCCCCAAATGGCTAGTCGGTTGGACAGGATGGAGTAGAGGATCGAAGAGATGATTCAGTTCCAGAGAGAGATGATTGAGTCTTAGAGAGAGCTCAGACAAACCGTGCTGGGCTAGATGAACGACGATGAAGACGGTCTCCCACTATCCGTTATATAGTGTTTATATTATTTTTTAGTATAATATTTATATAGTTGTATTTTATTTTATATTTGTACTTTGGGTTATTTGGAATTGGCAGTTGATTATAAATTGTGATTTGAATATGCATGAATTATTTAAAACTAGCTATAAAGGAGTGAGTCATAAAACAATGAAAATTTTGCCCAATTTTTCAACTTTATGTCATTAAATTACAAATTACAATAAATACATACATTACACATAATAATAAATCCATTAATTACATATTATAATAAATTCATACATGACACATTATAATAACTATATAAATTACAACATGAATAGTCATAAATTTCTTCGTGAGCCGTGTGTAGAAGATCACTGCACATAATAAAAATAATATTATGAAATATATCTGTACATAATGACAACAATATTATGGTGAAATGTGTTGAAATATACTTGTGTCCCGACAAATGTGTGAAAACTCATAAATGTGTCTTACGAAGTAAAAGCGGAAGCAGTGCCTGAAGTGGATCCCCTGTCAGGATAAGTGTGACTATTATGCCCAAGATGCTGACATCGTACAATCCTTCATAGTAATTGTCAAACTTAGCAGCTCGTCGACATCTCACACTCTTTTCTTCTTCGGCCTACCAGGTTGGCGCTTTTTTCTGGGCGAAGGATTTCATTCATATTTTCTACGGGTGACCACATTTGTTCGCCACTAATGAGATAAATGAAGTGTGAGTATATTTGCAGATAAGTTGTCTGGTGATAGTATTGATTAACGTAATTTTCGGTGCTAGTCTCATGAAACGAATCCAAAGAATTAAATGAACACACGGGATTCCAGTAAGCTCCCACCTGTGACAATTGCACGCACCTGCATTCATATCGACAACATATTGTTCGTTGTTGTTGCTGACCTCAAAATGAGCATCTCCCGCAACCAAATGGCTCCAATTTTGAGCTGCACGTTCTAGCTTCACAAGTTTTTTTTTCTTATCTGAGGACACAAGACGTCTGTTGATGAAACAAATTTCTTATATTTTTTCGCAATTCTACTAATCAAGCACTTTCAAATCCTTTCGAACATGGTCATAATCGGTTATTCCCTGACTGATAATAAAACTGCATTGAATGATTTGCGTAAATTATTTAATCTCAGTTCACACTTGGGAATCGAAGAAAAAGAATGACTAGCCTAATATGTAGGGTCTGTGCCTCGAAGATAAGCATGGGCATCAGGGTTAATCTGATATAAGTTCCTCATTTTTCTCTCGAAATGATAAGTTGTGGTCGTCATGGCCGCATTCCACATTGCATCTCTATATACTATGTCTCGAAATTGGTTTTTGAAAGTTGCGTACATATGCCAAAGACAATAGAGGTGGTCGACTAACGATAATTTTTGTTGCACAGTAAGCAACAACCTCTGATATTTGAAAGAACAACAAAGTCAGCATAAAGCAATATAACTAATACAATAAATAGGGGTGTGCAAAATCGATTTCGGTTCTGTTTTGGGGAGGAACCGAACCGAACCGATCAGTTTCGGTTTCAGATTTGCTGAACCAAAACCGGTCTTTTAACATACAAAAATCGAACTGAAACCGAACCTAAAATTTTGGTTCGGTTCCGATTCGGTTTCGATTCTACAACATATTTTCCAAAAAAATTAAAATAATGTAAATTTAAATTGGATGAGATAAAAAACAATTAGATATATAGTCAAATATAAATAAAAAATATATATTAGAAGAATAAAAAATGAAAAGTAAAGTCAAAATAACAATAAATCCTTTTAGGAAATAAAAGTAATATCATAACAAAAGTAATAATATCAAGTTATCAACGGCCATGATGGCACGACAGAGAAACAAAAAGAGTATCAAATAGAATATTCGCTCCAAGCCTTCAACTATTCCACCAATATTGGAAGAATATCTTCTTCTCCATTAATTGATGTGAAATCTACAAAATATAGTTGATAAACCAATTGCATAAAATGAATTAGAAGTATTAAACGAAAAGAAAACAAAGATATAAAATAAAATAGTACATACCTTGTTCAATTTCATCCATATTTGCCACTGAAAAATTAAAGTTGGTAGATTGATGTTTTGCCGTCTGAATCCAACTTTGAGTGCAAATAAGCACCTCGACAGTTTTTGGGGACAAAGAACTACGAAATGAATCGAGCACACGTCTTCCGTTACTAAATGCTGATTCCGAAGCAACTGTTGAAATGGGGATAACTAATACATCCCTTGCTATTTCACTCAATAGTGGAAATTTCAAGGAATTCACTTTCCATCATGCTAGAATATCAATTTTATCTGAAAACTTTGTTAATCTTTCAGATAAATATTGATGAACTTCAGTCTGATTAATTGAATAGCCATCATCATCCTGATCGTTAAAAAACATCTCATGCACCTTATTCCGGGTTAAAGTACTACTTTGTCTCGTTACGGTAGAAGTCGTTCCAACCATCAAACTAGAATTGTCTTCTGAAGTATCAAAATCAGATTTATAATGGAGATATAATCTTTCCATCACAATTTCTACTTGTCTCACTAAATCATTTGTCTTGTCACTATCAAACAACATGGTGAGACAATGTTTCAAAAACTTCATTTTATATCTAGGGTCTAGTACAATTGCTACACACATCAATATATTGAATTTATCACAACTCCCCCAATATTTGTCAAACTTTCTTTGCATGTCAATAGTCATTCTTCTCAACAATGGATTATCACACTGAGAGTGCTCATGGATAATCATTTTCAAATTGCACACTTCACTAATATAAATATTGGAGGTGACATATGAGGAGGCCGAAACGGAAACAGTTGTATCGTAAAAGATCTTCAAAAACTTGACAAGCTCTATAATATTAGCCCAATCTTCTATTGTGGGTGGTGTTTCACTTTCTCCGCCCAAATCAAGAAAATAATGACCATCACTTTCAATTAACTTTGCAAAAGCTCTTTTATACTTTTCGGCGCTTTCTAACATTAAATATGTAGAATTCTATCTAGTAGGTACGTCAAGACAAACATTACTTTTGCAAGTAATCTTTACATTTTCAACACAATTTCTAAATTGCTGTAGCCTTGCAGGAGAAGATCGAACATATTTCACCATTCTACGAACTCTTGCAATAGACTCTTGATGATCTTTTAAACTATCACACACAATCAAATTCAAAATATGTGCAAAACATCTCACATGCATGTGTTCTCTATTCAAAACTAACCCATTCCAATTTCTAATACTTTTGACCAAATACAAAATTGCAACATCATTAGATGAAGCATTGTCAACTGTAATCGTCAAAACATTTTCAATTCCCCATTCAAACAAACATCTTTCTATTTCTTTACCAATCGTTTCGCCTTTATGATTCTAAATCAAGCAAAAATTGATAATTCTCTTACCCAATATCCAATCACTATCAATGTAATGAGCAGTTAATACCATGTAATTCAAATTTTGAACAGAAGTCCATGTATCTGTAGTCAAGCATACTCGTTGAGATGTATTTCTAAAATAATCTTTCAATTTCAATTTTTCTTTCTCATAAATACTTATAATATCTCGTCTAATGGTAGTTCTAGAAGGTATGGAAAACTTAGGTTGAACATATTGTGAATATGTTCTAAAACCCTCTACTTCAACGAATTTCAAAGGCAATTCATCAACAATAATCATCTTTGCAAGCAATTCTCGACAAGTTTCAAGACTAAAACAAGTTACTCTTGATCCCCCTCCCATATTCTGATAGTTTAATGTCTTTTGCTTCCTATCAACACTTGCCAATAATTTGTTGCAATTAAGAATGTGTTTTTTCAAGTTTGTTGTCTCATTCTTCGATGCATGACATGCATATGACTGTGAGCAATGATTACATTTTGTTCTAAGATTGCTACTATCAGAAGTGTCAATCTTCGTAAAATGATTCCAAACTTCTGATTTTTTTCTTTTGTCGTTTGACTACGTGCAGGACCCTCTACAGTATCATTAATATTTTCCATCCTAAAACAAATTTAATCAATCAAAATCAACGACTGCATCAAAAATACTACATATGTTGCTCTAATCTAATACTCTCAGTCATGATTGAACATCACAAAACAAACAAATAAAACACATAAATTGCTCTCGGTCACGCCCGAAGAGTCTCCCAAAACAGAATTATTAATAAAACAGTACATAACAAACAAAGAAAACACATAAATTGCTCTCGGTCACGCCCGAAGAGTCTCCCAAAACAGAAACATTATGTAACTGACTAACTATACAGTGAAAAATCTAAAGATTAATAAAACAAACATGCTAAACAATACATTGAGAGTGACAGAGAGCAAATTCAACAGAAGAGAACTTGAGAAATGAGTATTGGGAATGGGATTCTCAAGTATTCTCTCGGTCAAAAACATAGCAAAATCATTGATTTTGCTCTGTCAAAACCACTAACCAGGAGAGCAAAATGTGATTTTGCTCTCTGTGAAGTGTGAACAAATGACAGAGAGCAAAACTTGTTGATTTTGCTCTCTGTCGTGTTTTTACAGAGAGCAAAAACAATTTTTGCTCTCTGTGAACAAATGACAGAGAGCAAATTCAACACATTTTGCTCTCTGTCATTTGTTCACAGAGAGCAAAAATTGATTTTGCTCTCTGTAAAAACACGACATAGAGCAAAACCAATGATTTTGCTCTCTATGAACAAACGACAGAGAGCAAAATCAACAAGTTTTGCTCTTTTTCGTTTCTTTTCAGATAAGCAAAATCAATGATTTTGCTCTCAGTCGAACACAAAGACAAGCAATGAATGAAAGAATAGAACATACCCGGTTATTCAGTTGCCTGCTCGGTGCTGCTGTCATCGGTGCTGCTGTGAGCTGTCGTCGTCACCGGTGTCTGCGTCGTCTGCCGGGTCTCTGGTCGTCGCCTCGCCTGATCGTCTTCGTCTGAGCTATCGTCGTCTCTGGAGGAGTGGTTCTTCGGTGAAGAGTGAAGGGTGTCTGTGTCGTCTCTGGAGGAGTGGTTCTTCGATGAAGACTGAAGAGTGGTTCTTCGATGAAGACTGATTTAGGGCTTCACTCTTCGATATTCATTGTTTTTTAGTTTTTAATTCCAAGTTCGGTTCGGTTCGGTTCGGTTTGTATCGATTTTGACCGATCCAAACCGAAAACCGAACCTAATTAAGCAGTTCCTACAAAATGCAACCGAAGATCGGTTTCCAAATGGTCAAAACTAATCCGAACCGAACCTGTTTGACCGACTCCGGTTCGGTTCATCGGTTCTGGTTCGGTTTGCACACCCCTAACAATAAAGACAAATATTTCAAATAAAAATTAGAAATGCATTATACCCTTTGTCGATCCGAAACAAATGTCCATATGTATCTCGATTCAGTCTGTAGATCTTGTTTCAATATTTACAAAAACTGCGTTCATGAGTTCATACATTCTGATTCCATATTAGCAACAGCAACGTGATATATTTCATCGTTGTCATCAATATTGACAGCTATAAGTAATTGGCTGGGACACGAGTCCTTTAAATAACAACATCCAAACAGATAATAGGTCTACCACACTGCAACAAACATGACTTCCAAGCAGCTAGACACAAGTACATTCTTTGGAATACACATTCCTCATTACTGTCAGAGTCCACCAAGTAAGAGTGTATGCACAATGTGCTACCCGGATTTGACCTACGTATTTCTTCTATGTACGACCGCAATAGCTTGTATTGTTCGTTGTATTTCCATTCATTAAGTTTTCGAGCTTCGCTTCTTACTCTCCTGACAAGACTTGGTGTAATGTTGACATTAAAATCTTTTCTCACCGTCTCGATAATGAAAGAAATTTCCTACATAGATTGACTTTCGAATCTATTTAAATAATTATTTGCCACCCATTTTGCAGTAGCATGTCGATTATTAATTTTCCTTAAACAGTTATGAGAATCGTTGAAACTCTTTATTTGAAACGTAAGCACATTTTGCATCTTCAAAGCATGCAGTCGCCAATCACATCTGTCTTCACACACTGTCGTTAGGCGCCGAGATTCACTTTTAGTGAATTTGATCTCATAACCATTATTCAAAGCGTATTCTACTATTTCTTCTATAATGCATTTAAAGAACTATATTTTTTACCCAAATAAAATCTCATTAAAATTTCTTCCCTTACCGGTATGTTTTTCACCTCATTATCCTCCGAGTCGATCAGTGTTCGAAGCTCATCGTCTAGAGTTTTTGACGTCGATTGCACCTCTATTTATTCGTTACTTTTTAGGTGATCGAATGTCTGAAGCTTACCATATATAGCTGTGGAATACGAATACCAATCCATATTAGCATCACCAGTTGTTGTCTCGTCTAAATCAACCGATCTACTCGAATCAGACTCCATTGACGTTGCTAATTCAGAGAAAATTTGCCGGAGCTAAAAATGGTGGAGAGATTTTGTAACATCCGACATTTTGGCCATGGAATTATCCCTTGAATTATTGGTCGGGATAATTTTGCTATTAATATAGTGAATATTTTATTGAAATTGTGGGATGTTTAGTGGGGGAGACCAAACTAAGGAGTAAACGAAACAAAGAACTAAATGACAATTTAGTTGGAAACCAAAGAGGGGCAATTTATGAAGTAGATTAAGGTTGGTGAGAGTGAGCCAATGAGGGCCTGCCACTTGTCGAAATCTTGTGGAAGAAGCCAAATCCCACTTTTCTCTTCTCTTCCACGTTAAGCTTTCCACTTTCACACTTCACTTCTCTGTTTCCTTCCATCTCTTCTCAGTTTTCTCTCTTCTAGGCGACTGCGACCATTTCCAAAACTTTGTTTCTCCTGCTTTCTTTCTTTTTCTCCAGTGAAGGTAATCATCTACTAAAGTTAATGAGTTTGGACCAGTTAAAATGTGAGTTTTATCGAAGTTTAGGGTTAAAGTATTTTGGAGAAAACTCATTGTTTTTGAATGAAAACACGTTGGTTTGTTTTCTAAAGGTTTGAATGGAGTTTGGAGCATATCCTATTAAGTTATTAGTTAGCATTTGCAGCTCTGTTTATTTTTCCTTACGTCCATGTTATAGGTTCGTGCATCACCGAGGTTTCACAAACAAAGCTTGCTGCATTTCGAACAACAGGTAAGTTCATGCGTATAGGTTCGGCCCTTAAGGCCCTACAATACAGAGGTACTAGGTTTATGTTGTCGGGATTTCTGTTGGGTAGTTAAACTGTAGGTTATGTTTTAGGTTAAATGTGTTTTATTTTATGTCTTGCTTTGTTATTCTGCCACCTGTCTTTGTTATGTTCAAACACTGTGAATGTTCATGCATACACGTTTTTCCTGAAAGTCATGTAAATATTTTCTGCACACGATTTGAACTTAAGAAAGTTAAAATGTGAATGTAATGTATGGTTAAGTGTGGACGATGACTGACATCTTGTTCTTGTCCTTCCCTGGAACTCATGTAAAATCGTCCTCGCCAAAGACACCCTGTACCTTGTCCTTCTCTAGGACCCGGCAAAATTACTAACCAATGTCATGTCCTGTTATGTCAAGTATGTATGTACGCCAGTTCCTCTATAAGCCTCACTTATACCTCCATGTCCAGTGAAATGTAATGTAATGTTCATGTATTTGAAAATGTTCATGCATAGCACGTGCATCACTGTATTTCATGTTTTTATTGAGCTCTAGGCCCATAGTTGAACTCCCTATTGTAGGTATGGATCCTCCAGATGAGGACTTTGTGCCTCAAGCTGATGAGTTGGGGAAGTTGGAGGATTGAGCTCAGGGGGTGTGGTTGATGCAGTCAGACAAATGTTAATCCTGTGAGAAAGTATTTTTGAAGTTATGTCAAGTCCTGTATAGCTTTTGGAATTTTAAAACAATGTATAGACCTTGCATTTATGTTTTTTTTTTAAACTTCTGTTTAGTGAATCCTGGAAGTGTATATCAGCCTGTCAAGTTTTGTATGTTTCTTGAAAATTCTGGATAATGTATGAATTTTGGTGTTAAAATTTCTGTTTAGTGAATCCTGGAAGTGTATGACAGTCTGTCAAGTTTTGTATGTTTCTTGAAAATTCTGGATAATGTATGAATTTTGGTGTTGATGTTTTTAAAAAAAAAAACCAGTTGATTGTATGTTCTAAAAATATTCTGGGATTTCTTAAACTTCTGTCATGTTTTCTTATATGTCCAAAAATCATGTTTTGAATCGGGTTTTGAGGGTTTGAAACTTTTATGTCTTCTGTTTTATGCTCTCTGTTTATATGTCTTCCTGTTAAATATTGTCATTTCTGCCTTTAAAATTATGGCATCCGCCTGTGGCATCCACCCTACATCTTCCACCCTACATCTTCCACCTTACATCTTCCACCCTACACCTTCCACCTTACATCTTCCACCCTACGTCTTCCATCTTATGTCTTCCACTATAAGTCATCCACTGTATAGTTTCCAGTTATGTTTTCCATTTCAAAGTATACTGTCATTTGTCTCCAGTCGTTCATTTCTGTCTGTTTATTTTCATCGTCCGTTTCTGTCATCCTCCTCTCATCTAGAGATGGTACTCGTCCAAATTTTTAGTGTTCCAGTCTTCCTGTTTTTCTGCCAGAACCCTGTTTAAGTCGAAGTCAAGTTCTAGTGAAAATGTAACGACCCCTCTTCCCAGCAAGATATTGTCCGCTCTGGGGATTGAGTCGCAGCCCAATATCCTCCCCTCACGGCTTTGTTTGGCGAGAGCACTTCCCGGAAGGTCACCCAACCTGGAATTACTCTCGCCGAAGCCCTCTTAACTTCGGAGTTCTTATGGGATCCGTTGTCAATTGAGCTCCAAAACGCGTCTTGCTATGTTGGGAAGGTCTCTTTACATATGTTTCATTTCCATATACTTCCCCAAGCGATGTGGGATTGTGACGACCCCCTCTTCACGACCCGGGATTTGCCTATACTCGAGTCCGGGATCCATCCACCCCGCAACCCGAGGTTTGCCCCTCAGTCGTACACATACGTACACATTCCATTCAGGTCATCACAATCACTCCCCCTCGGGGGCCCAACGTCCTCGTTGGCCACATTTCCGGTTGGGTACAGGCTTTGATACCATTTGTAACGACCCCTCTTCCCAGCAAGATATTGTCCGCTCTGGGGATTGGGCCGCAGCCCAATATCCTCCCCTCACGGCTTGTGTTTTGGCTAGGATGATGACTTATGGTTAGAAGTTTTTGAGAGTCTTATTGATGTTTTGGGGTTGATGGTAAAATGTACAGATTTTAGTGTGACTAGATACGTTTTTAGGGTGTTTTGGTGATTGTATAGATAACGTACCGTGTTTTGAAATGTTTTCGATGTTTTTCTAACAGGAGGAAAATGTTAAACTTTTAAACGGAACCACACGGTTCGTTTTTATGAAATTTGATTATGTTTAACGGGAAATGTGTCGGTTTGAGTAAATGTTATGTTTGGAGAGTATTTATGGAAGTCTGTAGAGATTGGGTGAAGGTTTTGTGTAAGAAAGGAGAAGAAGTTGTAGTGTTTGAGTGTTGTGTATTTGTGTTAAAATTGTGAAGTGCAGGGAGTGTGAAGGAAGTGTGAAGAAAGAAGAAGGGGAGGGGAGAAATGCCGAGCTCTCTGGAGAAAATCCAGAGAGCATGGCGATTGCTCGCCTCCAAGAGGCAAGCAATCGCCTCTCCCCTGTAAATCGCCCAAGGGACAATCGCTTTGGGCGATTTGCTCGCCTAAGGAGCAATCGCCGAGGGCGATTGCTCGCCAGTTTTGTGGCGAGCAATCGCCACCAGCTCTGGCCACTTTATAAAAAAAAAAAAAAATGTTTTTAATTAATTGTTTTCTTTATTGATTAATTGATTTAATAGTTTAAGTTTTATTGTTTTGGTAATTGTTTTAAACGGTTACTAAACGAACTTTGATTTCGACTCCGACTTAGATTTCGCTTTAGGTACAGTTAAAGTGAAAGAAAAAAAAAAGTGACATTACGGGTAGGGTCGTGACAGAAAATCCCAGAACTGTTTTCATTTCTCCCTGCTTTCTGTCTTCCTGTTTTCTTTTGTTATTTGTTTATGAAATCTGATTTTAATATGCCTTCCAGTTTCATTTCCAGAGAAAGTTTATACTCTGTGTAAAGTTTTCAAAAGTTTTATAAATGTTCAAAAAAAAATTTAGTCCACGTTTTAAATGTCCGGAGTGAGGCTCGCCGGCCCCGATCGGGTCGGGGGTCGTCACAGTTATGGTATCAGAGCCAAACCGGGTTTTAAAAGCGATCCTGTAAACTGTCTGACTGCGCAATCCTCCACGTGAGATCACTCCACCAACTGTAAGTGTTTAAGTCCCGTAAAAGTTCTGTTTATTAAATTTGATTATTATTTATAGGATTTTTCGAGTATGGATTGAGGACAGTACAGGGAAGCTGAAAAGAGGGATTTTAGTATCCGAAAATTAACAAAATTTGTTGCTCGTCATTCCCGGCAATTTGAAATGTTCATGATCGGGAGAGAGTTTTGGAATTCGAGCTCGATTACTTCGGAAGACCACAGTGGTGAAAATTTTAGACTACTTCGACCTCCCACATTCGACGGGCGACTTACGGATCCGGTCCATGCCGAGGAGTGGGTTCAAACGATGGAAGATTTGTTTGACCTTACTAAGGTGAAGGACATGGAGAATGTAACACCCGGTTTATTAGAATTAAAATAACCAATTAATCTTCTAAGTGTGAATTTTATAGAATGAAATAGGGAGAAATAGCAATTAGGTTAATGAGTAACTAAGTGAGGGCATAAGGGTAATTGTCAATTTATATTGTGGATAACGTATTTAAGGAAAGAGTAAATGAGGTATAGCCGTCAATGCTCATTTCACTCTCGATTTTTCAGCTCAACCCAGTAGAGCTCTCCAGACGATTTCCCTTCCCGATACCCTTCAACTTAGGTAAGTTCTTTAGTTTTCTTCATGTATTGACGAATAGATAACCGAATTAGGACAATGTGAGTATTTTGGAAAAGTTGAGAGAAATAGCGGTTCGGGTTTGGAGTTTATTCGGGAATGCTCTATGAGTAGTGTTCCCAAACTAACTCCTTAGATTTCTGAATAGCTTAGATTAAGGTTTAACATTCTGTTTATGAATATAGGTGAACAAACCCCCGAAGTAGCTCTTAACCGAGCATTTGCTAGGAATCCAGGTAAGTAAAGTTTGCTTGTGCCTTCGGGCCTACATCACAGAACATTAGGATTTTTGTGTGTTTGAATATTTTCCTGTTTCATGCATCATATATTTGAAAATATACGAAAATGAGTTTACATGTTTTGATATAGTGAGGAAGTGAACATTCTGAAGTGATTTATGTGAAACATTTTCTGTTAAGGGAACTAATCCAACCCTTAATGAGCCAGGGATCATACTTTGGGAAAACTGATCCAACTCCCAATTTCGAAGTGGATCCGAACATTGATCAGTATATATATATTCACTGTTAGGAGAATTAATCCAACTCCTAATGAGACAGGGATGTTCATACTTTGGGAGAAGTGATTCAACTCCCAATTTAGAGAGGAATCCGATTATAACGATGAATATGTAACAGAGATGAGAAAAGTAGAAACTGCATGCTAGGATGTCATGTCTTCAGCTTTTCATGCATTATTGCTTTACTTGCTTAGCATTAGGCTAATAGATGAGTTTTGTGATGTAGGTGAGGAAGTTTTAGCAGGTGTGTTTACTGAGTTCACAGAAGGCTAGTTGGGTTGGAGGAGTGCATCCACACAATGTTCTGGCAGCTGATGGGGCAGTTTAATTGATGTTTGTGGAGTGAAGGTTTTATTATCAATGCTTTATTTTAGATGGATCGAGTTTTCATAACAGTAGTGATTTCAGCGTTTTGGACAAATTGAGTTTTACTTTCTGATGTTGGTATTTTTTTTGGAAATTTGAAATTTATTATTTGATGGATGTAGAGTGATGCATTGGTCTGATTTGTTTATAAAGCGATTTCAGTAGAGCAGACAGGTTCTCTTCTTAGATGGGGTCGTATAGGTATAGTTAAGAGTATTAGGAATGTCGCTCTGTTTCTATCGGTAGATGCGGTGTGTAAGTCTATCGGAAGATGAAAGTCTATCGGTAGATGCGGTGTGTAAGTCTATCGGAAGATGAAAGTCTGTCGGTAGATGCGGTGTGTAAGTCTATCGGAAGATGAAAGTCTACCGGTAGATGTCTTATGGAGTCACGCGTGAAGCACGTGTCGGCAGATGTAGTCTAATTGATCGGAAGATGTAGTGTGTATTTTAATTCTATCGGAAAGAGTTGTATTGGCATTATCGGCGGAGGGTGTTGCGTTGTTTGTACACGTCATCGGTAGATGAAGTCTACTGAGTGATGTCTTTTGTTTTTCTTCCTTCCGGCTGACGTCATCGGCAGGAGTCTTCGGTTTTCTATTCCTGCTTCTTCCGTTGACTTAGTCGTCGGCAGATGCGTTGTCTTCTGAAACCGAAAGAGTATTTCGTGCCTTAAACCCTCATTCCTTTCGGCTGAATATTTCTTAACATTCCCAATGACTATTTTAATAATGTTTTTCACAGTTTTGTTTAACTTCATTGTTGTTCAAAAAGAATTTCCGCTGCAAGTTTTAAATATTTTGAGAAGTCTAATTTTGACTGTCGAGTGAAGCTTTGAATTTATTATCAAAATTTCTTAGTCATGATAATGTTATGGGTAGCGAACCGGGTTCAGATAACTCGGGGCGTTACAGAGAAGGTCTCTTATGCCGCGTTACATCTCGAGTTCCGTCTAGACCACTATTTATGCAGGGGAGATGCTGTGGGAATCCTTCAAGAAGTTGTTTTGTGAAGAATACTTCTACAATGCTACGTGGGAAAGTAAGGTATCAGAATTTACCCAGCTTCGATAGACAGGTTCGGTAGCAGTCTATGTAAGAGAGTTTGAAGCGCTAACTCGTTTCGCCAGTCATCTAGTGAGGGAGAACGAAGGTAAAATCTACCATTTCGTACAAGGATTAAAGGAAGAAATTTATAGAGGAGTGAAGATGTCTAGAGTTCAGGACAGATCATATACGGAGGTGGTTGTCAAAGCTTTTGAGGTAGAAGATGAAGAATTTAAGAACAAAAATCAAAGGGGGTACATTGAGGGGTCCCTTGGGGGATTTCAACCACAGCAACAGCAGAACCGGGGCGTGAAGAGGCCTAAAGAAATATCTGCTAACCTAGATAGGGGAGGATGCCACAGGGGGCTCCTCAGCTTCCTGTATGCCCGTGTTGCCGGGGAAGTCACATA
This sequence comes from Begonia masoniana, assembly GCA_022432975.1. Classification (NCBI taxonomy): domain Eukaryota; kingdom Viridiplantae; phylum Streptophyta; class Magnoliopsida; order Cucurbitales; family Begoniaceae; genus Begonia; species Begonia masoniana. The sequence goes on from CM039514.1 coordinate 40,456,850, forward strand.
GGTGAATGTAGGCTCTATACCGGCCGCTGTTTTCGATGCGGCAAGAAGGGTCATCAAGTTCGGGATTGCCCTATACCAGATAGGCGGCCCAACCGTGCTACGCCAAGAGTGTCCGCTATGATAGTAGACGACGACGACACACAACATACAACAATCACATGTACAATTTTTGATCTGTAATGCACCTGTATATACCTTGTTAGACACGGGGGCCACACAGATTGCTTGTGGCAATGGACTGCGTAGTTGGGCAAGATTTGTGTATTGTGTAGTCAGGTCAATCCTGCAGTGTCATACCGCCGTCTGGAGTGTTTATGCACTCCAAGCGGGCGTTGCAGGGCAATGCAGTGTTAGTAGGAGGCCAGAAATTGTATACCAATCACATATCATTATCGGTATGAAAGGATATGATGTAATTCTGGGTATGGACTGGCTGTTTAAACAACATGCCACCATCAATTGCAGGTCCAGGCTAGTGTCTTTAAGCGCCCGAACGTGGAGGAGTTCTCCTATCAGGCTATGCCAGAGACGCGTACTATGCCTATTGTATCTTCCTTAGAGGCTCAAAAACTGATGACACCAGGATGTTCCAGAATTCTAGCCTATGTGGTGGATGCTCAAAGGCAAGGTGAAGTGGAGCTCTAGAATATTCCGGTAGTCCGAAACTTCTCATGAGGCTCACGGCAGAAAGTACGAGTCTCTCTTGCGCCGGGACAAAGTTAGAGAAGCTAGACTGATCGGCCCTGAGTTATTATAACAAATTTCTGAAATAGTGGCTACTATCAAACAATGGGTTGGTACTGCTCAGAGTCGACGGAAAAGTTATGCGGATCAGAGAAAAAAAAAAAGACTTAGAGTTCACTGAAGGCGGCAAGGTAGTCCTAAAGGTGTCACCTCTCGAGGGCGTGATGAGGTTTGGTTGGTGTGGGAAAGCTCAGTCCAAGGTGGTTGGACCATTTCCCATCTCGAAGAGGGTTGGAAGCACAGCGTACAGACTGTGATTGCCAGCGTCTACAAGTGGAGTCCATAACGTTTTTCAAGTTTCGATGCTGAAAAGATACGTGCAAGACCCTACTCAGATCGTGGAACTGGTGGACTTGGATATCCAACTGATGCTGCCGCATGAGGGAAGACCCGTGAAGATTTTGATTCTTCGATCAAGTATTGCGCAATAAGGATCAAGTATTGCGCAATAAGGTGATCCCATTGGCGAAGGTCTTATAGTGCAACCATAACGTGGAGGAAGCCAACTTGGGAATGACGACATGATGTAAAAGACAGATATCCTGAACTAGATGTCTAAGGAAATTTTGGGGACAAAATTTCTATTAAAGTGGGTGGAATGTAACACCCGGTATTTTGGCCATGGAATTATCCCTTGAATTATTGGTCGGGATTATTTCGCTATTAATATAGTGAATATTTTATTGAAATTGTGGGATGTTTAGTGGGAGAGACCAAACTAAAGAGTAACCGAAAAATCAAAGATTGGCAATTTAGGAAGTAGATTAAGGTTGGTGGGAGTGAGCCAATGAGGGCCTGCCACTTGTCGAAATCTTGTGGAAGAAGCCAAATCCCACTTTTCTCTTCTCTTCCACGTTAAGCTTTCCACTTTCACACTTCATTTCTTTGTTTCCTTCCATCTCTTCTTTGTTTTCTCTTCCAGGCGACTGCGACCATTTCCAAAACTTTGTTTCTCCTGTTTTCTTCTGTTTCCTCCAGTGAAGGTAATCATCTACTAAAGTTAATGAGTTTGGACCAATTAAAATGTGAGTTTTGTCGAAGTTTAGGGTTAAGGTATTTTGGAGAAAACACATTGTTTTTGAATGAAAACACGTTGGTTTGTTTTCTAAAGGTTTGAATGAAGTTTGGAGTATATCCTATTAAGTTATTAGTTAGCATTTGCAGCTCTGTTTATTTTTCCTTACGTGCATGTTATAGGTTCGTGCATCACCGAGGTTTCACGAACAAAGCTTGCTGCATTTCGAACAACAGCTAAGTTCATGCGTATAGGTTCGGCCCTTAAGGCCCTACAATACGGAGGTACTAGGTTTATGTTGTCGGGATTTCTGTTGGGTAGTTAAACCGTAGGTTATGTTTTAGGTTAAATATGTTTTATTTTATGTCTTGCTTTGTTATTCTGCCGCCTGTCTCTGTTATGTTCAAGCACTGTGAATGTTCATGCATACACGTTTTTCCTGAAAGTCATGTAAATATTTTCTGCACATGATTTGAAGTTAAGAAAGTTAAAATGTGAATGTAATGTATGGTTAAATGTGGACGAGGACTGGCATCCTGTTCTTGTCCTTCCCTGGAACTCATGTAAAACCGTCCTCGCCAAGGACACCTTGTACCTTGTCCTTCTCTAGGACCCCGCAAAATTACTAACCAATGTCATGTTTTGTTATGTCAAGTATGTATATGCGTCAGTTCCTCTATAAGCCCCACTTATACCTCCCTGTCATGTTCTGAAATGTAATGTAATGTAATGTTCATGTATTTGAAAATGTTTATGCATAGCACGTGCATCACTGTATTTCATGTTTTTACTGAGCTCTAGGCCCATAGTTGAACTCCCTATTGTAGGTATGGATCCTCCAGATGAGGACTTTGTGCCTCAAGCTGATAAGTTGGGGAAGTTGGCAAACTGAGCTCAGGGGGTGTGGTTGCTACAGTCAGACAAATGTTAATCCTGTGAAAAAGTATTTCTGAAAGTTATGTCAAGTTCTGTATAGTTTTTAGAATTTTAAAACAATGTATAGACCTTGCATTTATGTTTTTTTTTTAACTTCTGTTTAGTGAATCCTGGAAGTGTATGTCATTTTGTAAAGTTTTGTATGTTTCTTGAAAATTCTGGATAATTTATGAATTTTGGTGTTAAAATTTCTGTTTAGTGAATCCTGGAAGTGTATGACAGTCTGTCAAGTTTTGTATGTTTCTTGAAAATTCTGGATAATGTATGACATCTTCCACCCTACATCTTCCACCCTACATCTTCCACCCTACATCTTCCACCCTACATCTTCCACCCTACATCTTCCACCCTACATCTTCCACCCTACATCTTCCACCCTACATCTTCCACCCTACATCTTCCACCCTACATCTTCCACCCTACATCTTCCACCCTACATCTTCCACCCTACATCTTCCACCCTACATCTTCCACCCTACATCTTCCACCCTACATCTTCCACCCTACATCTTCCACCCTACATCTTCCACCCTACATCTTCCACCCTACATCTTCCACCCTACATCTTCCACCCTACATCTTCCACCCTACATCTTCCACCCTACATCTTCCACCCTACATCTTCCACCCTACATCTTCCACCCTACATCTTCCACCCTACATCTTCCACCCTACATCTTCCACCCTACATCTTCCACCCTACATCTTCCACCCTACATCTTCCACCCTACATCTTCCACCCTACATCTTCCACCCTACATCTTCCACCCTACATCTTCCACCCTACATCTTCCACCCTACATCTTCCACCCTACATCTTCCACCCTACATCTTCCACCCTACATCTTCCACCCTACATCTTCCACCCTACATCTTCCACCCTACATCTTCCACCCTACATCTTCCACCCTACATCTTCCACCCTACATCTTCCACCCTACATCTTCCACCCTACATCTTCCACCCTACATCTTCCACCCTACATCTTCCACCCTACATCTTCCACCCTACATCTTCCACCCTACATCTTCCACCCTACATCTTCCACCCTACATCTTCCACCCTACATCTTCCACCCTACATCTTCCACCCTACATCTTCCACCCTACATCTTCCACCCTACATCTTCCACCCTACATCTTCCACCCTACATCTTCCACCCTACATCTTCCACCCTACATCTTCCACCCTACATCTTCCACCCTACATCTTCCACCCTACATCTTCCACCCTACATCTTCCACCCTACATCTTCCACCCTACATCTTAAAACAATGTATAGACCTTGCATTTATGTTTTTTTTTTAACTTCTGTTAGTGAATCTGGAAGTGTATGTCATTTTGTAAAGTTTTGTATGTTTCTTGAAAATTCTGGATAATTTATGAATTTTGGTGTTAAAATTTTCTCCTGGAAGTGTATGACAGTCTGTCAAGTTTTGTATGTTTCTTGAAAATTATGGATAATGTATGAATTTTAGTGTTGATGTTTTAAAAAAAAAAAAAACCAGTTGATTGTATGTTCTGAAATATTCTGGGATTTCTTAAACTTCTGTCATGTTTTCTGATATGTCCAAAAATCATGTTTTGAATCGGGTTTTGAGGGTTTGAAACTTTTATGTCTTCTGTTTTATGCTCCCTGTTTATATGTCTTCCTGTTAAATATTGTCATTTCTGCCTTTAAAATTATGGCTTCCGCTTATGGCATCCGCTTGCATCATCCGCCTGTGGCATCCAACCTACATCTGCCACCCTACACCTTCCACCCTACATCTTCCATCTATCTCACCTACATCTTCACCCTACACCTTCGACCTTACATCTTCACCACTCGACCTACGTCTTCCACCTTATGTCTTCCACTATAAGTCATCCACTGTATAGTTTCCAGTTATGTTTTCCATTTCAAAGTATACTGTCATTTGTCTCCAGTCGTTCATTTCTGTCTGTTTATTTTCATCGTCCGTTTCTGTCATCCTCCTCTCGTCTTGAGAGGGTACTCGTCCAAATTTTTAGTGTTCCAGTCTTCCTGTTTCTCTGCCAGAACCCTGTTTAAGTCGAAGTCAAGTCCTAGTGAAAATCCCAGAACTGTTTTCATTTCTCCCTGCTTTTTGTCTTCCTGTTTTATTCTGTTATTTGTTTATGAAGTCCGATTTTAATATGCCTTCCAATTTCATTTCTAGAGAAAGTTTATACTTTGTGTAAAGTTTTCAAAAGTTTTATAAATGTTCAAAAAAAAAAAAATTTAGTCCACGTTTTAAATGTCCGGAGTGAGGCTCGCCGGCCCTGATCGGGTCGGGGGTCGTCACAGATTTTAGAGTTTTTTCACGAGCTGGGGTGAAAATGAAGCTGAAGAATTATAGTCTCGGGGATCGCCCCCTCGACCGAGGGCAATGACCCTCGTTCTCAATAATAATTTAAAGAACAGGGGTCTTTTCCGGGGCAGTGACTCCCCGTTCTCAGCCCAGAACAAGGGGCCGCATAGTGGGTCGTGACCCTATTCTAGGCTGAGAAACTGTAAAAATGGTCTCCTGAGAATGGGGGGTCGTCTGATGGCGGGGACCTTCCGTTCTCATCCCACGTGCAACGCACTTGGAACAGGGACTCCGCCCCCCACTTCGACCCCTCGTTCTCAACATAGAGCCTGAGAACGGGGGGCCGTTTTGTGGACGGGGACCCCCCGTTCTTAGCCCACGTGCAACGCACATGGAACATGGGGTCTCCACCCCCACCTCGACCCCCCATTCCACACGGTCCAGTGCCACATCAGCACTGGATAAAACGGCCCCCCATTCTAGTTATAAACAGTGACTGGGGATGAACGACCACCTGACAATGTTTGTTTTGTTAGATTTTCATAGTTTAATCTTCTGTTCTAGTTATAAACAGTAACTAGGGGTGAACGACCACCCGACAGTGTTTATTTTGTTAGATTTTCATAGCTTAATGATTTAGTTGTTAGGGTTTATAATTTAGGGTTTATTTTTAAAAAAACCCCATAATTTGAAGTTTTTTTTGGTTTATACCCTAAAATAAATTAGGATGGGCATAAGCTGCCCACGATTCTCAAATCTTGAAATTGGAACCGTGAAACATGGTTCATATTTAAAAAATAATAATGATAAAAAATTAGAAATCCTCTTCTATCTTCAACTCTTTTCTATCTTTATTTTCCCCTCACAGCTTCTTCGACACCGGCCTAAGCCTCTAATGTCGGCCATAAGCTCCGAAAATGGAGAGTAGAAAGAAACCGACCCCAATTTGAAAGACGCACTTTCTTGCATTGTAAAAAAACAAGTAGAAGGAGCTCTTAAATAGAGAGAAGAATAGGGATTCGCTCAGTGACTTGGAGAAGACGTCTCTTCAAATGGAGATGGCAAGGTGCCAACTAGCTAAGAACGAGAAACATGAAATTGAAAAGAAACGATTGGAAAATTAAGTCGGACAACTCAAAAATAAAGTTGCAAAGTTTTAGGAAGCTAAGATGGTTGCGCCATTAACTACTAAAGACATATCTGACAGGGCCGATTCGTCCGTCTCTATAAGGAATCTCGAACTTTGAAATATGTTTAACTTAAATCCTCGAACATTTTTTTGAACGAAATGAATATTGAAATTTACATTATGAACAAATTAAACCATGTCGTTAAAATTATTGTTAAATAAACCATATTTACAACTCATGCAACTCAAAACCCAAACAATGGTTTTCTATTATCTCTCTCTAGATTATGCACGTGCTCCTGTTATGAGAGCATGATTTGGGTTTACGGTTGCAAATGTTGTGCATATGATTTATTTTGACAATAATTTTAAAAGCATTACTGCAGAATTTAATTTGTTCACCTTGTCAAATCTACTGTTCATTTTATTCAAAACAAAATTAAATTTTTAAATTTTAAATTAAACAAAATGCAAAGTTCGGCGTCTATTTTGATTAAAAAAAAAAAACTGAAGTTTAAGTTGACGGACTTTTAAGTTCAAGATTTAATCTTTTCTTTACTCTAAAAATAAGAATGTTACATTTCATGCCTTGATTTTACAATTTAACTTGTAATTAATTTATAAAATGGAAAAAAGAAAAAGAAATTCAAATTCAAACTCCCTAATTAACAAAAGCAAGAACAAGAGTCAATTAATATAAAAAAAGTCAACTTCATGAAGTAAAATTTTCAAAATACAACGAAAACCAAACGAAGAACTCTTCCCATGTTAAAGTTCCAACCTCAAAAAATAATAATATGAAAGGATTGAACTAAGACACCATCGGGTCTGTCTCTTCCCGGATTCAAAAAGAACATGAATCAACCTAGATTTCCACGAGCTAATCAGCCAGAAAACTAGTTCTTCTGTATCCAAATTTTCATATTTTCTCACAGCAAATAGTTGTATCCAAGAGCAGCCATTATCGCCAGCAATAACACTGCAGAAGGAACAGCCCATTCCCAGTAGTTGTTGGACTTTTTTCGCTTCAGTATAGCTTTTGGAACAGCTTTCGAAGGAATTGAATCCGACCCTTTCGATCGATTCTTGATCCGAACCTTGTTATCCTTCTGAATCTTTTCTTTTTCTGGAACCAGAGATTCGATCTTTTCCGGTTCTGCAGTTTCTTCTGCTGTTTCGACCTGTTCTTCTGGTTCAGTAGCTGGCCCAGATACTACAGCTTTCCTTTTGGCTTTCTTCTCTCGTTCCTGAGGTTGAAAAACAAATATCATTTCAGTATTTTATGTGTAATTTAAGTAAAAAATTGAAATTTTCATAAGTAGTTTTCATAAAAAGGTGAGAGATGGTTACTTTGAGTTTCTTTTCTTCTTCCTTTTGAGCTCTAACGGCTGCTTTTGCAGCAGCTTTCTCAGACAACTTCTTCTTCCTCTCAAGAGCCTGCTTAGCCTTTGCAATTTCCTCCTCTCTTTTCATCTCCTTCAACTTTACTGGATCAATTTCAATTCTCTGAGGAAGGGCTGCAGTTTTTGGCTTTTCCGACACGTAAAACTCAGGTTCTGGTTTTTCGATTTGCTCTGTCGTGGGTATCAATTCGTCCACTTTCTTTTTCACGTCTTTCTGGACCTTCGGTGCGGGTTCAGGTGCAGGAGCAGGAGCCATATCCACTGGAAGAGACTTCAAATCTTCCTTATTTCGTTTAGAATTTGCCTTTGCAGCCAACACTGGCTCAGATGGTGGGATTGGTGATGTTTCAACTGAGACCAATGGGTTCTCATCCGGATTCCTCATCCGTCCATCTCGACTCAATTGTCGACTGTCCAAGGATGTCAAAATTCTCGATTCGTAATCGTCCCGGAAAGCCTTGCCGCTATTCCAGAGGGACATAAACTTTTCATCCTGACAAAAACATCGAAAAAGATCAATTGAGAAACTATGGATGTTCATCGATGTTCCTGTTCTCCATTAACGGCGGGTAATAAAGAGACAAACCTCAGCATAAGAAAGTTCTTCAATTCCTTTGACATCTTTATTAGCAGCAAGTTCTCTGGCCTTGGTCATGACTTTTCGACTTTCGTAATAGTTTGAATTCTGAAGAAAATAAGCATTTGCATCAAATATAGCATCAATTTCCAAAACATAACAGCACTCCAAAAGGCCAAGTGTCGAATCTCTAAAATTAAAAACAGTGGAAGCTAATTATGTCTATAACAATACCCGAAAAAATCATTGTGAGAAAGAGAGAAAGAGAGAGGAGCCTCAGAATTACAATAAGTTCATAAAACTTACATTCTCGTCGCGCTTTTGTCGAAGGTGTTTAATGGTTTCGTAACATTTGTCTCTTTTTTCCGTCACAGCTATCAGTTCGTCCTGCAAAGACTTGATCTCACCATCTATCACATTCAACGCATCTTCAACCTGCTTAATCTTGCCCCTAACTTCTTGTTGTTGTTTCCTTACTCCGCTCAAGTCGCCACCTATTACCTAAAACCGTATTTCGAAGAATTACAAAAGATTAATTAAAAAAAGATTCGTATTGTGCAAAACCCAATTGAAAAAAATCACTGTCTTACTTTAACTTGGTCTTGAAGAGCTTCCTTCTGAACCATTGAATCCTGAACCTTCGCTCTAATGGCAGCATTAGCGATGACTTTCTCCCTCGTCCCTTCAAGCTGTTTGATTTCTCTTAGTATTTGCTTTTCCTCTGTTAACGGAATACTCTCATGTTGTATGCGGTATTGCAGGCTGTGGATCTGTTTCCACCAATTCAACATCATGAGAGAGAGAGAGAGAGAGAGAGAGAGAGAGAGAGAGAGAGAGAGAGAGAGACTAAGGCAAAATCTAAATCCATTAAATAACATAAAATAATACGAATGTTTGTTGAAATACGTACGAAGGCATTAAGCTCTTCCTCAGAAGAGCATAAACCACTACCACGGCCGGCGTTGCTTGCATTGCGAAACTTGTCGAGAGCCTGCTGAAGGGGTTCCATCTCCTTAATTTTACCATCCACGAGTGTCTTAATCTGCCTGTTGTCGTCTTTTAGAGATTTAATCTGAGAAATCAACTCGGCTCTGACTGACTGCACGAAAAAAAAGCACAATGAAATCAATCACGAGAAGTAGAAGCTAGATACGATATTTTGCGTATTTCTAATCATAATTTCCCAACCGGGTTCAGTTCTGTTTTAACAGCTCTAAGAATCATCATCGAGAAATACAATTGCCAACCAAAATATAATCAAGACGGAAAATTTGATCTGCATACCCTCTTCGCCTGCAGAGCCTCCTTGATCTGAAATCGAGACTGATTCCTTCTCTGGATTTCTTTGTCAGCCAGATCGATTTTGGTCTTTATGTTTGGATCGTCATAAGAACGATGCCTTATGAAATAGAACGAGTAAATCTGCTTAGCAGCGGGCCATTCCTCGACTGCATTTTTGGGCAAATTGGCAGCTGAAACATCATTTCCAGCTTTGTTGACTGGTTCATCTCCATGAGTACCAAACTTTATAGTCTCTTTCAATCCATTTTCTTGATCAAAATTTCCGTTCTCTTTGCTACGAATAACAGAATTTTCTCCTACAGAAAAAGCTTCGCCCGGGCATTGAACCATCTCAAATCCATCAACCTCAACAGCCATAACTCTAACCAAAGGAAACCACAAACAACCTGAAGGGTGATACCGAAAAAAATAAATAAATAAATAACATCATTCATAAGAAGATTAATAACATCCAGAGCAGACCTAGATACTCAAAATAACATCATTTCTCTGAAATAAGGAAGACCCTTTTTCACCTAGAAATTTCTCTGGTACTCTTATATCGTATCAACAACAATATTTTACTAGATAGAATGCATCCTCTATGGTATATTATTAATCCATCTTTCATTTCATATCTATTCAAAACAGACTTAGAAAACAGGTCGCCAAAGACAATTAAGGCAAGTCAGATTTAGGAAATGGGTTGAGAAATTTCTCGATCAAGAACCAATAAACAAGAAAATCTGAAAATGGAAATTTGATTACTATTGTGCATTGTATGAGAAACAAAGACCATCATCGACCACTCCAGAAAACAAATTAAAACAAAAAAACAAAAACTCAAACAGGCAAAAAACTAAGGTGGAAAGTCAACACGTTTGCATGCACTAAAAAAATAAAGATATGATAATTCATGATCCCCAAAAACAAATCACCACTCCAGATAACAAAGATCGAGACGGATCAGTCTAAAAACCACCCAATAAGAAATCCAAGAGGTGAAGAAATGGAGAAGAAAATCACCAGAAATGTTCCAAGGCAGCTGAAATGAGGAAGAAGAAGAGAAGACCCGTTTCCTACGAACCAAAGGGCGCCTCCAAATTTCCAAGTTTCGGTTAAAACAAAACCAGGACACTGAGAAAAGAGAAGAAAATGGTTAAGACCCAGATCTCCACCTACTTAACAGGGAACCAGAGAGAGAGATACAGAGAGAGAGAGTTTAGGTGGGTAGAATGAAGAAAGATGATATCTTTGATACCTATAAGGAGTAAAAAAAGATTGGACCACCTTTTTTATTGCCCCTCTCCACAATATTAATTTCATTAATTTTATATTTTACCACAAATTCAAAAAAAAAAAATACACGAAAACAAGACACCGAGATTTACGTGAAAAATCCTCCAAAAAAAAACTACGAACAAATGATAAATTTACTATAAAAATCAAAGTACAACTGAGTTACAGTCTAACAATAGAATAAAATTATGTTTTTATTATAATTACATAAATGTACGTTATCAGTTTCTGATTTAGTACCGGATAAAACGAACTATTACCTAATACCGTTAACATTTATGAACGTAATTTTAAAAAATTTAACGGTTTTGTTCAACTCCAAATGATCTTTTAAACTTAATTAGAGATCGAGAAATATACAATTCTAATCTTAACTATATATAAATGGTCAATAAAAGGAAAATTTTAAATCTTAATTAATTTTTTAGTATAAATAAATAGTTAAAAAAAAAAGGCGGAAAAATTCTTTATTCTACTATTACCAAAAAAAAAATGTGAAAACACAAATTTGAACGACCTCGTTGCAGGCCTTCTGCTTTAGATTCTTCCACGTGGGCGGTTCTGATGGCTGTCCTTGTTACACTAGTAGTCCGGTCCACAGCAGATCTCTTTTTTTGTCATATTCCAATTATTTTCAGATGACGTTACATTCGAGCTAAGTACAAAACTACCCTTTAGTCTTTGGTATTTTACCATGCAGGCCAAGGTTGGTCCCTATAGTTTAAAATATTGTTATTACTCGGATTTTTAATTTTATTTTTAAATAGTTATTTTTGCCGTTAAATTTATCGAAAAATCCTAGGTCATGTTGTTTTATCCAATTCACCTATCTACGTAGAGACGTTCTTCGTTTCATTTTTATTTGATCGAGAATCCCGAATCAAATTGTTTGGAATTCAAAAGTAAAAAAAATTATTTTATCTACGAATAATTGACAAATTGGTATATTTTCAAATCACGTATCTATTGCCATAGCAGTAGATAGAGCGCTATGTGAGACTCAATCCGCATTTACGGGGGGGAAAATGGATGACAAATTAAGACGAGGGGAAGAGTAAAAGAAAAGAGGAGAAAGAAAGGAAAGATTGAATTTTCAGTTCTCGAAAAATAACATGTTCAAATTTAATAATTTACGACAAACCAGTTCATTTATTAAATCTAAATTGATTCGTTTACAAAAATACTCCTTCCCCCTCTTTTCATTCTTATTCTCCTCTTCGTTGGTGTGGTAGAGTTTGCCCGAGTTGAAATATTCGTATCATCTTCATTGTTGTTCTAAATATCTCGATCATCTTGCGTTGGTAATTGGGACAGTTATTTGGTGAACACTAGAGAATTGACCTTTTGTCGTTTCTTTTTTGATGGACCACTAATGTAGTGATCCATCATCGTACGAATTTGTTAAGGTTAAAATTAATTGATGGACCACAATTTCATATAAAAAATTGGTGATTTTAGGATGCTTTATTTATATATATATATATATATAACATTTCATCTTCAACTAGTATAATGAGTTTGAAAATAAAATCTAAGAACAAAATCAGATGAGATTCGACCCAAAATCGACAATATTGTGTTGTTCGATAGTGCTTCATGTGTTGCATTAATGGTATCCGAGCCAAATCGTAACGTGGCTAACAAAAACATTAGCCCTCTCGAGTAAGGGTGATTGTGGTTGTCCATCATTGCAAATGTTTATGATAGCATTCTATCTCTAACTAATGCAACATATTTTGAGATAAAACTCAATGCCAAAATCGTCTGGGTCTCGACCTAAAACAAACAATATTCTATTTCTGGTAAAATTTTGATGTAGTCAAAGGAGCAACTAAGGACAATCAAGAAGCAATAGGGAGCCAAGATCCATTGATGAATATAGGAGGACCAATGACGAGATCAAGAACGAAGAAAATAAACAAAAGACTACAAATTTTAATCAAAGACATCCAAGAAAAGGAATCATCACAAAATGTGCAACGAGCAATAATATTACTAATTGTTGATGAAGAAGCAAAGATTGGAAAAGAAGCCCAAAACGAAGCCCAAAACGAAGTCTCAAAAATAAAGACTTCCCACATGGTCACCCAACATGGCACTACTCTAGCCCAAGAGTTTTTAACTTCAAAGTTCTTACAAGTGCCACACCATTGGGCTAGGCCCACAATCTGAATTAAACTCGAGACTCACGTTACTTAAACCGAAGTTCCGCGGCCACCATCCACTTGCACCACTTTCCAATTTTCCTTCTCTTATTTTTGGAAACTTTCCTATTGTCTAATTAGGATATTTTGATTATTTCTAATTATGTTATTACCTTATTAGTTTTATCCCTTTGCCTATTTAAGGGAGGCTTGTAATAGATTTTAGGGACTTTTGAATGAATTGATTTTTATTAAGCTTTTGCTTTGAGGTGAGATCCTTATAATTCTCTTCTTGAGTTCTTGGATTAGAACTTGATCTTCTTCAAGTGTATTCTTGAAAAGATCGAACTTGATAGCTTAGGTTCAACCAACGAGTTTGGTTCGGGTCTAGCTACTTTTTCTGATAACTTTGGTTCCATCGCTATCTATCGATTGGGGTCAAGTTCCTTCTTCGTATTCTTTTGAATCAATAAAGGCATTATTCCCTTTGAATTCCGTATTGCGTGTTGGGTCTAAGATCTCTAATATCTTAGGTTCATATCATTTGGTATCAAAGCGAAGGTTCTTCGATTCAAAGAAGCTATCTTATCATTCTTGTTATTCTTCTTTTCTTCTCCACAAAACCTTTCGATTATTCTATTTTTCGTTTTAGATCAAAAAAAAAAAAAAATTCGAAAAAAAAAAAAAAAAAAATTCCGAAAATTCAAAAAAAAAAAAAAAAAAAAGCTCTCGTTTGTTAATAACGAGAAACTTCTTTTGTACTGCCAATCGAGAAAGACATATCTTTGCTTGTCTCGGACCCTAGCATCCGAATCTCAAGTCGGATTTCTATTTCTGCAAGTTTGCCGGGTTTCAAAAAAAAAAAAATTCGTGAGAATACCTCATTAGTATCGAGGATTCACAACCGGAAACTATTCAAGCTTCTCAAAACGTTATATCCAGAGATCATTCAGCAAACACCTTTAGTGGTTTGACTTTAATCTATTCTCGAAAGTTGGATTTTAAGTTTGAAAGTTTGAAATTTTCACGTTTATACTTGTTGGATTACATCTTGATTGGGTTCTAACTTTAAGAACCTAAAGAAGAGATTGAGTGGTAAAAGACAAGAGTGTGAGATTATCTTATAAAAAAGTCAAAATTTCGAGCGAAACACGAGTGAAGTGACATTGAACGAGTGTAAACACGTGGGGAGAGGAGAGGTCCATTTAAATTTCCGCATTTCAATTCAGTCATTTAAATTTCCGCATTTCAATTCAGTCATTTAAATTTCCGCATTTCAATTCAGTCATTTAAATTTCCGCATTTCAATTCAGTCATTTAAATTTCCGCATTTCAATTCAGTCATTTAAATTTCCGCATTTCAATTCAGTCATTTAAATTTCCGCATTTCAATTCAGTCATTTAAATTTCCGCATTTCAATTCAGTCATTTAAATTTCCGCATTTCAATTCAGTCATTTAAATTTCCGCATTTCAATTCAGTCATTTAAATTTCCGCATTTCAATTCAGTCATTTAAATTTCCGCATTTCAATTCAGTCATTTAAATTTCCGCATTTCAATTCAGTCATTTAAATTTCCGCATTTCAATTCAGTCATTTAAATTTCCGCATTTCAATTCAGTCATTTAAATTTCCGCATTTCAATTCAGTCATTTAAATTTCCGCATTTCAATTCAGTCATTTAAATTTCCGCATTTCAATTCAGTCATTTAAATTTCCGCATTTCAATTCAGTCATTTAAATTTCCGCATTTCAATTCAGTCATTTAAATTTCCGCATTTCAATTCAGTCATTTAAATTTCCGCATTTCAATTCAGTCATTTAAATTTCCGCATTTCAATTCAGTCATTTAAATTTCCGCATTTCAATTCAGTCATTTAAATTTCCGCATTTCAATTCAGTCATTTAAATTTCCGCATTTCAATTCAGTCATTTAAATTTCCGCATTTCAATTCAGTCATTTAAATTTCCGCATTTCAATTCAGTCATTTAAATTTCCGCATTTCAATTCAGTCATTTAAATTTCCGCATTTCAATTCAGTCATTTAAATTTCCGCATTTCAATTCAGTCATTTAAATTTCCGCATTTCAATTCAGTCATTTAAATTTCCGCATTTCAATTCAGTCATTTAAATTTCCGCATTTCAATTCAGTCATTTAAATTTCCGCATTTCAATTCAGTCATTTAAATTTCCGCATTTCAATTCAGTCATTTAAATTTCCGCATTTCAATTCAGTCATTTAAATTTCCGCATTTTAATTCAGTTATTTAGATTTTATTTCGCAATTTACCATTTGCGTTATTTATTGAAAAAAAAAAAAAAAAAATTCCGAAAATTCAAAAAAAAAAAAATTCGAAAAAAAAAAAAAGCTCTCGTTTGTTAATAACGAGAAACTTCTTTTGTACTGCCAATCGAGAAAGACATATCTTTGCTTGTCTCGAACCCTAGCATCCGAATCTCAAGTCGGATTTCTATTTCTGCAAGTTTGCCGGGTTTCAAAAAAAAATTCGTGAGAATACCTCATTAGTATCGAGGATTCACAACCGGAAACTATTCAAGCTTCTCAAAACGTTATATCCAGAGAGATCGATTCTAGCAACACCTTTAGTGGTTTGACTTTAATCTATTCTCGAAAGTTGGATTTTAAGTTTGAAAGTTTGAAATTTTCACGTTATACTTGTTGGATTACATCTTGATTGGGTTCTAACTTTAAGAACCTAAAGAAGAGATTGAGTGGTAAAAGACAAGAGTGTGAGATTATCTTATAAAAAAGTCAAAATTTCGAGCGAAACACGAGTGAAGTGACATTGAACGAGTGTAAACACGTGAGGGAGAGGAGAGGTCCATTTAAATTTCCGCATTTCAATTCAGTCATTTAAATTTCCGCATTTCAATTCAGTCATTTAAATTTCCGCATTTCAATTCAGTCATTTAAATTTCCGCATTTCAATTCAGTTATTTAGATTTTTATTTCGCAATTTACCATTTGCGTTATTTATTGAAAAAAAAAAAAAGAAAAGAAAAAATTCGGAATCATGAGCGGAGAGGAGAATGAGATTGATATAAAAATGTTCATGAGGGCCATACACGATCAATACGAGGCTCTTAATCGAAGGATGGAACGTTTGGAGATACCGTCACCTACCAATCCTCGTGGGAAAAAGTTTGACGACTACTATGACCATGATGAAAAACCATACCGAAAGGAAAGATACGATAGGAACGATCGAGAAGATGGAGATCTTAGTGATACAAGGTTAACATCCAGCCTTTCAAGGGAAAAAGTGATCCCGAAGCCTATTTGGAATGGGAAAGGAAAGTCGATTCTTTACTCGAGTATCGAAACTACACTGAGGCAAAAAAGGTTAGGTTGGTCACAATGGAGTTCACCGATTATGCCAGCATTTGGTGGGATCAACTAGTCAAAACTCGGAGACGAAACGGAGAAACCCCAATCCGCACATGGGAAAGTGTAAAAAAATTATGAGAAAAAGGTACGTCCCATCATATTACTATAGGGATTTGTGTCGGAAACTTCAAGGTCTTACTCAAGGATATAAAAGTGTGGAGGAGTATTATAAAGAAATGGAGATGGCCATGATAAAGGCCGATGTTAACGAGGATGGAGAAGCCACAATGGCAAGGTTTGGGGAGGACTTAATCGAGAAATTGCCGACATAGTAGATTTACAACACTATTTGGACATGGAGGAATTACTACACAAGGCGATCAAAATCGACGACAACTAAATGCCAAGAAAAGTGCAAGGTAAACACAGCGTCAAATTCCTTCGTGGAACCAAATTGGAAAGGAGAGAAGCCAAACCCGAGGGAGGACCACAAAGGAAAAATCGTCGCTAATAACTTCAACCCACCTAAAGGAAAGAGCGAGGTTCCAACACTAACTCGGACTAGAGAAGTCAAGTGTTATCCGCATTTCAATTCAGTCATTTAAATTTCCGCATTTCAATTCAGTCATTTAAATTTCCGCATTTCAATTCAGTCATTTAAATTTCCGCATTTCAATTCAGTCATTTAAATTTCCGCATTTCAATTCAGTCATTTAAATTTCCGCATTTCAATTCAGTCATTTAAATTTCCGCATTTCAATTCAGTCATTTAAATTTCTGCATTTCAATTCAGTCATTTAAATTTCCGCATTTCAATTCAGTCATTTAAATTTCTGCATTTCAATTCAGTCATTTAAATTTCCGCATTTCAATTCAGTCATTTAAATTTCTGCATTTCAATTCAGTCATTTAAATTTCCGCATTTCAATTCAGTCATTTAAATTTCCGCATTTCAATTCAGTCATTTAAATTTCCGCATTTCAATTCAGTCATTTAAATTTCCGCATTTCAATTCAGTCATTTAAATTTCCGCATTTCAATTCAGTCATTTAAATTTCCGCATTTCAATTCAGTCATTTAAATTTCCGCATTTCAATTCAGTCATTTAAATTTCCGCATTTCAATTCAGTCATTTAAATTTCTGCATTTCAATTCAGTCATTTAAATTTCCGCATTTCAATTCAGTCATTTAAATTTCCGCATTTCAATTCAGTCATTTAAATTTCCGCATTTCAATTCAGTCATTTAAATTTCCGCATTTCAATTCAGTCATTTAAATTTCCGCATTTCAATTCAGTCATTTAAATTTCCGCATTTCAATTCAGTCATTTAAATTTCCGCATTTCAATTCAGTCATTTAAATTTCCGCATTTCAATTCAGTCATTTAAATTTCTGCATTTCAATTCAGTCATTTAAATTTCCGCATTTCAATTCAGTCATTTAAATTTCCGCATTTCAATTCAGTCATTTAAATTTCCGCATTTCAATTCAGTCATTTAAATTTCCGCATTTCAATTCAGTCATTTAAATTTCCGCATTTCAATTCAGTCATTTAAATTTCCGCATTTCAATTCAGTCATTTAAATTTCCGCATTTCAATTCAGTCATTTAAATTTCCGCATTTCAATTCAGTCATTTAAATTTCCGCATTTCAATTCAGTCATTTAAATTTCCGCATTTCAATTCAGTCATTTAAATTTCCGCATTTCAATTCAGTCATTTAAATTTCCGCATTTCAATTCAGTCATTTAAATTTCCGCATTTCAATTCAGTCATTTAAATTTCTGCATTTCAATTCAGTCATTTAAATTTCCGCATTTCAATTCAGTCATTTAAATTTCCGCATTTCAATTCAGTCATTTAAATTTCCGCATTTCAATTCAGTCATTTAAATTTCCGCATTTCAATTCAGTCATTTAAATTTCCGCATTTCAATTCAGTCATTTAAATTTCCGCATTTCAATTCAGTCATTTAAATTTCTGCATTTCAATTCAGTCATTTAAATTTCTGCATTTCAATTCAGTCATTTAAATTTCCGCATTTCAATTCAGTCATTTAAATTTCCGCATTTCAATTCAGTCATTTAAATTTCCGCATTTCAATTCAGTCATTTAAATTTCCGCATTTCAATTCAGTCATTTAAATTTCCGCATTTCAATTCAGTCATTTAAATTTCCGCATTTCAATTCAGTCATTTAAATTTCCGCATTTCAATTCAGTTATTTAGATTTTATTTCGCAATTTACCATTTGCGTTATTTATTGAAAAAAAAAAAAAAAAAAAAAAAAAAAAAAAAAAAAAAAAAAAAAAAAAAAAAAAAAAAAAAAAAAAAAAAAAAAAAAAAAAAAAAAAAAAAAAAAAAAAAAAAAAAAAAAAAAAAAAAAAAAAAAAAAAAAAAAAAAAAAAAAAAAAAAAAAAAAAAAAAAAAAAAAAAAAAAAAAAAAAAAAAAAAAAAAAAAAAAAAAAAAAAAAAAAAAAAAAAAAAAAAAAAAAAAAAAAAAAAAAAAAAAAAAAAAAAAAAAAAAAAAAGAAAAGAAAATTGGAGGAAGGGAAAAGAAACGAGGGAGAAGAGAGAAAAAAGATTGGACTTGTGAGGAAAGGTGGGAGATGATTTTGTTACTCTACAAAGATGTTTATTTTTCCACTACACGAACTAACAAATTCTCTTCCCTAAGTGTTACCTCTCTTTTGCAGGAATTTGAAGACACTATTTTCCAGGAGGAATTACCTAAAGGAGTTCCCCCACTTAGGGAATCGAGCATCAAATCGATTCCATCCCCGGAGCGACGATCCCAAACCGACCCGCATACCGAGCAAATCCAGAGGAAACCAAGGAAATTCAAAGGCAAGTAGATGAGTTGGTAGAGAAAGGCCTAGTGAAGGAGAAGTCTTAGCCCATGCTCGGTTCCGGTTATTTGGTTCCAAAAAAGGACGGCACTTGGAGAATGTGCGTCGATTGTCGAGCGGTAAATAAAATTACGGTAAAGTATCGACACCCTATTCCTCGTCTTGATGATATGCTTGATGAACTGTATGGTGCATGTATGTTTTCCAAAATTGATTTAAAGAATGGATATTATCAAATTCGCATGAAACAAGGAGATGAATGGAAAACAGCTTTTAAAACAAAATATGGTCTTATGAATGGTTGGTTATGCCGTTTGGACTATCTAATGCACCGAGCACGTTTATGAGATTGATGAATCATGTTTTAAGGCAATTTATTGGAAAATTTGTTGTGGTCTACTTTGATGATATTTTGGTGTATAGTAAGTCACTTGACGAACATGTTAAGCATTTGAGATCTGTATTTAGTGTGTTAAAATCGAATCTATTGTATGCTAATCTTAAAAAGTGTACCTTTTGCATGGAATCGGTAGTTTTCCTTGGTTTTGTAGTTAGCTCAAAGGGGGTATCCGTAGATGAGGAAAAGATAAGAGCAATCAAGGAATGGCCCACACCAAAGAATGCAAATGAGGAAATGAAGCCGATTGCTTACTTCAGTGAAAAGCTTAGTGGAGCGGCATTAAATTATCCAACATATGACAAGGAACTCTATGCTTTGGTAAGGACGTTACAAACATGGCAATACTACTTGTGGCCCAAGGAGTTTATTATTCATTCCGATCACGAGAGTTTGAAGCACCTAAAGTCACAAGGTAAATTGCACAAGAGGCACGCCAAGTGGATGGAATTCATCGAGACCTTTCCATATGTCATCCATTACAAAAAAGGTAAAGACAACGTAGTCGCTGATGCGTTGTCAAGGAGGTACGTTTTAATCACTTCTCTACAATCTAAATTGTTAGGTTTACTAAGAACACAAGGAGGTAAGGATAGTATTTTTGTGGTTGTGGATCGATTTAGTAAAATGGCACATTTTATAGCATGTTCTAAAACTAATGATGCTACACATATAGCGGATTTATTTTTTAAAGAAATTGTGCGTTTACATGGATTACCTAGAACAATTGTTAGTGATAGGGATGTGAAGTTTCTAAGTCACTTTTGGAGAACCTTATGGAATAAGCTAGGTACAAAATTGTTGTTTTCCACCGTGGCACACCCCCAAACGGATGGACAAACCGAGGTAGTGAATCGAACTTTATCTACTTTGTTGAGAGCAATAATTTATAAGAATTTAAAACAATGGGAAAATTGCTTGCCACATGTTGAGTTCGCTTACAATAGAGTTGTTCATTCTACTACTTCTTACTCACCATTTGAAATTGTGTATGGCTTTAACCCTCTTACACCGCTTGATTTATTACCGTTACCTTCTAATGAATTGGTTGATTTAAATGGAAAAAGAAAGGCTGAATTCGTAAGAGAATTACACTCGAAGGTTCGAGAAAAGATTATACAAAAGAACGAGCACTATGCGCGACAAGCCAACAAGAGTAGAAAAGAAATCATTTTGAACCCGGAGATTGGGTTTGGGTGCATCTACGAAAGGAGAGATTTGCGGAGCGGAGAAAGAATAAATTACAACCGCGAGGAGACGGTCCCTTCCAAGTGTTGGAACGCATCAATGACAATGCTTATAAGATTGACTTACCGAGCGAATATGGTAATGTAAGCGCTACTTTTAATGTTAGTGACCTTATCTTTGTTTGATGCAGATTCGAGGACGAATCTTTTCAAAGAGGGAGGGAATGATGTAGTCAAAGGAGCAACTAAGGACAATCAAGAAGCAATAGGGAGCCAAGATCCATTGATGAATATAGGAGGACCAATGACGAGATCAAGAACGAAGAAAATAAACAAAAGACTACAAATTTAATCAAAGACATCCAGAAAAGGATCATCACAAAATGTGCAACGAGCAATAATATTACTAATTGTTGATGAAGAAGCAAAGATTGGAAAAGAAGCCCAAAACGAAGCCCAAAACGAAGTCTCAAAAATAAAGACTTCCCACATGGTCACCCAACATGGCACTACTCTAGCCCAAGAGTTTTTAACTTCAAAGTTCTTACAAGTGCCACACCATTGGGCTAGGCCCACAATCTGAATTAAACTCGAGACTCACGTTACTTAAACCGAAGTTCCGCGGCCACCATCCACTTGCACCACTTTCCAATTTTCCTTCTCTTATTTTTGGAAACTTTCCTATTGTCTAATTAGGATATTTTGATTATTTCTAATTATGTTATTACCTTATTAGTTTTATCCCTTTGCCTATTTAAGGGAGGCTTGTAATAGATTTTAGGGACTTTTGAATGAATTGATTTTTATTAAGCTTTTGCTTTGAGGTGAGATCCTTATAATTCTCTTCTTGAGTTCTTGGATTAGAACTTGATCTTCTTCAAGTGTATTCTTGAAAAGATCGAACTTGATAGCTTAGGTTCAACCAACGAGTTTGGTTCGGGTCTAGCTACTTTTTCTGATAACTTTGGTTCCATCGCTATCTATCGATTGGGGTCAAGTTCCTTCTTCGTATTCTTTTGAATCAATAAAGGCATTATTCCCTTTGAATTCCGTATTGCGTGTTGGGTCTAAGATCTCTAATATCTTAGGTTCATATCAAATTTGAAGTGTTAAATTTATATATAATCTTATGATAAAATAGGTTAAATGCATTATTTTTGCATAAAACTCAGATATAATTTGCATATCCTAAAAAATAACGTGCATATCTTTGTAGGATCAAGATTTGTCTAAGAGGGGGAGTGAATTAGACTTATTAAGATTTTCTGAATTACTAAACAAAATCAATCAAACAATAACAGTAAGAGAAAGAGAGAGAGGAAAAATCAACACCAGATTTTTACGTGGTTCGGCCAAACTTTGCCTACATCCACGCTCCAAGGTTCACCCCTTGAAGATCCTTAACCTTCTCCTCAGTAAGAAAACACAGATCGGAATTCCAGGCTCCGATCAACTGCCTTTACAATACCATATTATACTTCGCGGACGATAATCCACAGTCTTTACAAATTTTGAATGAGTAAAAATATATGTCACAGTCTAAGCTCTCTCAAGGAGTAAATCTCAAGTTTTGAATCTGAGAGAAGAGTAGATAGAGTTACAGAGTATGAATAAATTTCACAAGTTAGGGCTCAGAAAGTCGATTTGCAAAAGTTGTATCTTTGTGCTTTAACCTCGGCTTAAATACTCTGTCTTCAAAATCGGCTTGACTTCAATGCTCCTTATCCAATAATAGAAACTTTGTTACCGTTGGTGAGCTTTCGTACAATTTTCAGGTAGCCGTTGCCGTCTGTAGTTGTAAGTTGTCGTCGCCATTAATGTTCTGGAGTTAAGGTTGAAAACGACGTCACTGTAGCTTTGCGGATATATTTAAATTTGGCGGAAGATCACCGGATGAAGCAGCTTTAAACAATCGGAACGTCATCGGTGGATACAAGCTGTAATGCTATCGGCATGAGTATCTTCAGACGCCATCGATAGAAGCAACATGATAAGTCATCGGCATGTACAAGCTTTGAGTTATCGGCAGATGCACCTTAAGATTCCATCGGCAGAAGGATTTTGAAAGGCCATCGGCAGAACCATCTTGAAAGGCCTTCGGCAAAAGCATCTTGAAAGGCCTTCGGCAGAAGCAAGTCTTGAGCTTCACCGGCATGAGCAACTTGAGCTTCATCGGCAGAAGCAACTTGAGCTTCATCGGAATGAGTTGCTTCATATGACATCGGCAGATGCATGCCTTGTACACTCAACCAATATTATTAGACACTAAAATACCATTTTCAAGGGTATTTCTAAAGGATTAAAAATCAAACACATACTTCAATAATCTCATTTTATAAACATGATCAAATTACATATTTATCATTAAATACATCATCAAAAACAAATTTAGAATTAAACTCTATTTAAGTCAACAATCTTCTCTTCGATCTCTGTGTATTTTAAATTAAACAAAATAATTTAAAATATAAAGACTAAATTTAAATTATAAGAACTTTGTAGAAATATAAATTATTTTTTTAATAATCATTACAGTGTGTAACTAATAGCTCTTTAATTACTGTAATTAAGAAAGGTGGCCACGCTAATTTTCTTTCTCTACATCATTTTAATATTTGGTGGGTTATAATTAATGTTATAAATTAGCATCATTATGATGTCACGTGTATTTCATAGTCTAATATGCCGTCACGCCTTTTATTTCCTCGTGATAATTATGAGAAAATAAATAATAAAAAAAGTATCACGTATATTTGGATTTTTTTTTTCAAAAGAAATTGATGGCATTTTGACATTTCAAAATAAATAAAACAATATTCACACGTAACTATCGATAAAATTTCATTTCTCATCCTCTCAAACTACAACTCTTTTTCTTTTTCGTTCTAAGGATATCGAGTAATATGTTAACTTATACTTAAAATTTATTAGAGAGAGAAATGATTGATATGTGCACGCTCGTATGAGTCATTTAACAAAGAATAATATTATGTTTACATTGTATTACTGCTCTCTGTTATTACTTTTTTACTGTGCTAACAATTCATCACGAAAGAAAAAACTCACTGAGCCAAGATCTCTAACTAATACTAATAAATCTATATTAATTGTACCAATCAATGTTTAACACGTCAGAAAGAAAAAAATAAAAAAATTTGAATATAAAGTAAATGTAACATTACGTTTAACGAATTATCTGATGGTGGAGACATTTACTAACGACGAATATTTGAGAATTTAATTTATTCACAAAATTAGTTAAAGACATTATTGCTACAGTCAAGAGTATAAAATGAATTTTATTTTATTTTTTCTTAATTTTAGGGTAATTAACAAGAAAAACCCAGAACTATGGTCGTTAACAAAATCAACCTTAAATTATTAATTTGTTAACAAAACAAACTCCAATGTTGGCTCTCCATTCTCACCGCTCTAAGTGGAACGCTCGAGAACAGGAGTCCGTTCTCCAGCCTTCTAGAGACACGTCTCGTTCTCGAGAGATGAGCTCGTTCTCTAGCCTCTAAAGACATGTCTCGGGAACGGGAGCCCGTTCTCAGAGAATTTTTTTTTGGTATGCTCAGAATGGGTATATATTTATATGCATAAATTTTAATAATTCGAATCAAAGAACAATTTTATTATTTATTCATTATTTTTTTACTCAATTAAAATCCAAAAAAAGACGAGCAATTCAAATATATGTATATATAGATGTCGTCTTCTTGTGTAAACATAAAGGCTGAAAGTCCAAATAATACAACAGAAAAAGGGCGAGACAATAGTGGGGAGGGATTCCTGCAACAACCTCAACACAATGTTTTTGTAGTCTTTCTTTCCTTGAACCCTCGATTTGTTATTGTAAGAAAACCTCTCCATTTCCGTGGCGTGAGTAAAGGTTCGTGTCTTTCTCTCTCTAAAGCTGCTTATTTTTTTATTTTCTCTCTTCGACGTGTTCCAATGCCATTACTTCTGCAATTAAGAAAGGTGGGTTCTTTCGTTCTCGTACCTCTTTCTTCAACCTCACTCTTTCTTTGTTCTGTCTGGTCGTGTTTTTGGGGATTGCTTCACTACCAGAATACCAGTGGTTTGTTATCCTCTTTCTAGTTTTATCTGAATATGTTTTTTAGTTTACAGTTTTAAGGTCGAGATTTAGCCTGCTGGGTTTTGTAGGTTGCCATTTGTCTTTGCTCTGCAAGTTTTTTTCCAATTTTACCATGACAGTGGAGCAGTTTTTACTTTTTGTTTAATTTTTTTTTGGGATGATTTGGAGATCCGGGTTCTGTCTAATTGCTTGAAATATTTTTTTTTTTTTTACAAT
>CM039514.1:40481891-40600674 GCA_022432975.1 Begonia masoniana
CGGATTCGCCTCAGTCTTCCGCCAATGTTTCCTGTTTCCTCCGCCGCCAGCTTATGTAATTTCTGTCGGTGATCCATTATTGAAACCTGGTTTTAAATGTCTAAACCCGAGAACTCTCTCTCCCGTAAATGGTTTCTGTTACTCACTGTAGTTTCTCCCGCTCTGTAAAAGGTACGGTTTTAGGGTTGCGATGACAGGGTTCCTGTGATCGATTCTGTTTCTATGTAAATATTTTAAAGTATAAGTCCACTGTTTTGGACCGATTGTTTCAAAAAAAAATAGTCACTGTTATTTCTGTACACTGTCCTGTGGAGTGATGGCTCCGATCTCGGAATCCAATCGGTTCCGATTTTAGGGCTGGTCAAAGGTCGTCACATGAATAGTTGATATCTGTGTTCATGGCAGCTGAAAATTCCTTTATCAATTAATATCTTAGGTTGTAGGCGTCACAAAGGGACACCCTACCATTTACAGCTTCGTTAAATCATATACGTGGCAAAAAAAATGACGTCTTCTTAAATCCTTGACATGCTATATTCTCTATGTCAAAGCATGAGGCTGGAACCTCTTCGAGTTCGAAGGAGGGGAGGTGATCAGAAGACTCAAAACATAAGCACATTTTCCATTAGAGCTGGAAAGTTGGATTGGTCATGATAAAAAACATAACTTCTCTAAGGACACCATTTTTTCCCAACGAAATGCAAAACGAGCTAAATCAATGGCAATGGCCGCGATACTGGAGCATCAAATTTTTACAGTGAATACAGCCCGTTCTGAGTAGCAATGTCCATTCTTACAGCTGTCAAGTTCGGGTTAAAGTAGCCCCATTTTCTTTTTCCCTTTCGGTTTCTTGAGCATATAAAATGCAGATTCATCCTCCGGTTTGAAAAATATTAAAATCAATTCACCGTAGCAAAATTCAAAATTTCCCCAAACAAAAATCAATTCATTCGTTGTCTACAACAATAAGAATATATTATTGATTTCAGATATCAAACATATGTTTCAGATGCTAGTTTTAGCTATTTGGGTAAAATCTCGTTATTTGGTAGACACGAAACAAGAACTTTAAACTGAGGAGTCTCGTAAATCTCAAACAAAACGAAAGAATAGACAATAGCAAGAAAAATGGAGAAAATGAGAGAATATAATTTTAAATTAATAGTTGAAGTTCTGAATATTTTGAATTTAAGTGAACAATAATTTAGACCACGATCTCATCTTCAATTACAACCAACTTTTCTTTCTAATAAATTAAACTCAACTTTTTTCTTATCAACAAAAATTATTCCATATAAAGCTATGATAATATTACATGATAATATTATTATGATATTATTTCTATAAAGCTACCAAAACCACTCATATTTTTTTCTAAAAAAATTTAAATTAATACAAACTTAAATTTAAAATGATTAGATAATTAAATATTAAAGTTAAGTATAAGTGACAAACTGATCCTTAAACTATGATCATTAATGAACTAATCCTCAAACTATACTTTATTAACAATTTATCTTTGTTTTCAAAATTTATATTAAAATTTAGGACGTCCGCCTTGAATCCCAGATGTTTAAACATAATAAAATTTATTTTATTAACTAACATAGTTAAAGAGTCGAGAAAACCACGTCTAATAATTAATAAATAGATTTTATTTAAATTCTGATTATTTTATTTTTTTAATTGTAGCTACAAATACTTTGACCGACGGGGGTTGGGGTTAAGTAAGGAAGACTATTCAGGTACTTCCGAAGTCCTACACTAACAGAAAAAAGTCTGCCATCCACGTCGCAGAATATGGGATTGGGGATTATGATTGGTCGAGAGCTGAGAGGGCCAGAGCAAGAAGCAAGCTTCACGTGTTTGACCTCAAGTGACGACGTCGTTGGAAACAATGACTGTTTGGCTTGGACGGAAGAGACAAGCCGAGTTCATTAGCCATTCATTTCTATAACCTCCATTAGGCTGAAAACTACAACAATGCCCTCTCTTCAGTTTAAAATCACGTTTTTTTTTTTTTTTTTTTTTTTTTTTTTTTAAATCAAGTTTTTAGTTCATAAATTGAAATAAAAATGTAATTTAGTGCATTAAAAATAATTTTTATGAACGAATAAGGTAAAATAAAAAAATTAACCATCATAGTTGAGGATTAATTTCAATTTAATTTTCATTATTTTGAGTTTTGGATTAAATTTATCATGTAAAATGTATGTGCAAGATTTTTAAACTAATTCTAATGAATAGGATGTTCTAATTTTTAAAGTGACGTTTGAATTTTTTCATTTGTATGTTTGTAATAATTCAAAGGAAACAATGACTGTTTGGCTTGGACGGAAGAGACAAGCCGAGTTCCTTATCAGATTAGCCATTCATTTCGATAACCTCCGTTAGGCTGAAAAATACAACAATGCCCTCTCTTTAGTTTAAAATCATGTTTTTTTTTTTTCATTTGTATGTTTGTAATAATTCTAAGGAAACAATGACTGTTTGGCTTGGACGGAAGAGACAAGCCGAGTTCCTTATCAGATTAGCCATTCATTTCGATAACCTCCATTAGGCTGAAAACTACAACAATGCCCTATCTTTAATTTAAAATCACGTTTTTTTTTTTTTTTTTTTTTTTTTATTTTTTTTATTTTTACATTTAAATCAAGTTTTTAGTTCATAAATTGAAATAAAAATATAATTTAGTGCATTAAAAATAATTTTTATGAACGAATAAGGTAAAATAAAAAAAATTAACCATCATAGTTGAGATTAATTTCAATTTAATTTTCATTATTTTGAGTTTTGGATTAAATTTATCATGTAAAATGTATGTGTAAGATTTTTAAACTAATTCTAATGAATAGGAT
Organism: Begonia masoniana; assembly: GCA_022432975.1. Lineage (NCBI taxonomy): Eukaryota > Viridiplantae > Streptophyta > Magnoliopsida > Cucurbitales > Begoniaceae > Begonia > Begonia masoniana. The sequence continues at coordinate 40,484,750 of CM039514.1, forward strand.
GTTCTAATTTTTAAGGTGACGTTTGATTTTTTTCATTTGTATGTTTGTAGTAATTATTTCATATGCAACAATATAACATAATACATGGTTTTCTTTCGGATATAGAAGTGAATTAAGATTAAAAAGAATGTTTGTCTCTTGTATTCCATGTGATAAATTTAACATATTATATAATAGAAATTGTCAATTTGTTAAAGCTAAAATATTATAATCTATTTTGTTCAACAAAAAATAGACACGTTCAATGTAAATGACCCAAAAATTTAGGTCTAAATTATATTTTGATCCTTTTAAATTTAAAAACTAGTAAATTTTTAAATTTATATAAGTTCAATTTTTTTTGGAGTATTATATATTAAAAATTAATTTTTTACAAGAAAATTTAATTTTAATGTACTATTTAATGCACCTTAAACCTTATCATGTGACTTTTTTACTATTAGGTCCAATGATGAAAATAAATCAATAAAATAAGTAAAAATAAAATCAAAGCCATAATAAAACTCCAAGATTAATTTTAAAGTAACATATTTTACATTTTTTTCATAAAACATTTAAAATCACATTTTTAGTTTGTACAACGTCGTAAAAAGTAATAATCCAGCATTGATTCATCTTTGCCGATAGACACTATACAGTATTGAAAATTAACACCACCTCACCACGGGTCAAAATACGCCTGACTGCCGCAACAAACTCCGCAAGCTCGTCCCGCTAACTGCACCTAAACATCAGCCTGAGGCTCTGAGTCCTGATTCGTACGATCCGTACGATCCGTACCTACATCATAGAGTTCAAATAATGAGCCTAAAACTAAGTTGTAACGCCACCGAATCCACCCCGACACTGTGCGCTACTTTGCACAACAATCTCGCGTTTAAAACGCAATTTAAAATAATTTTTGATAAAATTTGGCCTCAATTTTCTGATTTTTCGAACCCTCAAAAATGGTTGGAAAACGTGCTTGAAATACGTGTCAAACGTGTCGAAATAGATCGGGTTAAAACATATTTGAAAAACTAAAATTTAAAAAAAAAAACCGAGCTGGCCATCATGGGCGCCGCGCACGCGCACCGCCCAGGCAGTGCGCACGCATCGCGTGCTGCTGCTGTGCGCACCGCGCGCGCCACCCCGCACACGCGAGGGCCGATCGATCGGCAACCTCTCGGGTTGCCAGGCAATCTACAGTATTTTGCGCCGATCGATCGGTGCTTGGTGTTGCGCGCACCCACGCAGCGCGCACGCTGCGCGTGCCAACTCCCTAGCCTGCACGCCTACTCCCTGGCCACCAGCGCCCTACTTCATCATTTTCCTATTTTTCTTCAAACCTCTCATTTCTAAATCACCCAAAACTTATCCTACACACTCCCGACATTCCCGACTCGTCGACACATAAAAATCACAGAAATCTGACTCTAACTCGTCAACGAAAACGTGGAAATCGATAAAAACCGACGTCGTTTGCTTTACTAAAAATCGAGCAGCATAACGTCTAAAATTACTAAAACCCAAAACCTAAAATCCAACACTTTATATAACAATTTCCAATCATCATTCATAACCCCAGAACATTGACCCAAAAGAGTTATAAAACATCAGCATTTACACAAATAAAATCCAAAACCCAACAAACTAACAAAATACCAAGTCCCACAAAACTCCCAGCAATCCATGGTCGAAACGCCCCGCGACACTGCCTGCACCGGCATGCCCGCGTACGTCAACGACAACATCCTAATCCTGGTCCCCTCATCTAGCTCACTTGTATACAAGTCATCACTTACACCACAGAACACAAAAAGTAAACTAATGCTTAGTAAGTAGGGAATAATGAATGCAACACACACAATGCACCACATCCTAACCCATGCAGTTTCTACTCACTCGTTGTTGTCGTTTTCATTAGTCTTTCCACTTTCACACGTGAATCAAGTAGGCACACGTCCGAGCTCCCCGCTCATTGGACGGCCACACCTTGACTCACAGAGCAAGATCGGCCAGCACACATCCAGGTCCCCCTCATTGGACGCCGCACACGATCGTCTCCCACGTCCGATCTAGAGACTCTAGTGCTCCACTGCACGTTAACGCGAGACATTCATACTCACGACACTTACATATTTTCAACTTTACATTTCTTGTAGAGTCCCTCACAAATGCCTCCCCGGCAAGTCACAAGTGCCTCCCCGGCAACTTGTGCAACCTGGCGACTTTACTCGAAATCACATCTTATTTCTTTTATCTTTTACTTTTCTTACTCATGCACAAAACTCGTTTTCTTTTTGTAGCTTAAAATATGATGCATGAAAATCACACAATATTCACACAACCACACAACAATCAAACATTAAACCCTACCGTTCCATGGTGTAGGCCCGAAGGCAACAAACATACAGTCCACTACTTGATTTCCCGGCACGTATTTAGTTATGTCAACTAGGCTACCTGCTCGTTTGTTGACCTAACAAATATAAGGAAATTCACTTAGTACCAATCTAAAAGATTCTAAGGAATTATCTAAACTAAAACTAACAAAACAACTTAAAGTTTAACCCTAAACCTGAAATTCTCACAATTTCTACCACCTAACTTCAATCGGCCATAACTTACTTGTTTTTCAATGGATTTAGATGTGCCACCCCATTTCGTAAACCTCTACACATCTACTATCCATTGAAACAATCAAATTTAACAACCAAATACCATGGCCAATCAGAAATAACAAGAACATAACCAGTACACAAAGTTCACAAAATCGGTTTTCAACTATCTTTCACCAAAACCTTAATCTATCTCTAAAAACCATCTAAAACAACCTATCCAAGGTTTAAACCATCAAATATAGCAAGGAATTACAGCAAAGAACAGAAAATTCGGAATTCATGTTTAGGGTTTTCCAAACCCTATCAAACTTCCACCAAAACTCAACAAAAAAATCAAAAACGTCCACTAGTTGGTACCAAGCTCAAAACCCACTTAATTCTTACCTTAAAACCTTGAGAAATCTTGTAGAAATGGATGAAAGAATGCTCAGCCAAGGGAGGAGAAAAATCGTGAGAAATGGAGGAAAAAGAAGACCAAACCTCCATTTAACCCAATCCACTTTTTACCTTTGAAAATTACCCCCTCCAACTTCTCATTTTTTTTACAAAATACCCATCACTTTTCTTTTTCACCTTTAAACCAACGTGAGTTTTACCCCTAAATCACTTTTCTTTCAATCATTCAATTTACTTTTACATAAACTCAACTTAACATAAATTCTAACCACTCCTATTATAGGGTTTTCTCTCAATTCCCACTTAAATTTCATTTTTCCTCTCAAGAGCATAGGAGAACAATAGAATAATTATTAAACTCACACGACATATCCTACCTTAGGGCTACACACATTAAGGAAAATTTTTCAGGTGTTACATCAGTAAAATCATATAATGCAAAGATGAAAGTGCTATGCATGAACATTTCGAAAACATGAACATTACTTTACATTTAAATTCAAGTGGACATGTGGTATAAGTGAGGCTTATAGAGGAACAGGCACACAAACGTACATGACGTGGGTTAGTAGTTTTACCGGGTCCCAGAGAGGGATAAAATACATGTTGTCCTTAGCGATGACGATTTTACATAGTCCTAGAGAATGACAAGAACATATGTCAGTCCCCGTCCCACACTTAACTGTACTTTACATCAACAATTTTATCTTTCTTAACTTCAAATCACGTGCATAAAATATTTTGCATGATTTTCCTTGGAAACGTGATGCAACATACATTGTGCATAAACATAACATAATTGAAAAGATAATTCCTCGAAGCATAAAAATAAAAGACAAGTCATCAAGACAATTCATAACGTAAACAAACTTAACTTAGGATGTATTCTAAAACCTATCTATCCGACGACAACCCCAAGAACGTAGAAAACCTAGTACCTCAGTGATGTAGGGCCTTAAGGGCCAACACAAGCGTGAACTTACCTGGCATCCTTAGCAAGCTTCGTCCACTTTTCCTTAAGTGTAATCACCTAAAACCTTACAATTACAGCATCAAAATCGACCCAGTACAAACAAAAACCAAAATCGATTTAACTTCTCAATACTATTCTCCACTAATCATATTAAAGTTCTTAGGGGCAACATCGATAAAATTCCAACATAATCTTCCCGTATTATGCATTATTCCCAAAATTACAAAACAAAACAACAATGCACAATATATCACAATATGTCAACCCTCCATAAATTGAACCCACAATTATCATTCCAAATTTCCAATCCCAAAATCAATAATGGGCCAACAAGGCATAACCAATAATAAATTCTCACCACAAAGTCCAATTAGCATCAAGAACCTCCACATTTCATGCATATTCCAATTAAGCTTCATCAATCATCAATCATCAATACATAGAATCTAAGAGCAAATTAGAGAAATCAACTAATCCAATAGATTAAATTCATAAAACCCAGATTTTGCCTAAAATTTAAGTAAACTTTGAAAACCCATAACTTTTTGTGTACTTATTTGATTTCAACGATTCAATATGTTATGAAATCCTTATAATGTCTAGTTTAACATAGAATCATCCATTTATCAAAAGAGAATCGGAATTAGGGTCAGAAGTTTGCAAAACCAAATTGTCTTTTGAATTTTCTAGTTTTTGTACAATAACTTCAAAAATCCATACTTATTCAATTTTATCCGATGATTCAACATGTTTTGGAAACCTCATTATGTCTATTTTATCGTAGGACCATCCATTTATAAAAGACAAATTGGAAATTAAAGCAGAATTCTGAAAATAGAAACTGCCCTATTTTGTTTTTTGCAACATTCCAACCTTGTTCTAATCAATGCTTCAAACATGCTTCATATCCATTTACTTCATCATTGATCATTAGGTAATCTTAAATCAAGATGAAACATCAATTAAAAGAAGAAAAATATAGCCCCTTTTCTGAATTTTTGGATTTATAAAAAAAAAACTCATTAACCAAAACTAAACACTTACCTTTAATCTTCACAAAAGAAGAGGAAATCTTAAAGAAAGGAGACAAAGCCATGGAGGAGAGGAGAGATTTCTTAGCTGTGAAGAAAAGAGGAGTGAAAGGGGAGAGTTTCACGTGGAAGAGAAGAAAAGAGAGAGAGGAAGAGAGAGAGCTTTGGCTTCTTCAACAAGTTTGGACAAGTGTCATGCATTCATTGTCATTGGCTACATCCCAACTACCTTAATTGTCTTCTTAATTTGCCCCTCCATGGTTTCTAACTAATGGTTTGTTTTGGTTACTCTTTAGTTTGGTTTTTCACTTTACCCTCTAACGTTTCTCCTTTATGCTTCTATTAATATTTTTCGTCCTTTATGCTAATCCTTGCTCTCCTTATTCGACATCCTCAAATTTCCCAACTTCACACGAAACACTAAATACTTAATGGTTAAACTTCTTATTTCAACCCTCCGTTAAATCTAACTAATCTCTTCACTTACCCTTTTTTTTGGAACCTAATTCTTCAAGATCATACCCCTCTTATCTTATATCGTATAGCCGATACCTTCCTCATCCATAACCTAAGAATCACCTGGCAGTATTTGGTCGTACATTTCATAGTATGAACATCCTATTTAAGCTATATATATATATATGTGTGTGTGTGTGTGTGTGTGTGTGTGTGTGTGTGTGTGTGTGTGTGTGTGTGTGTATTTTAAAGATTTTTCTAAAGATCTAATAGTCCTCGAGTTGTAATTTACATCACACGCTTAAGTTCATCGACCTAACCTTAGCTATTTACGTATTCATTGGCTTCGACTTCGTTACATACGAGTCGAACCTTTGAAATTTTTTAACTTAACCTTATTCCTAATGCACTTGAATGTTGGATTATGGAATATAGTTTTCGTCTAGATACCCTCAACTTCTTATGGATTTAAGATATATGAGTCACTGCCACATTCTCTTATTCACTTAAGCGTACTAATTGTACCTTGACAATCTAGAGCATCCCTCAATAAGTTTTACATCTAAGCTTCAAACTTCTCTTTGATTCGTCATATTCTAAAACTCCAAAAATTCACCGACTAGGATCCATTTTCTATTTATTTAAATCTCGTATCCCGTAAGTTAAATTCCCCTAATAATAACAAAATCTTAAGGGTTCACCATTCATCGCAGCACACTAGGTTACTCATCATGAAGCATAATCCTCTCATTCTAAGGTCTACATCATCTTGTATTTAACCTACTTCACTCACACCGTTATCGCACCAAAACGTAACTCACGCACTTCCCCTAACAGTTATCTGTAACACCCGCATTTTGGCCATGTAATTATTTTCCTAATTATTAAACGGGTTTAATTTGATATTTATACAATGAATGTTTTGGTGGAATTTGTCGGAGTATTTGATAGGAGAAGAGTGTTTCGAAGAGACCGAATCAACGAACTAAATAACAAATTAGTTAGAAAACAATGGAAGGGGCAATTTAGGAAGGTAATTAAGGTGGTTGGGAGGGAGCTAATAGATGATGGACACTTGTCAAGCTTGATGATGAAGCTATACTATATCTTTCTTCCTCTTTTCAACGTGAAAACATTCCAATCTTCTTCCTCTCCTCTCTATTTCTCTCTTCCAGACGAAGTGCAACAATTTCCAAAATCTGTCTTCTCCTGTTTTCTTCCATTTCTCCATTAAAGGTAACCCTTTTAAGTTAGTTAACGAGTTTAGGTTAGTTATTTTTTTAGTTTTGTTGAAGTTTAGGATTTATGTTCTGATTATACATAATATAAGTTCGTGAATCGCCATGGACTTACGTGCAAGACTTACTCTATGGACATCATGTAAGTTCATGCGTATAAGTTGACCCTTAAGGCCCTACTTCACGGAGGTACTAGGTTTTTGGGGTTGTCGTTGGGTAGTTAGGTCGTAAGTTATGTTATAGGTTAAACGTGTGTTGTTTTATGTTTAGCTTCGATATCCTGTCGCCTGTTTATGTTATGTTTAAGCACCATCTATGTTCATGCATACACGTTTTTCCTGAAAGTCATGTAAATGTTTTGTGCACGAGATTTGAAGTTAAGAAAGATAAAATGTGAATATAATGTATGGTAAGTGTGGGACGAGGACTGGCATCCTGCTATGTATCCCTGTTATGTGCCTGATAGTGCACTTCTGTTGTGCTAGTACCCCTATAAGCCCCACTTATATCCCTGTCCACTTGAATGTAATGTAAAGTAATGTTCATGTATTTCAAAGGTTCATGCATAGCATATGCATCACTGCATTGTATGTTCTTACTGAGCTCTAGGCTCATAGTTGAACTCCCTATTGTAGGTATGGATCCTCCAGACGAGGACTTTGTGCCTCAGGCCGACGAGTAGATGTAGTTGACGGGACGAGCTCGTGGGGTTGGTTGCGGCAGTCAGACGCATTTTGACTTGTGGGGTGTAGTTTTGAAGTGTATGTCAAGTTTTGTACAATTTTTTTTGGGATTCATGTGATGTATAGGATTTGTGTTGATGTTTTAAAACCTCTATTCTGACAGTTGCATTTTTTTGAAATATACTGGAATTGTTTGGAATCTTTTCCTTTTAGGTTGTGCATGGATTGTCTCGAGTTTTAGAGCTATCCATGCAGTTAGATTTATTGAACTTCTGTCATGTTTTCTAACACGTTCAAAGTTATGTTTTGAATCGGGTTTTGAGATTTTGGAGTATTTTGTGTCTAAAGAAGTTGGGGAGAAGTTTAATAGTGAGTTGTGAGGTTATTAGGACATGTAGATGTGAAACAGAGAGGTAGCCGATCGATCGGCTAGGGTAGCAGATCAATCGGTGGAGTGTGGAATTCTATTCTTTAAAACAGTTGTCCATTCTGTTCTTTAAAACAGTTGTCCATTCTGTTCTGTAAACTGTTGTCCACAGCTTCTGTTGTCCACAGCCTCTGTCATCCACTTCTGTTGTCCACAGCTTCTGTCATCCACTTTTGTCGTGCATAGCTTCTGTTGTCCACAGCTTCTGTCATCCACTTCTGTCATCCACAGCTTCTGTTGTCTACAGCTTCTGTCATCCACTTTAGTCGTCCACAGCTTCTGTTGTCCACACCTTCTGTCATCCACCTCTGTTGTCCACAGCTTCTGTCATCCACTTCTGTTGTCCACAATTTCTGTCATGTGGACACAACTTCTGTCATCCACTTCTGTTGTCCACAGCTTCTGTTGTCCACAGTTTCTATCATGTGGACACAACTTCTGTCATCCACTTCTGTCGTCCACAGCTTCTGTTGTCCACATCTTCTGTCATCCATTTTTGTTATCCACTGTAAGTCTTCCACAGTATGTCTTCCAGTTTATGTTTCCCATTTTATTAAGTTTGCCACTGCATGATTTCCAGTTTATGTTTTTTTTTATTTTATATCTTCCACTTTAAATGTCCATGAGTTTAAAAAAAAATCAAAAAATTTTACGTCCAAAAATGTGTAAGTCAAACTTAAAGTCCAGTCTCAAGTCCCGTGACGGTCCCAGCAGGTCGGGGTCGTCACATTATCACTTCAACCTAATTAACATATAAACACAGGATTGTTAACTCATCACTAGTCGACCATGCACCTACTAGGATATACACTTTTAATGATCTAAAAAAATTTATAAACCAAATCCCGTAGTCGATATATCCTCCGTAGTAAGCGTTTTGTCATTAATCTCCCATACACGAGCATGCACTTTTGTCTTACGTCTCCTATCCCCTAAGGTCTATCCTCTTGAGTAAAGATTAACCCTTAACTGTGCATTCTCTTTTTAAAAAAAAAAAAAAAATCTCAAATATTAACTACTTAGTTTTATAGCATGCACCTAGCTTCAATCAAAGAAAATTATGAGATAACTAGTTGGCTCTCATTAAATCATCTCACTATACCATAGGGTATGTTATAACACTCTTCTTTCTTTTAGCCTCTCTCACAATCATTCTCCCTTGAGTATTCTAACACAATCTTCTCATTCCTAAAATAACGTTGTACCTAATATCCCCGTAGATTGGTAAGCGACACCAAATCCTATAAGAGCAAATCCTTGGGAAAATTTTCGTCCAGCTCCCTACTACATCGAGTAGTCCTTGACCATATGACCTTATTCGTTACCTCGGGAGCATTAGTTTGTACCTATCCTACATTCTGACAATATCATAGTAAATTTTCATTGTAGTGTATACACATATATACCACGGGCGTCCTATTATTAGAGGTCATCATTTCATCTATGAGCTAGCCTAGATATCCCTTAAATTTATCCTTCTAACCCAGTAGATCCTTCCACTCCAAGGTAAATAACAAAAATATATCTAAGTACTTTCTACCTACTATTTAGCAACAATAATCTTATAAACCCATAATCTAACAACAAAATAATAAATTACAATTAATACTTGTTTCACACTAAAGCAATACCCAATTAAATCACTTTAAATCCTACATGAACATGAACGTAAACATACTTACAGTCGATGGAACGATCTCACGTGGCGGATTGTGCAGTAAAAAAGTCTACAGAACCGCTTTTAAAACCCAGGTGCTCTGATACCACTAATTGTAACGACCCGACTCGCGTAGGGCCGCCATGAGACTTCACATGATGTTGACTTTGACTTTTATATTTTGGACGTAGAGATTTTTTTTTTGACTTTTTAAAGCTCTAAAATGAAGCCTAGAGGGGTTTTCGGTAAAACGATGACTCGGTTTTTGTGTCATTTAAATCGTTTAAATACATGAAAAAATGTTTGGAAAATACGTTTTGGAAGTATCGAAAAGCATTGAGTTGAAACATGGTTCAAAATCAAAACTAAAAAAAAAAAAAAAAAAGAGCAGCAATAGGGGCCGATCGATTGCCCTTGAAGAGCCGATCGAACACCCCAAGGCGATTGCCACTGGCCGATCGATCGCCCCACAGGCAATCGATTGGCTAGCGCTCTGTATTCGGAGCGTTGGCCAGAACATTGACCGATCAATCGCCCTCAAAGGCGATCGATTGACATATGCTCTGGAATTTCCTCAAATTCCAGAGCATTGCCACCATCATCCCCTCTTTCCACTTTTCCCCTACACTTCACTAAAATTTCCTAAAAAACGATCCCCAAACTTCACCAAACATAAAATACTTCAACTACCAAAAACATAACTCAAAACGTAGCGCCAAACGTATTAGAAAATGTGGCAGAGTTTAAGAAATCAAACTGCATGTATCGATCTAAAAATCGAACGAAGCCATGCACAACCTAATAGCCCATCAGTTCCAGTATGATTTTCCAAAATCAACTACCTAATCAAAAGTTTAAAAAAACATCTACGCAAAACCTATACATCACTAAAATTTCAAAAGACTATACAAACGTAACAGAAACCTCGAAACGTCACCCACGGGTCAAAATAGGCCTGACTGCCGCAACCAACCCCGCAAGCTCGTCCTGCCAACTGCACCTAAACATCGGCCTAAGGCTCTGAGCCCTCATTCGTACGATCCGTACCTACATCATAGAGTTCAACTAATGAGCCTAAAGCTCAGTAAGGTCATATAATGCAAAGGATGCACGTGCTATGCATGAACATTTTGAAAACATGAACATTACTTTACATTTTCATTCAAGTGGACATGTGGTATAAGTGGGGCTTATAGAGGAACAGACGCACATACGTACATAACGTGGATTAGTAGTTTTGTCGGGTTCCAGAGAGGGATAAAATACATGTTGTCTTTGGCCACGGTTTTACATTTTATTTTCTTAACTTCAATCACGTGCATATAACATTTTGCATGATTTTCCTTGAAAATGTGATGCATGAACATACATTGTGCATAAACATAACATAATTGAAAAGATAAGTTCTCAAAGCATAAAAATAAACGACAGGTTATATAGACAATTCGTAACGCAAACACACTTAACTTATGACATATTCTAAGACCTATCAACCCAACGACAACCCCAAGAATGTAGAAAACCTAGTACCTCAGTGATGTAGGGCCTTAAGGGCCAACACAAGCGTATGAACTTACCTAGCGTCCTTAGCAAGCTTCATCCACTTTTCCTTAAGTGTAATCACCTAAAACCTTACAATTACATCATCAAAATCGACCCAGTACAAACACAAACAAAAATCGATTTAATTTCTCAATACAATTCTCCACTAATCACATTAATGTTCTTAGGGGCAACATCGATAAAATTCCAACATAATCTCCCCGTATTATGCATTATTCCCAAAATTCCAAAACAAAACAACAATGCACAATATATCACAATATGTCAACCCTCCATAAATTGAACCCACAATTATCATTTAAAATTTCCAATCCCAAAAGCAATAATGGGCCAACAATGCATAACCAACGATAAATTCCCACCACAAAGTCCAATTAGCATCAAGAACCCCCACATTTCATACATATTCCAATTAAGCTTCATCAATCATCAATCATCAATCATCAATCATCAATACATAGCATCTAAGAGCAAACTAGAGAAATCAACTAATCCAATAGATTAAATTCATAAAACCCAGATTTTGCATAAAATTTAAGTAAACTTTGAAAACCCATAACTTTTTGTGTACTTATTTGATTTCAACGATTCAATATGTTATGAAATCCTTAGAATGTCTTGTTTAATATAAAATCATCCATTTATCAAAAGAGAATTGAAATTATGGTCAGAAGTTTGCAAAACCAAACTGTCTTTCGAATTTTCTAGTTTTTGTACAATAACTTTAAAAATCCATAACTTATTCAATTCTTATCCGATTTCAATGATTCAACATGTTTTGAAAACCTCATTATGTCTGATTTATCGTAGAACCATCCATTTATAAAAGACAAATTGGAAATTAGAGCAGAATTCCGAAAACAGAAACTGCCCTGTTTTTTTTTTTGCAACATTCCAACCTAGTTTCTAAACAATGCTTCAAACATGCTTTCATATCCATTTACTCCATCATTGATCATTAGGTAATCTTAAATCAAGATGAAACATCAATTAAAAGAAGAAAAATCTAGCCCCCATTCTGAATTTTTGGATTTATAAAAAAAAAAACCCATTAACCAAAACTAAACACTTACCTTTAATCTTCACAAAAGGAGAGGAAATCTTGAAGAAATAAGACAAAACCGTGCAGGAGAAGAGAGATTTCTTGGCTAGTGAAGGAAAAGAGAAGAAGGAGTGAAAATGGAGGGTTTCACATGGAAGAGAAGAGAAGAGAGGAAGAAAGAGAGCTTTGGCTTCTTCAACAAGTTTGGACAAGTGTCATGCATTCATTGGCTGCATCCCAACTACCTTAATTGTCTTCCTAATTTGTCTCTCCATGGTTTCTAACTAATGGTTTGTTTTGGTTACTCTTTAGTTTGGTTTTCCACTTTACCCTCTAACGTTTCTCCTTTATACTTCCATAAATATTTTTCGTCCTTCAAAATTTAATACTGACTGGGATAGTAGGCTTAGCATATAAAAGTCATAAAGCAAAAGTTCTGGGTGTTACAAAAAATGTGGCCAAAAATGCTGGGTGTTACATCCCACCCACATTAATAGAATTTTATCTCCAAAATTTTCTTAGACAAAAAGTTCCGGATACCTATCCATTACATCACACTGCCTCTCCAAAGTGGCTTCCTCCACATTATGATTGCGCCATAGAACCTTAACCAATGGAATCTCCTTGTTGCCCAATACTTTAATTGAAGACTCCAGAATCCTTATGGGTCTTTCTTTATATGTCAGCGTTGGTTGGATCCTTATGTTCACCAGTTCCACAATCTGATTAGGATCTCACACACATTTTCTCAGCATGGACACGTGAAAAATATTGTGAACTCCATCCATAGACGCGGGCAACTGCAGTCTGTAAGCTATGCTTCCTATTCTCTTCAAGATAGGAAACGGTCCTACGAACCTTGGATTGATCTTCCCTTTCTTACCAAATCGCATCATGCCCTTAAACGGTGACACCTTAAGAAATACTTCGTCTCCTTCTGCAAAATCCAAGTCTCTTCTCCTCTGGTCCGCGTAACTTTTCTGTTAACTCTGAGCAGTTTCAATTCTTTGTCTGATCATGGCCACTTTCTCAGACATCTGCTATAATAGTTCGGTGCTGACAAGCCTGGCTTCTCCAACTTCATCCCAACATATAGGAGATCTGCACTTTCTGCCGTAAAGACCCTCGTATGGAGCCATACTGATTAAAGCTTGGTAGCTATTGTTATAGGAGAACTCCACTAATGGCAAAACTTGCTCCAATAAGCTTGAAATTCCAACACGCATGACCTTAACTTATCTTCCAATATTTGAATCGTTCTCTTAGATTGTCCGTCAGTTTGTTGATGGAATGTCGTGCTGAAATTCAACTTGGTACCTAAGAAGCTTTGCAAGCTCTTTCAAAACCTTGATATAAATCTAGGATCCTTGTCGGAAATGATTGACACCGGTATTCCATGTAACTTGATAATCTCTCCGACGTATAACTCTGCATATTAATCCATAGAGAAGGTCGTCTTCACGGGCAGAAAATGAGCCGACTTCGTCAGTTTGTCCACAATGACCCATATACTATTATGGCCTCTAGTTGTTCTCGGTAAGCCGACAACAAAATCCATTGTAATATTTTCTCATTTCCATTAGGGAATTGGTAGAGGCTGAAGTGTTTTACCTAGTCGTTGATGCTCAGCCTTCACTTGCTGACATACCATACAAGACTCCACATGCTTGGCAACCTCGTTCTTCATATTTGGCCACCAGAAGTGTAACTTCAAATCTCGATACATCTCGATACATCTTCGTGTTTCCTGGATGTACTGAGAAAGAAGACAAGTGAGCTTCCAATAAAATGTCTTTTCACAGTTCTTCATCTCTTGGAACGTACCACCTGTCCTTGAACTTCAGAATACCATCTCCCGAATAATTGAAATTAGATGAGGCATTATCCAACTTGCTCGCTATATCATCCTTCTCCTTAGAATCAATCTTTTGAGCTTCCTTAATTCGGTCCAAGATGGTTGGTCGTATAGTTAAATCTACCAGAATGGCTGATAGTTCAAAGACTATTTCCAAGTTAAATCTCTGAATTTCTGTTCTTAGAGGCCTTGACATAGCTGACATAGCTGGTTGCATAGTAGCCAGCATCCTACTCAATGCATCGGCCACCATGTTAGCTTTTCCAGGGTGGTATTTAATCTCGATGTCATAATCCTTCACAAACTCTAACCACCACCTCTGCCTCATGTTCAACTCTTTCTGGGTAAAAATGTACCTCAAGCTCTTGTGATCCGAAAATATCTCGCATTGCTGTCCATATAAATGGTGTCTCCATACCTTCAATGCAAAAACAACTGCCGCTAACTCAAGATCGTAAGTAGGGTAGTTTTGCTCATAACACTTCAATTGTCTGGACGTGTAAGCCACCACTTTTCTATCCTACATTAACACGCATCCCAAACCAACCTTCGACGCGTCGCAATATACACTGAATTTTTCGTCTTTGACCGGTAATACCAATAAAGGAGTAGTGGTTAATTTCTGTTTCAATGTCTGAAAACTTCCTTCGCAAGTTTCAGACCATTTGTACTTGATATCGTTCCTCGTTAAGCTAGTCAAAGGCTTTGCTATCACAGAAAATCCTTTAATAAATTTCCTGTAATAACCAGCTAGCCTGATAAAACTCTGTACTTCACTGGCATTCCTCGGCCTTGACCATTCCTTCATGGCTTGGATCTTAGAAGAGTCTACTGAAATTCCTTCTTCAGACACCACATGGCCTAGAAAATTAATTATGTCCAGCCATAATTCACACTTCGACAACTTGGTATATAGTTTTGGTGCTGTCTCAAGGTCAGTAATACAATTCCCAGGTGTTCTTCATGCTCTTCTTTATTTCAAGAATAAACCAGGATATCATCGATGAAGACGATCTTAAATTTGTCCAGAAAATCCTGGAATATCCTATTCATCAGGTCCATAAATGCCGCTAGGGCATTCGTCAATCCAAACGACATCACTAAGAACTCATAGTGCCCATATCGGATCCTGAATGCGGTCTTTAGGATATCATCGGCCTTGACCTTCAGTTGATAATAACTTGAGCGCAAATCAATTTTTGAGAATACCCGGGCTCCTTGTAGCTGATCAAATAAAGTCGTCGATCTTGGGCAACGGGTACTTATTCTTGATAGTCAACTTGTTCAGCTCTCAGTAATCGATACACATGTGCAAAGATCCATCCTTCTTCTTAATAAACAGACTGGTGTGCCCCACGGAGAGAAACTAGGGCATACGAAGCTCTTGTCCACTAATTCATTTAGTTGAGCTTTTAACTCCCTCAACTCTATTGGCGCCATATGATATGGGTTCTTTGATACCGGTTCAACACCAGGACATACCTCAATTTCAAATTCAATTTTACGATCCGATGGTAATCCTGACAAGTCCTCTAAGAAAACTTCTGGGAAGTTCCGAACTACTGGAATATTTTGGAGTCCCACTTCACCTTGCCTTTGAGCATCCACCACGTAGGCTAAGAATCCTGCACAACCTGACCTCATCTTGAGCTTCTAAGGAGGATACGATAGGCATTTTATGTTTCTTCGGTATTGTCTGATAATAAAACTCCTTCTCATTTAGGTGCTTGAAACACACTAAGTCTGATCTACAGTTAACGGTGGCGTGATGTCTAAATAGTCAATCCATTCCTAGAATTACGTCATATCCTTTCATGCCGATGATGATAAGATTTGCATATAATTGCTGGTCTCCTACCGATACTATATCGCTCTGCACCGCCTGATCGGAGTGCATAGACTCACCGGATGGTAGCATAACACTATAAAACTGGTCCGCCGGCACGAACCATAAATTCTCTCTAACTACAAAACTCCTCGCTATGAATGAGTGTGTGGCCCCCGTGTGTAGCAAGGTATATGCAGGTGCATTATAAATCAAAATTGTACCTGTGATAACTATGTGTTGGGAGTCGTCATCATCCTCGATCATAGCGAATACCCTTGGAGTGGCACGGTTCGGCCTCCTATCCGGCATTGGGAAATCTCTAATGTGATGGCCCTCCTTGTCGCATCTGAAGCAATGGCTAGTAAAAAGCTTGCATTCCCCTGTATTACTTTTCTGGCACCGGGAACATACAGGAAGTTGAGGGGCTCCCTGTGGTCTTTTTCCCCTATCTTGGTTGGCAGCTGCTTCATTGGGCCTCTTCACGCCCCTGTTCTGTTGCTGCTATGGTTGCCAACCACGACCTTGCTGTTGTTGTTGTTGAGGAACATCCTGAAAGAACATTTTCGATGAATCCCTCTGTTTCTGAAATTTCGCTTCAATGGCCTCTAACTATAGGACCTTGGCCACCACCTACGTATACGGTACCTCGTCAAACCCTCAAGTCGTAATCCTTCATAAAATATCTATTTTCAGCCCCTGGACGAATTGATGTACCTTATTTTCGTCGGTGTCCACCAAATATGTAGCATAGCGGGATAGTGACTCAAATTTGCGGACGTACTCGGCCACCGATCCATATTGCCGTAGCTGGGAGAATTCGATCAACTTGCTCTTCCTTATACTACGGTCGAAATACTTCTTGTAGAAAATCCTCTTGAATCCATCCCAATCTATTGCTGCTATTGTCATCTATACAGTGTCCCACCAAAATCCCACATCCTTGGTGAGGTGGAATGCGGCGCACGTAACCTTCCTAACTTCTTCAACTGTCCGCATAGTTAAACATGCGTGCGCCGGCCAGCCGATCGATCACACCTGTGCACGATCAACCGGCGAAGGCTCTATCCCCCGACCAGAAAATCAGACTATCAGCCGATCGATTGGCCCTCAGCCACGATCGATCGGCTGCGCGCAGATGGCGCACCCCGCGCACCACATCTCCATTTTCCTCTATTTTTCACATTTTCTCCATTTTTACCACCTACACTTCACATTAAACTTACCCAAAACCATTCTCAACCTCTTTAAATGTAAAACACTTCAAAACCCCAAAAACCCGACTCAAAACGTAGCTCGAAACATGTTAGAAAATGTGGCAGAATTTAAGAAATTAAACTGCATGGATCGTTCTAAAAACCGAACGTATCCATGCACAACCTAATAGCCCAAACAGTTCCAATATGATTTTCCAAAAAGCAACAATCTAAACAAAAGTTTTAAAACATCAACCTAATTCACAAAAGACTATACAACGGGACATACGCCTCGAAACGTCACCCATGGGTCAAAAGTGCGTCTGACTGCCGCAACCAACCTCCGCAAACTCATCCCACCAACTGCAGCTACACATCAGCCTGAGACACAGAGTTCTCATCTGTACGATCCATACCTACATCATAGAGTTCAATTAATGACCCTAGAGCTCAGTAAGATCATATAATGCAAAGGATGCACGTGCTATGCATGAACATTTCAAAAACATGAACATTACTTTACGTTTACATTCAAGTGAACATGTGTTATAATAGGGCTTATAAAGGAACAGACGAACATACATACATGACATGGTTATTGGTTTTGCCGGGTCCCAGAGAGGGATAAAATACATATTGTCCTTATAGAGGACGGTTTTACATAAGTCCCAGAGAAGGACAAGAATATATGTCAGTCCTCGTCCCACACTTAACCGTACTTTACATTTACATTTTATCTTTCTTACTTCAAATCACGTGCATAAAATATTTTGTATGACTTTCTTGAAAACGTAATGCATGAACATACATTGTGCATAAACATAACATAATGATAAGACAAGTCCTCGAAGCATAAATAAACGACAGATCATCAAGACAATACATAAAGCAAAACGTACTTAATTTAAGACGTAATCTACGACCTATCTACCCTTCAAGAAACCCCAAAAACGTAAAAGCCTAGTACCTCTGTGATTGAGGGCCTTAAGGGCCAAACACATGCATACGAACTTACCTGAGGTCCGTAGAGTTTGAAAGCCTTGAACGTATTTCCTCGGCGATGCACGAACCTATAACACGTATAGTCCAACCATAAATTGCGTTACAAAAACGCTAACTAATAAACTAAGTAGAACACGACACAAGCTCATTCAGGTAGCCTAAAACAATCAATATCGAGTTCAAGTAAACTTCCATTCAAAAATGTCAGATTTCTCCTATTTTTAGGCTTAATTTCAAACGGTCGTAACTTTCTCGATTCATATCCATTTTTGACGATTCAACATGTTTCAGAAAGCTTATTACGTATATATTAACATGGAATTTTCAATTTATAAAGAGCAACTCGGAAACGATAGTAGATTTCAAAAATTTGTGGGTTGCCCTATTAGTGCTGATTTTTGAATCGGAAATCCGTTTTCCATCGAACGTGTTTAGTTTCTACTTAGATTATCCAATTGGGCCCTTAATTAACATTCTAACATGCTTTGGTATAAAATCGACAAATTTCTAAAACCCTAACCCTAAAAACATCCAACGAAATCAACAAATAGCTAGCCTAAAGTCGTTAACTAACGTACATGCTTACCTAAATTGAAGAAATCGGAAGAAGTGGAGGAGAGGAGGGCTTCCGTCGTTAGCGTCGGCATCGTCGCATGGAGGAGCCGTCGCCTGGAAGAGAGAAATGCAGAGAGAGAAGGAAAAAAAATTAAAAGAGGGGAGGGGGGGCTCTGGTGTTTTACGCAAAGAGAGAGAGAGAGAGAGAGAGAGAGAGAGAGGGTTAAGAGTGTGTTTGGCAATTGGTTTTAACGAAACTTCTTCGGTAAGTTTCGTTATTTCGACTTAAAATCTCGCACGTTTTAACTCCTTCTTTTTCGCTCTATTTTTCTTAAACCCTCAAATTATCGACGTCCAAATTCCAATAAAATATTCATTACATTAATAGCAAATTTCTTCCATTCAAATAGATTTAGGGACGAAAAACGTGGCCAAAAATGTCGGGTGTTACAGTCTATTGGCAATTCTATTATGCAAGTATGATCCCAAAAAATAATATCTTTTTATATAGCCTACTTTCACAGGACAAGTTGATACACGCGTTTCATGTGAAGCTGAAGATTTCTTTTATCCATCACCACTCATCGCACTAAAGTATAAGGGTAAATATTAAAATAGACCCTAATGTAATGGTAAATTTTCAATCGACTTATTAAACTTTTAATTTGTCAATTGACACCATAGACTTTGAATTTGTCAATTGACACCTCAAACTTTTGGGGCATCAACAATGGACACCATACAGTTAACAGCTTCGTTAAATCATACATGTGGTAAGAATGACATCTTCTTACCTTGTTTCACCTGCTCTATCTCTTCTTCTTCTTTTTCCTCATCTTCTCGACATCTCTTTCATCTCCAAACACTCAAGCCCAAACTAGAATTTGGAGTTTCTCAACTTGACCAATTTATCGATGCTAGCACCAATTGCCAGCACTTCATCCCATGAATTGTCTGCGGTGAGAATGGAAACCTCTATGGGTTCAAATGAGGGGAGTAGATTAGAAGACTCACAAACTATAACCACATTTTCCACATAGATTACTTGGACAATTGGATGGATCATGATAAGAAAACATGTCCTCTCTTTAGGACACCATTATTGCTGGACGAGATGAAGAACGAGCTAAATCTGCAGCTATGGGCGACAACTAGAGCATCAAATTTTTACAGTGAATACAACTCTATCGAACCTTTAACTCTTTGGTCATTAAGATCAATGGGTGTAGTGTGCACGGATTCTTCTAATACAATATTATCTGCATTTGTCCAGATCTTGCACTGATTTGTTCTTGAAATTAACCAAAGATGCATTGTACTAGGTTGGAAGGGAAACTCTACTTATAAATCATGTATTTTTCACTCTCTCAAACGATGTGAGATTGTGCACCCCAACTGCTAGGGGTTGGGCTCTTACACTGGGCTCTCCTTGATTTCACATGACGGGATGTCACAATCTCCTCCCCTCCCCCCCCCCCCCCACTTCTGGTTCTGAAGTCTTCGTCAGTCATACTTCTGATACTATTTGTAGCGTCTCTTAGTTTCTAGTACAATATTGTCTACTTTTAGTTGAAGTAGTACAGATTTGTTCTTGGGGTTACCTAAAACGCGTTGTACTAGTTACAATGAGGAACTCTACCTATAAACTATGTATTTTTCACTCTCCCATGTGATGCAAGATTGTGCACCCCTACTGTTATGCGTTAGGCCCTTACACTGGGTCTTCTTGCCATCACATGACAGACTGTCACAATGGGCGACTGCAATTTTCATTCTCACAAGCTTTCCAATCTGGGTTAATGTGGCCTCATTTCTTTGGCCCTTTCCTAGTTCCTTCAACATATAAAAATGCAGGCAGCGAAATTCAAAATCAACAAATCAATTTAATTCTTGTTGATCTACAACAATAATAATTTATTATTGATTTCATATATCCGAAATAGTTTCGGATGATAGTTTCAGCTATCATTCCCTGGTAAAATATCATTATTTTGTAGAACGGACAACAGACTTTACAGAGTCTTCTTAAATCTCAAACAAACACAAAGAATAGACAAGAGCAGGAAAAATTAGGACAAAATGAGAGAAAATATAATTTTGGTTTGAATTGAAGGATTCTACAAGTTTAGTCAATAAATATAATTTATTTACTGCTGATTTCATTCTAACTTTAGAGTAGCATTTTAACTACTACGATTGTGACGACCCCAACCCGCCGGGACCGTCACGGGACTTGAGACCGGACTTTAAGTTTGACTTACACATTTTTTGACGTAAAATTTTTTGACCTTTTTTTTAAAAAAACTCATGGACATTTAAAGTGGAAGACATAAAATAAAAAAAACATAAACTGGAAATCATGCAATGGAAGACTTAATAAAATGGGAAACATAAACTAGAAGATATACTATGGAAGACTTACAGTGGATGACAGAAGCTGTGGACAACAGAAGCTGTGGAAGACAGAAGTAGATGACAAAAGCTATGGACAACAGAAGCTGTAGATAACAGAAGTGGATGATAGAAGCTGTGGACAACAGAAGCTGTGGACGACAGAAGTGGATGACAGAAGCTGTGGACAACAGAAGTGGATGACAGAAGCTGTGGACAACAGAAGCTGTGGACAACAGAAATGGATGACAGAAGCTGTGGACAACAGAAGCTGTGGACGACAGCAGTGGATGACAGAAGCTGTAGACAATAGAAGCTGTGGACAACAGAAGTGGATGACAGAAGCTGTGGACAACAGAGGCTGTGGACAACAGAATGGACAACTGTTTTAAAGAACAGAATTCCACACTCCACCGATTGATCTGCTACTCCAGCTGATCGATCGGCTACCTCTCTGTTTCACATTTACATGTCCTAATAACCTCACAACTCACTATTAAACTTCTCCCCAACCTCTTTAGACACAAAATACTCTAAAATTCCAAAACCCGATTCAAAATATAACTTTGAATGTGTTAAAAAACATGACAGAAGTTCAATAAATCTAACTGCATGAATAGCTCTAAAACTCGAGACAATCCATGCACAATCTAAAAGGAAAAGATTCCAAATAATTCAAGTATATTTCAAAAAAATGCAACTGTCAGAACAGAGGTTTTAAAACATCAACACAAATCCTATACATCGCATGAATCCCAAAAAAAAAACTGTACAAAACTTGACATACACTTCAAAACTACACCCCACAGGTCAAAATGCGTCTGACTCGCCGCAACCAACCCCACGAGCTCGTCCCGCCAACTGCATCTACTCGTCGGCCTGAGGCAAAAAGTCCTCGTCTGGAGGATCCATACCTACAACATGGAGTTCAACTATGAGCCTAGAGCTCAGTAATAACATACAATGCAGTATGCATATGCTATGCTAGAACTTTGAAATACATGAACATACTTTGCAATTACATTCAAGTGAACAGGGATATAAGTGGGGCTTATAGGGGAACTGTGCACAGGAGTGCACTATCAGGCACATAACAGAGATACATAACAGAAATATATAACAGGATTGTAACACCCCGGCATTTTAGCCAGGTAATTATTCCTTGAACAATTAAATGGGATATACATATATTGGCCTTAATGAAGTGCGTATTTCATTGGAGTTTTGTGATACCCCAAGTGGGATGTTTAGAGAAAAACGGATCGGTGAATTAACTAATAATTCAATTGGAAAACCAAAACTAAAAATCAACCAAAACAGAACACCTTGGTTAAAAACCGATGGGAGGGCAAATTAGGTAAACCAATTAAGGTTGGTGGGAGGAAGCCAATGGTTGAGTGACACTTGGAAACTTGTTGAAGAAGCAATGTTCTTTTCTCTTCCCTCTTACGTGAAACATCCTTCTACCTTCTCTGTTTTCCTCGCTTCCAGGTGATGGTGCCAAATCCCAAAACTTGTTTTCTCCTGCTTACTTCTGTTTTCTTCAGCAAAGGTAATCAATCCTAACCTAGTTGACAAGTATGGACATGTTAAAAGTGAGTTTTGTTGAAATTTAGGGTTAAGGGTGTTGTGGAGAAAACTCACTGTTATTACGTGAAAACACTTTGGATCATTTTCTAAAGTCTGAATGGATTAGAAGCATATCCTACAAGTTATTAGTTAGCATTTGCAGCTTGTTTATTTTTTTTTCCGTGCATGTACAGGTTCGTGCATTACCGAGACAATCAAGAACATCAACTCTATAGCAAACAAGTAAGTTCATACCCGTAGGTTGACCCTTAAGGCCCTATATCACGGAGACTCTAGGATTTTACTACTGTCGGGAGGTTTCGGGTAGATAAGTTGAAGTTATATTCTGAGTAACCTATTCTTCCTTTAAGTTCTATTGTGTTGTTTCTGTTGTCTGCTGTTTTAATTGTAAGCACAGTGAATGTCCATGCATAAACGATTTTCTCGAAAGTTCATGTAAACTATTTCTATACACTATTTGAAGATAAGCAAGATAAAATTTGACTGAAATGTATTGGTTAAGTGCGGGACGGAACTGGCCTACTGTTCTGTTTCTGTATATCTGTTTGTGTCTGTCGTGCACTTGCAAGTTCCCTAGAAGCCCACTTATACCCCTCTGCCACTGAAACGTACTGTACTATTCTATCACCGTATTCTGAAAGTTCATGTGTAACGCCCCGAGTTATCTGAACCCGGTTCGCTACTCATTACTTGATCATACTAAGAAATTTCGAATAAATTTAAAACTTCATTCGACATTCAAATTTGACATTTTCTAAACGTTCAAAACATTGAAACTTTGCAGCGGAAAATGATTTAAAACTACAATGGGGATTTAACTAGCTGTGAAAATATTGTTGGAAAGATTAATGGAAATGTTTAAAGTATTCGGTCAAGAGAAATAAGGTTTTAATGATGGACTACTCAAGGAATTACAAAAGTCGAATTCATCTGCCGACGACAAAGTCAACGGGAAGAAACGGAACGAGGTTCCTGCCGATGACGTCAGAGTGAACTGTATGCCGACGACTAGTAACGGAAGGGCAGGCAGCAGAACACCAAAGGCTTCTCCGATGACGTCTACACACACTTCACCCAACACTTCATCGGCGCTATGCCCTTACAAGGGTGGCTTCGGCCACAACATGACAACTGGCACAATGCGGACTGCATTTTCATTCTCACAAGCTTTCCAATCTGGTTAGTGGCCTCATTTCCTGTTCTTTGCCTTTTCCTAGTTCCTTCAACCATATAAAAATGCAGGCGGAAATTCAAATCAAACCAAATAATTAACTGCTTGTTATACTACACAATCATAATTTATTAGTTGATTCTATATCCGAAATAGTTTTCGGATGATCGTTTTCATCTATCATTCCCTGGTAAATATCATTATTTTGTAGAACGGACCAACGACTTTTACAGAGTCTTCCTTAAATCTCAAACAACACAAAGAATAGACAAGAGCAGGAAAATTAGGACAAAATGAGAGAAAATATAAGTTGGTTGAATTGAAAGGAATTCTACAAGTTTAGTCATAAATATAATTTATTTACTGCTGATTTCATTCTAACTTTAAGGAACATTTTTAACTACTACGATGGGACTACCCCACCCGCCGGGACCGTCACGGGACTTGAGAACCGGACTTTAAGAAGTTTGACCTTTACACACATTTTTTGACGTAAAATTTTTTTTGACCTTTTTTTTAAAAAAACTCTGACAATTTAAACGTGGAAGACATAAAATAAAAAAACATAAACTGGAAATCATGCAATGGAAGACTTCATAAATGGGAACATAAACTAGAAGATACTATGGAAGACTTACAGTGGATGACAGAAGCTGTGGACAACAGAAGCTGTGGACAACAGAAGTGGATGACAGAAGCTGTGGACAACAGAAGCTGTGGACGACAGCAGTGGATGACAGAAGCTGTAGACAATAGAAGTTGTGGACAACAGAAGTGGATGACAGAAGCTGTGGACAACAGAAGTGGATGACAGAAGCTGTGGACAACAGAAGCTGTGGACAACAGAAGTGGATGACAGAAGCTGTGGACAACAGAAGCTGTGGACAACAGAAGTGGATGACAGAAGCGTAGACAATAGAAGCTGTGGACAACAGAAGTGGAGACAGAAGCGTGGACAACAGAGGCTGTGGACAACAGAATGGACAACTGTTTTAAAGAACAGAATTCCACACTCCACCGATTGATCTGCTACTCCAGCTGATCGATCGGCTACCTCTCTGTTTCACATTTACATGTCCTAATAACCTCACAACTCACTATTAAACTTCTCCCCAACCTCTTTAGACACAAAATACTCTAAAATTCCAAAACCCGATTCAAAATATAACTTTGAATGTGTTAAAAAACATGACAGAAGTTCAATAAATCTAACTGCATGAATAGCTCTAAAACTCGAGACAATCCATGCACAATCTAAAAGGAAAAGATTCCAAATAATTCAAGTATATTTCAAAAAAATGCAAATGTCAGAACAGAGGTTTTAAAACATCAACACAAATCCTATACATCGCATGAATCCCAAAAAAAAACTGTACAAAACTTGACATACACTTCAAAACTACACCCCACAGGTCAAAATGCGTCTGACTGCCGCAACCAACCCCACGAGCTCGTCCCGCCAACTGCATCTACTCGTCGGCCTGAGGCAAAAAGTCCTCGTCTGGAGGATCCATACCTACAACATGGAGTTCAACTATGAGCCTAGAGCTCAGTAAGAACATACAATGCAGTTATGCATATGCTATGCATGAACCTTTGAAATACATGAACATTACTTTGCATTACATTCAAGTGAACAGGGATATAAGTGGGGCTTATAGGGGAACTGGTGCAACAGGAGTGCACTATCAGGCACATAACAGAGATACATAACAGAAATATATAACAGGATTGTAACACCCGGCATTTTAGCCATGTAATTATTCCTTGAACAATTAAATGGGATATACATATATTGGCCATTAATGAAGTGCGTATTTCATTGGAGTTTTGTGATACCCCAAGTGGATGTTTAGAGAAAACGGATCGGTGAATTTAACTAATAATTCAATTGGAAAACCAAACTAAAAATCAACCAAAACAGAACACCTTGGTTAAAAACCGATGGGAGGGCAAATTAGGTAAACCAATTAAGGTTGGTGGGAGGAAGCCAATGGTTGAGTGACACTTGGAAACTTGTTGAAGAAGCAATGTTCTTTTCTCTTCCCTCTTACGTGAAACATCCTTCTACCTTCTCTGTTTTCTCTCTTCCAGGTGATGGTGCCAAATCTCCAAAACTTGTTTCTCCTGCTTACTTCTGTTTTCTTCAGCAAAGGTAATCATCTAACCTAGTTGACAAGTATGGACATGTTAAAAGTGAGTTTTGTTGAAATTTAGGGTTAAGGTGTTTTGGAGAAAACTCACTGTTATTACGTGAAAACACTTTGGATCATTTTCTAAAAGTCTGAATGGATTTAGAAGCATATCCTACAAGTTATTAGTTAGCATTTGCAGCTTGTTTATTTTTTTTCCGTGCATGTACAGGTTCGTGCATTACCGAGACAATCAAGAACATCAACTCTATAGCAAACAAGTAAGTTCATACCCGTAGGTTGACCCTTAAGGCCCTATATCACGGAGACTCTAGGATTTTACTACTGTCGGGAGGTTTCGGGTAGATAAGTTGAAGTTATATTCTGAGTAACCTATTCTTCCTTTAAGTTCTATTGTGTTGTTTCTGTTGTCTGCTGTTTTAATTGTAAGCACAGTGAATGTCCATGCATAAACGATTTTCTCGAAAGTTCATGTAAAACTATTTTCTATACACTATTTGAAGCTAAGCAAGATAAAATTTGACTGAAATGTATTGGTTAAGTGCGGGACGGGAACTGGCCTACTGTTCTGTTTCTGTATATCTGTTTGTGTCTGTCGTGCACTTGCAAGTTCCCCTATAAGCCCCACTTATACCCCTCTGCCACTGAAACGTACTGTACTATTCTATCACCGTATTCTGAAAGTTCATGTGTAACGCCCCGAGTTATCTGAACCCGGTTCGCTACTCATTACTTGATCATAACTAAGAAATTTCGAATAAATTTAAAACTTCATTCGACATTCAAAATTTGACATTTTCTAAACGTTCAAAACATTTGAAAACTTTGCAGCGGAAAATTATTTAAAACTACAATGGGGATTTAACTAGCTGTGAAAATATTGTTGGAAAGATTAATGGAAATGTTTAAAGTATTCGGTCAAGAGAAAATAAGGTTTTAAATGATGGACTACTCAAGGAATTACAAAAGTCGAATTCATCTGCCGACGACAAAGTCAACGGAAGGAAACGGAACGAGGTTCCTGCCGATGACGTCACGAGTTGAACTCGTATGCCGACGACTAGTCAACGGAAGGAGCAGAAGCAGAAAACCAAAGGCTTCTGCCGATGACGTCTACACAACTTCACCCACAACTTCATCTGCCGATGAAATCATGGTAACTTCACACACCACTTCATCTGCCGATGAAGTTGACATAACTTCATCTGCCGATGAAGTCAGCGCAATTTCATCTCTCAATAGACAAACACACGTCATCTTCCGATAACAACAATATGACTCCACGCCTTCCGATTCGCTAAACGACAAACAGGTTACTCTACACCTTCCGATTCGCTAAACGACAAACGGGTTTCTCCCTCTTCCGATGGAATGGACTACATCTGCCGACACGTGCTACTCACGTAACTCCTTAAAGCATCTACTGATAGACTTTAAAATTTACATCTTCCGATGGCTTTTCTGAAGACATCTTCCGATAGAATTTAAAATTTACTTAACATCTACCGACAGATATCATCTGTCGATAGAGAGCAAAACAACAACTCTAATCGCTTCACTTGCAAATCCAGTAATAAACCAACAGAATACTAAATTCGGAGAAAACTAAGAATACTTTTGAAAACTTCAAGTAACTCATTCTTGCTAAAACTAACCAGAGACAATCCAAACCTTTGTGTCACTAGAAACTCATAAGTACTATCTTGAAATCCCAACAGAATATCGTTATCAGAAAAGAAACTCAAAAGCGAATTCCAAAACATTAAAATTTCTACTGTCATGAAAGCTCAGTATAATAAATTTGAAATACTGTCAATTAATCTTTGTTAGTCAATGACACCAGTCAAACCGCCCCATCAGATGCCTGACCGTTGCACAGCCGTGCTCCACCAACCTCATCTACTCGGTTATGCTCTCAGGGAAATCACCTGCTGTATCCTCAACACCTACATCACAAAATTCATCTATTAGCCTAATGCTAAGCAAGTAAAGCATTAATGAAATGTATGCTGAAACATAAACCCTGATCATGCAGTTTCTAATTTTCTCAACTCAGTTGTGCATCGTTCATAAACTGGTCTGATCCCTAAGTTCCCTTGGGAGTGGGATCGGTTCTCCCAATGTAATAAATCCTCTACTCAGTTAAGGGGCGGATTACTTCCCTTAACAGCTACTCTGTTTCATTCAATTCATACTCATCATAACCTTGCACATAAATTCATTTTCGTAATTCTTCAAAAACTTAATGCATGACATAAAGAAAAGAAACACTCAAACATGCATAAACCTACTGTTTTGTGATGTAGGCCCGAAGGCTCACACATTACTTTACTTACCTGGCTCCTGGAAATCGCTCGGCTATATGCTACTCCAAAAATCTGCTCACCTAAAACCATTGACAGATTATGGATTAGATCTCCACTAAACTTTATCTAACTACTGAAGTCTAAGGAAGCCAGTTTGGGGCTCTACTGATTAAGCATTCCCGATACATCACTAAACCCCAAAAACCCAAATCTCTCACCCGCAGCTTATCGAAGATACATACATTGCAATCCTTCAGCTACCCTAGCACTAGAAATTCAAGTAGTTGATTCAAAACTCACCTTGGTTGGGGAAAACCGGAGGGGAAATCGCCCAGAGGTAGTCTGCTTGAGCTGAGAGGTAAGAGAAATAAAACAGTGGCGGCTAAACCTCACTAAACCTTTCATTAAATACCTTATTCACAATATAAATTCGCAATTACCATCTTGCCCCTGCCTAGTCATTTACAACCTAATCAACATTTCACTAAATTTTAACCATAAAAATTATATACCACCGTTTAATAACTTATTTTGATTTATTGAAACCGGGTGCTACAATCTACCCTCCTTAAAAGAATTTTGTCCTCAAAATTCAGTACCTGAATAACTCCGGATGTTGATCCATCATGTCTTGCTGGCGTTCCCAAGTTGTCTCCTCCAAGTTCTGGTTGTGCCATAAGACTTTCACTAGTGGCACTTCTTTGTTGCGCAATACCTTCACTGCATAATCTAGAATCTTTACTGGCTTTTCTTCATAGGTGAGTGTAGGTTGAATCTCAATGTTCTGCTGTTCAACGACATGAGTTGGATCCCGTATACACTTCTTTAGCATAGAGACATGGAACACATCATGTATTCCTTCCATAGAAGCTGGTAGCTGTAATTGATAGGCTGCTTTCCCAACTCTCTTCAGGATAGTGAACGGTCCAATAAATCTGGGGTTCAACTTTCCTCTTTTTCCAAATCTCACGACTCCTTTGAAAGGTGACACCTTAAGGAAAACTTCATCCTCTACTTCAAATTCCAGTTCTCTTCTCCTCTTGTCTGCATAGCTTTTCTGTCGGCTTTGAGCTGTCAAAATTCTCTGTCGGATGAGGGCAATCTTCTCCACTGTTTGCTGCACGATATCAGGACCTAGTAGTTGTGCTTCACCAACTTCATCCAGTACAAAGGTGATCTGCATTTTCGTCCATATAATGCCTCATACGGTGCCATTCCTATTGTCGCCTGAAAACTGTTGTTGTAAGAGAACTCTACCAATGGTAAATACTTACTCCAAGATCGTTGAAAATCTAATATGCACGCTCGGAGCATATCCTCTAAGGTCTGAATAGTTCTCTCGGATTGTCCATCTGTTTGAGGGTGAAAGGCTGTGCTAAAGTTAAGTTGTGTTCCCATAGCCTTATGCAAACTTTTCCAAAACTTAGATGTAAATCTAGAGTCTCGGTCTGAAATTAGAGTGCTTGGAACTCCATGCAATCTAATGATCTCTTGCACATACAACTCTGCTAGTTGATCCATCGAATATGTTATCTTAATAGGCAGAAAATGGGCGGATTTGGTCAAACGATCAACTATTACCCAAATTGCATCGTGTCCTTTTGCTGTTCTAGGCAATCCTGTAACAAAATCCATTGTCACTTGTTCCCACTTCCATTCCTGGAACTGGTAGGGGTTGCAATGTTCCTGCAGGCCTCTGATGTTCAGCTTTGACCTGCTGGCAGACCAAACATGACTCCACGTACTCCGCCACACATCTTTTCATACTTGGCCACCAAAAATGCTGCTTGAGATCTCTGTACATCTTAGTACTTCCAGGATGAATAGAGAGTCTAGAAGAATGAGCCTCGGATAGAATTTCCTTTCGAAGCTCGACATTAGCTGGAACAAACCATCTATTTCTAAACTTAAGGATTCCATCAGCCGAGCAGTTGAAATATTTCTTGACAGTAGAATCTATGTACAGCTTATACTTATTGCATTCAGCGTCATTCATTTGAACTTCCTTTATTCTCCCCAAAATAGTAGGCCTCAAAGATATGGCCGAAAGCATGGCTGACACGCTAGATACTGCTTCAAGGTTAAACCTTAGGAATTCAGTCTCTAAGGCTATCGGTATGTCTAGAATCAACGTAGAAACCGATGGAGTCACCCTGCTCAAAGCGTCTGCCACTACATTCGCTTTGCCGGGATGATACTTAATCTCAAAGTCATAGTCTTTTACAAATTCCAACCAT
Organism: Begonia masoniana; assembly: GCA_022432975.1. Classification (NCBI taxonomy): domain Eukaryota; kingdom Viridiplantae; phylum Streptophyta; class Magnoliopsida; order Cucurbitales; family Begoniaceae; genus Begonia; species Begonia masoniana. Next base: position 40,515,100 of record CM039514.1, read on the forward strand.
CTACGTTGCCTCATGTTTAGCTCCTTCTGTGTGAAAATGTACTTCAAACTCTTATGATCTGAAAATATTTCGCAAGTTTGTCCATACAGGTAGTGCCTCCAAATCTTTAATGCAAAAACCACTGCAGCTAATTCTAAGTCATGAGTAGGATAATTCTTCTCGTGCACTTTTAATTGCCTAGATGCATAAGCTATAACTTTTCCGTCTTGCATCAAAACACAGCCAAGTCCAATTTTGGAAGCATCACAATAAATACTAAACTTACCATTTTCAACAGGAAGGGTTAGTATAGGTGCATTGGTCAATTTCTGCTTTAAGGTTTGGAAACTGAACTCACACTTATCAGTCCAAATATACTTTACATTTTTCCTTGTTAACATAGTGAGGGGTGTGGCAATCTTCGAAAACCCCTCAATGAACTTTCTGTAGTACCCTGCTAGTCCAAGAAAGCTCCTGATATCTGTAGCATTCTTCGGTTGGGGCCATTCCTTAACTGCTTGAACTTTAGCTGGATCGACAGATATTCCATCACCAGAGATCACGTGACCAAGAAAGTGAACTCTGTCCAACCAAAATTCACACTTGGAAAACTTAGCATAAAGTTGGTGCTGTCTTAGTAACTCCAACACCAAACCCAAATGCCTTGCATGCTCGTCCTCAGTTTTAGAGTAGATTAGGATGTCATCAATGAATACAATAACAAACTTATCTAAATACTCACGAAACACCTATTCATGAGATCCATGAAGGCTGCTGGTGCATTTGTCAAACCAAAAGACATAACCAAAAACTCATAGTGTCCATACCTTGTACGAAAAGCAGTCTTTGGGATGTCTTCGGATTTAACCTTCAGTTGATAATAACCGGACCTTAAGTCAATCTTAGAGAAAACTCTCGCACCCTTAAGTTGGTCAAATAAGTCGTCAATCCTCGGTAGAGGGTACTTATTCTTGACAGTTAACTTATTCAATTCTCTATAATCAATGCACATACGCATTGATCCATCCTTCTTCTTGACAAAGAGGACAGGTGCACCCCACGGTGAGAAGCTTGGGCGTATGAATCCCTTCTCCAACAAGTCCTCCAACTGTTTCTTTAACTCTTTAAGTTCTGTTGGTGCTAGTCTATATGGATTTTTAGACACAGGCTCGGCTCCGGGGTAAACATCTACAACAAATTCGATTTCTCTATCGGGTGGTAAACCAAGAAGGTCATCTAAAAACACTTCAGGAAAGTCTCGGACAGTTAGGACATTCTGAGGATTTGCCTTTCCTACAAGCCGTGCGTCTAAAACGCTAGCTAAGAAGCACAAATACCCTCTACACAGGGAAGGTCTAGTGTTAATGGAAGTCATCACAGACATCACCTCACTCTTCCTTGAGGCCTGAAAGGTATGTTTCAAATTACCAGGGGATTGGAAACTAACTATTCCAGTCTTACAATCAATTGTGGCATAATGTTTAAACAACCAATCCATTCCTAGGATTACATCAAATCCCATTATGTCCATAATAATGAGATCGGCAGGTAAATTCATGTTCCCTACCAATACATTGCTATCAGGAATTACTTGGTTAGAGTGCATATGTTCACCAGAGGGTAAGGCAACATCAAATACATGCACAGTAGAGGTAAGCTTTACATCTAACTTATCAGCAAATGTCAATGCTACGAATGAATGTGTTGCACCAGAATCTATCAATGTAAAAGCGGGTAGGAAATTGACCAGTATAGTACCTGACACCACAGCAGGCTGCTCATCATCCCCTGGCTCAACCAGGGAGAATATTCTTGGCTTAATCACAGCAGGGCCATTCTTCAAGGCCGGACAGTCTCTGTTAAAGTGACCAACCTTGCCGCAGTTGAAACACCGAGTGACTCTGGGTCTCGGGCAATCTCTGAAAGCATGCCCAACTTCATCGCAATTGAAACACTTTCCCGATCCAAACCTGCATTCACCCAAATGACTTTTCAGACACTTCGGACACTGGGGATACTTCTGACTATCCGGTACCTTCCTCCTTGATCTTTGGCTATTCTGGTCTTCATTCGGCCTCTTCATCCCTCTCTGTTGTTGTGGTTGAACAAACCTTTGTGGGACTTCCTTTGTTCCAGCACACATCCTTTCAGCCTCTTCCACTTCCAGAGCAGTGGACACTACTTCACTTAACGCCAAACCTTTAACACCGCAAAATTTAACTCCTCGGTAAATTTCTGGTTTCAGTCCATGCACAAACTTGAACACCTTATCCTCGTCTTTGTGAGCAAAGTGTCCAGCAAACCTGGACAGGGACTCAAACTGCCTACTATACTCGGCCACAGACCCTGTCTGCTTCAAGTTCAGAAACTCCAACTTCTTTGCAGTTTGGACGGTGCTATTGAAATACTTCCCGTAGAAAATGTCTTTGAATCGTGACCATTGCATTGTCAAAACATCTGTGGTGGTTTCTATTGTCTCCCACCAGAGCTGAGCTTCTCCAGCCAAATGAAAGGTTGCCAATGTGACTTTCTCTTCTTCTCCTATGTTGGCACACCTGAACATACTTTCAATCTTCCTAAGCCATCCCTCAGCAATGACTGGATCGGAGGAATGTCCATCAAATGTGGGTGGTCTCAGTCTCCGGAATCTATCTCCAGAATGTTCACTGTTAGAACCTGAGTTAGCACTTCCTTGTGCTTCCCGATTCAACAGCACTCCTAATTGATCAGATTGTTGACGCACAATATCAGTCTGCTGACGCATTAATTCTGTCAGCTGCCTAATTACACTAGAGTCCTCCTCACGTCTAGGACTCGGTATCTCTCTTGGTATTCTTGGTCTTCCTGGGCGCCTAGCCATTTTACTAATTTCCTGCACAGGGTTAACTACTCTCATAAACATTTTATAACTAAAGCTAACATAAACACTTACAGTTGTTGGAGTACTTCCATGCAACGATTGGCACTGATGAGTAATCTTTTGAACGGTTTAACTGAATGTCTCTGATACCATACTGTAACGCCCCGAGTTATCTGAACCCGGTTCGCTACTCATTACTTGATCATAACTAAGAAATTTCGAATAAATTTAAAACTTCATTCGACATTCAAAATTTGACATTTTCTAAACGTTCAAAACATTTGAAAACTTTGCAGCGGAAAATTATTTAAAACTACAATGGGGATTTAACTAGCTGTGAAAATATTGTTGGAAAGATTAATGGAAATGTTTAAAGTATTCGGTCAAGAGAAAATAAGGTTTTAAATGATGGACTACTCAAGGAATTACAAAAGTCGAATTCATCTGCCGACGACAAAGTCAACGGAAGGAAACGGAACGAGGTTCCTGCCGATGACGTCACGAGTTGAACTCGTATGCCGACGACTAGTCAACGGAAGGAGCAGAAGCAGAAAACCAAAGGCTTCTGCCGATGACGTCTACACAACTTCACCCACAACTTCATCTGCCGATGAAATCATGGTAACTTCACACACCACTTCATCTGCCGATGAAGTCAGCGCAATTTCATCTCTCAATAGATAAACACACGTCATCTTCCGATAACAACAATATGACTCCACGCCTTCCGATTCGCTAAACGACAAACGGGTTACTCTACACCTTCCGATTCGCTAAACGACAAACGGGTTTCTCCCTCTTCCGATGGAATGGACTACATCTGCCGACACGTGCTACTCACGTAACTCCTTAAAGCATCTACTGATAGACTTTAAAATTTACATCTTCCGATGGCTTTTCTGAAGACATCTTCCGATAGAATTTAAAATTTACTCAACATCTACCGACAGATATCATCTGTCGATAGAGAGCAAAACAACAACTCTAATCGCTTCACTTGCAAATCCAGTAATAAACCAACAGAATACTAAATTCAGAGAAAACTAAGAATACTTTTGAAAACTTCAAGTAACTCATTCTTGCTAAAACTAACCAGAGACAATCCAAACCTTTGTGTCACTAGAAACTCATAAGTACTATCTTGAAATCCCAACAGAATATCGTTATCAGAAAAGAAACTCAAAAGCGAATTCCAAAACATTAAAATTTCTACTGTCATAAAAGCTCAGTATAATAAATTTGAAATACTGTCAATTAATCTTTGTTAGTCAATGACACCAGTCAAACCGCCCCATCAGATGCCTGACCGTTGCACAGCCGTGCTCCACCAACCTCATCTACTCGGTTATGCTCTCAGGGAAATCACCTGCTGTATCCTCAACACCTACATCACAAAACTCATCTATTAGCCTAATGCTAAGCAAGTAAAGCATTAATGAAATGTATGCTGAAACATAAACCCTGATCATGCAGTTTCTAATTTTCTCAACTCAGTTGTGCATCGTTCATAAACTGGTCTGATTCCTAAGTTCCCTTGGGAGTGGGATCGGTTCTCCCAATGTAATAAATCCTCTACTCAGTTAAGGGGCAGATTACTTCCCTTAACAGCTACTCTGTTTCATTCAATTCATACTCATCATAACCTTGCACATAAATTCATTTTCGTAATTCTTCAAAAACTTAATGCATGACATAAAGAAAAGAAACACTCAAACATGCATAAACCTACTGTTTTGTGATGTAGGCCCAAAGGCTCACACATTACTTTACTTACCTGGCTCCTGGAAATCGCTCGGCTATATGCTACTCCAAAAATCTGCTCACCTAAAATAATTGACAGATTATGGATTAGATCTCCACTAAACTTTATCTAACTACTGAAGTCTAAGGAAGCCAGTTTGGGGCTCTACTGATTAAGCATTCCCGATACATCACTAAACCTCAAAAACCCAAATCTCTCACCCGCAGCTTATCGAAGATACATACATTGCAATCCTTCAGCTACCCTAGCACTAGAACGGCAAGTAGTTGATTCAAAACTCACCTTGGTTGGGGAAAACCGGAGGGGAAATCGCCCAGAGGTAGTCTGCTTGAGCTGAGAGGTAAGAGAAATAAAACAGTGGCGGCTAAACCTCACTAAACCTTTCCTTAAATACCTTATTCACAATATAAATTCGCAATTACCATCTTGCCCCTGCCTAGTCATTTACAACCTAATCAACATTTCACTAAATTTTAACCATAAAAATTATATACCACCGTTTAATAACTTATTTTGATTTATTGAAACCGGGTGCTACATCATGCATAGCATATACATCACTGCATTTATATATGTTCTTACTGAGTTTTAGACTCATAGGTGAACTCCCTGATGTAGGTACTGAACCCACAAATGAGGACTTTGTGCCTCAGTCCGACGAATAGGTGGCTAGTGGCTCGAGCTCTCGGGGGTGGTTGTGGCAGCCAGACATGTTTCTGACCCGAGGGAGGGAATTTTTTAAAGTAATGTTCAAGTCTGTAAAACTTTACTGGGATTCTGCTGTTTTATTTTTAAACCTCTGTCGTGGTTCTGTGTTTTTGGTTTAAAAATTCTGTTGGAAATTTTATAATGTATAGGTTCTGATGTTTGAGTTTTAAACCTCTGTTTGATAGTTGATAGTTGTCGTTTTGAAATATTATGTTGTTGATGTATTTAAAACCTCTGTATTTGACAGTTGAATTTATGTTCTGAAGTATTCTGGAATTGTTTAGAATATTTTCTCTTTTAAGGTGTGCATGGATTATCTGTGATTTTAGAGTTATCCATGCAATCTGTTTTCCTTAAATTTCTGTCGTGTTTTCCTGATATGCCCAAAATCATATTTTGAATCGTTTTCTGAAACTTGAAGCTTTCATACCTCCTGTTTTCACGTCTTCTGTTCCTATGTAATCCTGTTAAAAGTTGTCAGTTTTGTCTTTAAAACTACATCCACCGCTGTCACTGTTCATTTTTGTCTTATTCATATCCACCGTTCTCTTTAGAAATCATATCTACCGCTACTCTTTTAATAAGCACATCCACCGCTGTCACTGTTCACTTTTGTGTTATTCACATCCACCGCTGTTACTGTTCATTTTTGTCTTATTTATATCCACCGTTCTATTTAGAAATCACATCTACTGCTACTCTTTTAATAAGCACATCCACCGCTGTCACTGTTCATTTTTGTCTTATTCATATCCACCGTTCTCTTTAGAAATCACATCTACCACTACTCTTTTAATAAGCACATTCACCGGTGAACAGTAAATCTCTCCTTTGTTTATTCGCATCCACCGCTGCCACTGTTCACTTTTGTCTTATTCACATCCACCTGTGAATAGTAAATTTCTGTTTGTAGTTCACATCCACTTGTGAATAGTAAATTTCTGTTTGTAGTTCACATCCACCGGTGAACAGTAAATTTCTCTTTTGTTTATTTTCACTGCATGTATTTTTATCACATTTCCTCTGCATGGCCGTCGCCCACCCAGCCTTTTATTTAAATGTTCCAAGTATTCTGATTTCCTTCTGTAATTTATTCTGCAGTCCGGTTTAACTGTATTACTGTTTTGTCTTTAAATCCCGAGAAGGTTTTCTCTAGCTGTGAAGTTTTAAGGGTTGTTTTAAAAGTCTCGTCTGTTTTCTGTTTAAACAAAAAAAAAGTCCCATTTTTCTGTTAAACGTCTGGAGTGATGGCTCCTCCGCCCAATCGGGTTTGGGGCTGTCACAAGGATGCCAGTCCCCGTCCCACACTTACCGTACATTACATTCACATTTTATCTTTCTTAACTTCAAATCTCGTGCACAAAACATTTACATGACTTTCAGGAAAAACGTGTATGCATGAACATATACGATGCTTAAAGATAATATAAACAGGCGACAGGATATCGAAGCTAAACATAAAACAACACACGTTTAACCTGTAACATAACTTACGACCTAACTACCCAACGACAATCCCAAAAACCTAGTACCTCCGTGAAGTAGGGCCTTAAGGGCCAACTTATACGCATGAACTTACCTGATGTCCGTAGAGTTGTAAGTTTCGCACGTAAGTCCAAGGCGATTCACGAACCTATATTATGTATAATCAGAACATAAATCCTAAACTTTAACAAAACTAAAAAAAATAACTAACCTAAACTCGTTAACTAACTTAAAAGGGTTACCTTTAACGGAGAAATGGAAGAAAACAGGAGAAGACAGATTTTGAAAATTGTTGCACTTCGTCTGGAAGAGAGAAACAGAGAGGAGAGGAAGAAGATTGGAATGTTTTCACGTTGAAAAGAGGAAGAAAGATATAGTATGGCTTCTTCATCAAACTTGACAAGTGTCCATCATCTATTGGCTCCCTCCCAACCACCTTAATTACCTTCCTAAATTGCCCCTTCCATTGGTTTCTAACTAATTCGTTATTTAGTTCGTCGATTCGGTCTCTCCGAAACATTCTTCTCCTATTAAATACTCCGACAAATTCCACCAAAACATTCATTGTATAAATATCAAATTAAACCCGTTTAATAATTCAGGGGATAATTACATGGCCAAAAATACCGGGTGTTACAACGACGCAAAAATAAAAAAAGAGTGGAAGAAGAAGAAGAGATGGAGAAGATGAAACAAGGTACGAAGACACAATTTCCTGCCACGTGTTTGATTTAACAGAACTCTTAACGATAGTGTCCGTTGCTAACGCCTCAAATTTTGAAGTATCAATTGACAAAATTAAAAATTTAAAGTGTTAATTGAAAAACCTCTCGAGTTTTAATGTAACACCCGACATTTTTGCCGAGAAATTATCCCTCGAATTATCGAACGGGATTAGGTTTATATTAATATAATGAATGTTTTGGTGAAATTTGTTAGAATGTTTAGTGGAAAACTAAACTAAGGAGTAACCAAAACAAATCATTTAGTTAAAAACCAGTGGAGGGGCAATTTAGGTAAGAATTAAGGTAGGTGGGAGGAAGTCAATGGATGATTGACAAGTGTTCAACTTGTTGAAGAAGCCATCCCTCCTTTCTTTCTCTTCCTCCTACGTGAAACCCTCCATTCATGGTTCTCTTTCTCTCTGCTTTTAGTTTCTTCTCCAGGCGACAGAACTCCTTTCCTCCGTTTCTTCCATTTTCTTCAATCAAGGTTCGAGGCTCATAGAGGTAACACGAACAAAGCTGCAACTCACGGACCACAGGTAAGTTCATATCCGTAGGTTGGCCCTTAAGGCCCTACATCACGGAGGTACTAGGTTTTCATTTCTATCAAGTGGTTTCGGGTAAAAAAGTTAGAGTTACGTTCTGAGTTATCTGCTTTTTCCTTATGTTCTACTATTTTATTCCTGTTGTCTGCTGTTTTAAGTTTAAGCACTGTAAATGCCATGCATACCAATTTCTGTTGTCCACAGCCACTGCATTTCTGTTGTCCACAGCCACTGCATTTCTGTTGTCCACAGCCACTGCATTTCTGTTGTCCACAGCCACTGCATTTCTGTTGTCCACAGCCACTGCATTCCTGTTGTCCACAGCCACTGCATTTCTGTTGTCCACAGCCACTGCATTTCTGTTGTCCACAGCCACTGCATTCCTGTTGTCCACAGCCACTGCATTCCTGTTGTCCACAGCCACTGCATTTCTGTTGTCCACAGCCACTGCATTCCTGTTGTCCACAGCCACTGCATTTCTGTTGTCCACAGCCACTGCATTTCTGTTGTCCACAGCCACTGCATTTCTGTTGTCCACAGCCACTGCATTTCTGTTGTCCACAGCCACTGCATTTCTGTTGTCCACAGCCACTGCATTTCTGTTGTCCACAGCCACTGCATTTCTGTTGTCCACAGCCACTGCATTCCTGTTGTCCACAGCCACTGCATTTCTGTTGTCCACAGCCACTGCATTCCTGTTGTCCACAGCCACTGCATTTCTGTTGTCCACAGCCACTGCATTTCTGTTGTCCACAGCCACTGCATTTCTGTTGTCCACAGCCACTGCATTTCTGTTGTCCACAGCCACTGCATTTCTGTTGTCCACAGCCACTGCATTCCTGTTGTCCACAGCCACTGCATTTCTGTTGTCCACAGCCACTGCATTCCTGTTGTCCACAGCCACTGCATTTCTGTTGTCCACAGCCACTGCATTTCTGTTGTCCACAGCCACTGCATTTCTGTTGTCCACAGCCACTGCATTTCTGTTGTCCACAGCCACTGCATTTCTGTTGTCCACAGCCACTGCATTTCTGTTGTCCACAGCCACTGCATTTCTGTTGTCCACAGCCACTGCATTTCTGTTGTCCACAGCCACTGCATTTCTGTTGTCCACAGCCACTGCATTTCTGTTGTCCACAGCCACTGCATTTCTGTTGTCCACAGCCACTGCATTTCTGTTGTCCACAGCCACTGCATTTCTGTTGTCCACAGCCACTGCATTTCTGTTGTCCACAGCCACTGCATTTCTGTTGTCCACAGCCACTGCACTTCTGTTGTCCACAGCCACTGCACTTCTGTTGTCCACAGCCACTGCAGTTCTGTTGTCCATAGCCACTGCATTTCTGTTGTCCACAGCCACTGCATTCCTGTTGTCCGCAGCCACTGCATTTCTGTTGTCCACAGCCACTGCATTTCTGTTGTCCACAGCCACTGCATTTCTGTTGTCCACAGCCACTGCATTTCTGTTGTCCACAGCCACTGCATTTCTGTTGTCCACAGCCACTGCATTCCTGTTGTCCACAGCCACTGCATTTCTGTGCAACACGATTTGAATTTAAGAAAGTTAAAAATGTAATGTAATGTAATGTAATGTAATGTAATGTAATGTAATGTAATGTAATGTAATGTAATGTAATGTAATGTAATGTAATGTAATGTAATGTAATGTAATGTAATGTAATGTAATGTAATGTAATGTAATGTAATGTAATGTAATGTAATGTAATGTAATGTAATGTAATGTAATGTAATGTAATGTAATGTAATGTAATGTAATGTAATGTAATGTAATGTAATGTAATGTAATGTAATGTAATGTAATGTAATGTAATGTAATGTAATGTAATGTAATGTAATGTAATGTAATGTAATGTAATGTAATGTAATGTAATGTAATGTAATGTAATGTAATGTAATGTAATGTAATGTAATGTAATGTAATGTAATGTAATGTAATGTAATGTAATGTAATGTAATGTAATGTAATGTAATGTAATGTAATGTAATGTAATGTAATGTAATGTAATGTAATGTAATGTAATGTAATGTAATGTAATGTAATGTAATGTAATGTAATGTAATGTAATGTAATGTAATGTAATGTAATGTAATGTAATGTAATGTAATGTAATGTAATGTAATGTAATGTAATGTAATGTAATGTAATGTAATGTAATGTAATGTAATGTAATGTAATGTAATGTAATGTAATGTAATGTAATGTAATGTAATGTAATGTAATGTAATGTAATGTAATGTAATGTAATGTAATGTAATGTAATGTAATGTAATGTAATGTAATGTAATGTAATGTAATGTAATGTAATGTAATGTAATGTAATGTAATGTAATGTAATGTAATGTAATGTAATGTAATGTAATGTAATGTAATGTAATGTAATGTAATGTAATGTAATGTAATGTAATGTAATGTAATGTAATGTAATGTAATGTAATGTAATGTAATGTAATGTAATGTAATGTAATGTAATGTAATGTAATGTAATGTAATGTAATGTAATGTAATGTAATGTAATGTAATGTAATGTAATGTAATGTAATGTAATGTAATGTAATGTAATGTAATGTAATGTAATGTAATGTAATGTAATGTAATGTAATGTAATGTAATGTAATGTAATGTAATGTAATGTAATGTAATGTAATGTAATGTAATGTAATGTAATGTGGGACAGGGAATGACATCATGTTCTTGTCCCTTCTCTGGGGACTATGTAAACTTATCCCTGCCAAGACTACCCTGTACCTTGTCCTTCCTTGGGACCCGGCAAATTACTAACCAGTGTCATGTCCTGTTATGTCAAGTATGTATGGGCCAGTTCCTCTATAAGCCCCACTTATACTCCTGTCCAGTAAAATGTAATGTAATGTAATGTAATGTTCATGTATTGAAAATGTTCATGCATAGCATATACATCACTGCATATTATATGTTCTTACTGAGCCCTATACTCATACGTTGAACTCTCTGTTGTAGGTATGGATCCTCCAGATGAGGACTTGTGCCTCAAGCCGATGAGTAGTGGAGGTTGGCGGAGCGAGCTCATGGTGATTGGTTGCCTGACAGGCTAGACAACTGTATCCCTGTACTGTATTTTTGAAAGTTATGTCAAGTCCTGTATAGCGTTTTGAAAATTTTAAAACCGATGTATAGAGTTTGCGTTTATGTTAAAACTTCTGTTTTTGGTGAATTTTTGGAAACATATGTCAAGTTCTGCACAGCCTCTGTGATTTTAAACGTTATATTGAATCTGTCGATGTATGTAAAACTAGTATTTGAACAGTTGAATTTATGCTCTAAAATTGTTTGGATCTTCTCTTTTAGGTTGTGCATGGATTTACTCTGATTTAGAGCTATCCATGTAGTCTGGTTTTTCTTAAACTTCTGTCATGTTTTCTGATATGTCCAAAATCATGTTTTGAATCGGTTTTTTGAAGTTTGAAGTTTTTATGCTTCAGTTTTCTATCTTTCAAGTAATGTAATGTAATGTAATGTAATGTAATGTAATGTAATGTAATGTAATGTAATGTAATGTAATGTAATGTAATGTAATGTAATGTAATGTAATGTAATGTAATGTAATGTAATGTAATGTTGTCCACAGCCACTGCATTTCTGTTGTCCACAGCCACTGCACTTCTGTTGTCCACAGCCACTGCATTTCTGTTGTCCACAGCCACTGCACTTCTGTTGTCCACAGCCACTGCATTCCTGTTGTCCACAACCACTGCATTTCTGTCGTCCACAGCCACTGCACTTCTGTTGTCCACAGCCACTGCACTTCTGTTGTCCACAGCCACTGCACTTCTATCGTCCACAGCCACTGCATTCCTGTCGTCCACAGCCACTGCATTTCTGTTGTCCACAGCCACTGCATTTTTGCTGTCCACAGCTTCTGCACTTCTGTTGTCCACAGCCACTGCATTTCTGTGGTCCACAACCACTGCATTTCTGTTGTCCACAGCCACTCCTAGTCTTCAATTCCAATGAGAGTTTTCTCCGTGTAAAGTGCTAAAAGTTTAAAAAAAATATATGTTACATTTTAAAATGTCCGGAGTGATGGCTTGGCTCTCGGATCCCGATCGAGATCGGGTTTCGGGCTATCACATTTAAGGTCAATATTTTAATATTTAGCTAAAGTATGAACAATAGGAGCTCTTTAAACATGTGCATTTTTTTTTTTATATTTTAATTTCTTTCATCATTTCTGATCAAATGCAATATATGCAATTAGTAAGGCAGCTATCGGCCTTTTTTACTCATCACAAAATGACAAGTTTAATGAAAATCAAGCTTACTTTCGTTATTCAATTATTTCATTAAACCATTAAAAAATTACCCGCTCTAAAACGTGAAAATAAATTATTCAATTTATTAAATTAAAGTGAAAATAAATTAGACTACAATCTCATCTTCACTTACCACGAACTTTTTCTTTTTAATAAATTAACTCAACTTTTTTATTATCAACGAATATCATTATGGTTATATGATATATTAAATTCATCACGAAAAATGTGTGTCCAAAACTTTTAAACTAATTCTAATGAATCTTGGATGTTCTAATTTTTAAGGTGATGTCCAATCGTTTCTCTTGTATATTTGCTGCAATTCTTTCATATGCAACACCAATAATTTTCTTTCCGATATGGAAATGAATTAAAATTAGAAATAAAGTTTAAACTACAAAGAGTAAACTACAAAATTCTTTGGAGTTTGGATAGAGGAGAAATTTAAATACGAAGATTAAACTACAAATGCGGGTTTTGTTATTCAAATTTACATATACCTACAAACAGGAGCAAACCCTATAAGAGATCAAAACTGGAGGCTTACACCAAAACTAAAAAAGAATTTAAGTCATCAAATTTTATTAATTTTCATTTTGCCAAGAATTTAACAAAATAATTCAATAATGCGAGCTTGAGCTCCACCTAAAAAAAATTTAGGTCATCAAATTTTAATCCTCGTCAATGCAGCTTCTCTTGTTGCTTTAGAGTCCATCCCGTCATCACTAGATTAAGATATTTTAAATATTTTGTGGCCACCACGATCTATTTAGAAGGTTATTTTAAAAAAATTTCAGAAAGTGCGAATTGAATTATTAACTCCAACTTAATTCAACTCTTTTAACACGTTTGTACATCTTTTATAAAGAAGTGGATTAAAGTCGTTTCTTCAACCATTTAATATTCATAGTCTAACAGTCATTTTGAATTGATAATGGAACACCTTGCGCATCACATCATTAGCTTGCTACCCAAAAATTTTGATTATTGAGTGTACATTATATTTCAATTAAGTAAAACTATAAATTAGGGTAAAATATATTTTTGATTAATTAGCAATTCGAGCTTTGAAATTTGGAGGGACTCAAATTTTAATTTTCGACAATTAAAACTCTGAGTAGAAAATGTTGAAATTATAGCTTAATTCTATTAATATATTTAGTTCATGTATGTTTTTAATAAGGTTCATGGTTTAAGTCAATGTATTTGTGAAAGTGTATCTAGGAAGTTGTAATAGATACATTAATGCATGTATTGCATTAATGAGGAGGTTCATGTATTGCCCTCAAATATGTACCAAATAGTCCTATAAATAGGATCTATGTCTAAGCCATTAGTATCAAGTCATTTACAAGAAGTCATTTCTATAATCTAGTTTGCTCTCTCTAGTTGTATTTCTCTTCCTCCTACTTCCTTTCTCTTAAAATCCCTCTTCCTCATTCCAACAAATTGGTATCAGAGCTCGGATTTTCGATCTTGTAGAAATGTCGAATTCTACATTTCCTTTCCATTTCCCTCAACTTACAAAAGATAATTACGAGAATTGGTGCATTCGTATGAAAGCTTTGCTTGGATCGCAAGACGTATGGGAGATTGTTGATAGAGGCTTCGAGGAGCCTCGTGATGATTCCGCCATGACGCCTAATCAAAGGGAGACGCTACAAAGAATGCGTAAGAGAGACCAACAAGCTCTCACCCTTATTCATCAATGTCTAGATGAAGTTACATTTGAGAGAGTTTCAAATGCAACCACCGCCAAGCAAGCATGGGAGATTCTACAAAATTCTTGTCAAGGAGTTGATAAGGTTAAAAAGGTACGTCTTCAAATCTTACGAGGAGAATTTGAAGTGTTACGAATGCAGGAATCCGAGTCCATAGCAGATTTTTTTTCGAGGGTTTTGGCGATCGTAAACCAAATGAAGAGATATGGAGAAAGAATAGAAGATGTTCGCATCAATGAAAAGATTCTTCGCTCGTTGTATTCAAAGTTTGATTACGTGGTTGTAGCTATCGAGGAGTCCAAGGATTTAGCTACCATAACGGTTGACCAACTCATGGGTTCTTTACAAGCTCATGAAGAGAGAATCAACAAGAAGAAAGAGGAGCCAATCGAGCAAGTTTTGGCTACCAAACTCTCCGTGAATGAAAAGGAGAATGAACGTGGGAGAAGTCAACGAGGAAGAGGACAAGGACGGGGACGTGGACGTGGACGAGGTAGAGGAAGAGGTCGAGGATGGCAAAATTTTGACAATAGAGAGAAGAGTCAAGAGAACAATAGAGGAAGCAACTCAAAGAGAAATGATAAATCAAGTGTTCAATGCTACAATTGCCAAAAGCACGGACATTTTGCTCGCGATTGTTGGAGTCCCAAAAATATCAAAGAAACAGCGAATTATGCTCAAAACGAAGAGGTAGAAGAAAATTTGTTTCTTGCTTACAAAGAGGGAGAAGGAAGCAAGAGCAATATGTGGTATCTTGACAATGCTGCAAGCAATCACATGTGTGGTGACAAAAGCAAATTCAAAGAGATCGACAACTCAGTGACTGGATTAGTCACATTTGGAGATGACTCCAAAGTTCAAATTGAAGGCAAAGGTACGATTATAATTCGTATGAAGAATGGTGATCATAAACTCATTAACAATGTCTACTATGTTCCAAGTATGAAGAGCAACATATTGAGTTTAGGGAAACTCTTGGAGAAAAACTATGAAGTTCACATGAAGGATTGTACTCTCCTACTTCAAGATGATAGAAGAAATGTGATCGCGAAGGTACCAATGACAAAAAATAGAATGTTCATGCTAGATATTCAAGCCGATGTTGCTCGATGTTTGAAGACTTGTACAAAAGACATCTCATGGCTTTGGCATTTGAGACTTGGCCATCTTAACTTTGGTGGTTTGAAGTTATTGGGCCAGAAAAGGATGTTGACGGGTTTGCCGTCTATAGATCAACCAGCCCAGTTATGTGAAGGGTGTCTTGCTGGGAAACAATTTCGAAAGAGTTTTCCTAAGGAGTCGACATCAAGAGCAAGTAAACCACTTCAACTTATTCATGCAGATGTATGCGGACCGATTAAGCCTTTGTCATTCGGTAAAAATCGATATTTTCTTCTCTTCATTGATGATTTTAGTAGAAAAACTTGGGTTTATTTTTTGAAGGAAAAATCTCAAGTTTTTGAAGTGTTTAAAAAATTCAAAGCGTATGTGGAAAGACAAAGTGGACGTTCCATCAAAGCTTTGAGATCTGATAATGGAGGTGAGTTTACTTCTAATGAGTTTAAAGAGTTTTGTGAAGCACAGGGCATCCGAAGATTCCTTACCGTTCCAAGGTCTCCTCAGCAAAACGGTGTTGTTGAAAGGAAGAATCGAACCATTCTCAACATGGCACGAAGTATGCTAAAAACTAAAATGATGCCGAAAGAATTCTGGGCAGAAGCTGTTAATTGTGCTGTTTACCTATCAAATAGGTGTCCGACAAGAAGCTTGTGGAAGAAAACCAAGTGCTTCTCATTTAAGAGTGTTTGGTAGCATTGGCTATGTACATGTCCCAGATCAACAAAGATCAAAGCTTGATGATAAAAGTAAGAAGTACATTTTTGTCGGTTATGATCAATACTCCAAAGGCTACAAGCTTTATGATCCAATTATTGGGAAGAAATTTGTTAGTAGAGATGTGGAGTTTAATGAAGAAGATTTTTGGAATTGGAATGACGAAGACAAGAAAAGGTACGAATTCTTTCCTTTATTTGATGAGGAACAGAGAAACGAAGTTCAAGAGCCCATTACACCTCCAAGATTACCAACAATATTAAATACACCTTCATCTTCTTCAAGTGGAAGCTCAAGTGAAAGAGAGCCTCGTATGAGAAGTCTTGAAGATCTTTATGAGGTAACACAAAATTTAAGTGAAGATCTAACTCTCTTTTGTCACTTTGTTGATTGTGAGCCCATAGTATTTGAAGAAGCTGTGAAAGATGAAAATTGGAGGATTGCCATGGATGACGAGATTGCCTCAATTGAAAAGAACAAGACATGGGAGTTAGCAACCATTCCGAAAGGTCAAAAGCCTATTGGTGTTAAGTGGATCTTCAAAGAAAAGAAGAATGCAAAAGGAAAAGTGGAGAAATACAAAGCCAGGTTAGTGGCGAAAGGATATAGTCAACGACCGGGTATTGACTATGGAGAAGTATTTGCTCCTGTTGCCAGGTTAGAAACTATTCGATTGGTTATCTCTCTAGCTGCACAAAATAGATGGAAGATTCATCAAATGGATGTCAAATCAGCATTCTTGAATGGAGTTCTTGAAGAGGATGTTTATGTCGAACAACCTCAAGGATACATTGTAAAGGGTAACGAAGATAAGGTATTGAAGTTGAAGAAAGCACTTTATGGCCTGAAGCAAGCTCCAAGAGCTTGGAATAGTCGAATCGATAAGTACTTCCTCGAGAATGGGTTTATCAAATGCCCATATGAACACTCTCTCTATGCTAAGGTGCGTGAAAATGGAGATGTCTTATTTGTTTGCTTGTATGTTGATGATTTGATTTTTACGGGGACAAATCCAACTATGTATGAAGAATTCAAGCAAGCAATGACCAAGGAGTTCGAGATGACAGATATTGGTCTAATGTCCTATTATCTTGGCATAGAGATCGATCAAAGAGATGATGGAATTTTTGCATCACAAGAAAGTTATGGAAGAGAAATTCTAAAGAAATTCAAGATGGAGAATTGTCGGCCTGTGAGTACTCCTGTGGCATGTGGAGTAAAATTATCGAAAAATGAGGAAGGAGAGAAAGTTGACTCTACAACTTTCAAAAGCCTGGTTGGAAGTTTGAGGTATTTAACTTGCACAAGACCAGATATTCTTTTTGGAGTTGGACTGGTCAGTCGATTTATGGAGTCACCAACTGTGACACATTTTCAGGCAGCTAAGCGGATTCTTCGTTATATCAAAGGTACAATTAATTTTGGCATGCTTTATTCATTTTCTAATGAATTTAAGCTTGTGGGATATAGCGATAGTGATTGGGGTGGAGATATAGATGATCGAAAGAGCACAACAGGTTTTGTTTTCTACATGGGTACTACTGCTTTTACATGGAGTTCGAAGAAACAACAAATTGTGACTCTATCCACCTGTGAAGCTGAATATGTTGCAGCTACTTCTTGTGTATGCCATGCTATATGGCTGAGAAGATTGTTGAAAGAACTACAAATGCCACAAGAAGAACCTACAGAAATTTTTGTTGACAACAAGTCAGCTATTGCATTGGCAAAGAATCCTGTGTTTCATGATAAGAGCAAGCATATAGATACGAGGTATCATTTTCTCCGTGATTGCATTACGAAGTCTGAAGTGCAAGTGAAGTATGTGAAGTCCAATGATCAAGTTGCAGATATTTTCACGAAGCCTCTCAAATATGACACTTTCAGCAAGCTAAGGATGATACTCGGAGTTATAAAGAATTAAGCTTAAAGGAGGATGTTGAAATTATAGCTTAATTCTATTAATATATTTAGTTCATGTATGTTTTTAATAAGGTTCATGGTTTAAGTCAATGTATTTGTGAAAGTGTATCTAGGAAGTTGTAATAGATACATTAATGCATGTATTGCATTAATGAGGAGGTTCATGTATTGCCCTCAAATATGTACCAAATAGTCCTATAAATAGGATCTATGTCTAAGCCATTAGTATCAAGTCATTTACAAGAAGTCATTTCTATAATCTAGTTTGCTCTCTCTAGTTGTATTTCTCTTCCTCCTACTTCCTTTCTCTTAAAATCCCTCTTCCTCATTCCAACAGAAAATATGTGAACAACATCTTTAACTTTCTGTCTCTCAAAGTTACAACTCCGGTGACAGAAAGTCTGACAAAAACTTGTTGCACAAATCAAAGTCGACAATATAAATTCATGCATCATGCAAAAGGATAACTCAAATAAAAAAGAAATGAGTTTCCATTGACAAATTTCACCGTATTTCAAATTCCCATTGCTTGCGGATAACCTAGATTTGAATTATTCACATTATTCCTTATTTCTTTTTGTTGTGAATGTTTTTTTTATGGGCATCTGATTCTTTGAGTTATCATTCTGCATGGTGCATGAATTTATTTTTTCTACTTTAATTCGAGCAACAAGTTTTGATCAACTTTCTGTGAGAGGTCACAAATTTTGAGAGAGAAAGAGAGAGTTTCCTTTTTCTTTTTTTTCTTTTTTTTTTTTGTGTTTAATTACCATTAGCTTTAAAGGTTTTTGTTAAAATTTATGATTTTTTTGGTTCAAAGTTTAAATTATCAAAAATTAAATTTTAGGATATCAGGTGTCTATTCTCTCAATTTCATAGTTCAAGTTGCTGATTACCTCCCTATAATTTATGATAAGTTTTTCTTTGCTATTTTTGTTATGCTGAAAATATACAAAAAAACAATTCTGCTCCGTTTTAGAAACTCACGTAATTGCAAAACTTATAGGTAAAATTACTGAATTTATGTTATAAAATACACTCATCGAGATTAACCATTATGATCGATCTAAGCATTCAGTTCCAAATATAAGCATTTTAATTTGAAGCACTGAACTAAATTAAAACCAGTAATAGAATCCGGCATCTGGCTTGCGACTTGTTTTTTGAACCTTGGCAATGAAAGCATCAATGTTCCTATTTACTTGCGAATTTCCCTTTATCCCGACAAGGCAATGCTCCTTACCATGATTGAGCCAATGTCCTGTGCGTTCAGTTCTTATAATTCGCTTAAGTTGATTAGTTTTCAACCAAAGGATCTCCTCGACTCTGTTCTAACCCCAAAGTTCAAAACTGCAAGAATATAATGCATTTGCCTAGTTCTAATTGTCATGATTGACACAACTCATAAATTTCTAAGAAAAGCCTAAATATTCGATAGATTATTTGTTATTTGCAAGAATTCTAGGACCATTTACCATTCCCAACCAAGTTTCATTGCACGCCTAGTGACCCAAAGAAAAATTAAACCATCTGTCTGTAATGCAGGAACATTAAGGGTCCTCATTATTGTGCCATAAGGCAACTCCATAGGAATATCCCAAGGTGAGTCAGCCATTATCATCCCAAGATGTCCATTCTAAATGAACGGATGTCGCAATTAATCCACTGTGGTTCACCAAGTTCCCCCTCGGAACAATACTCAGCTCGCCGAGGCTTTAGAGGTTTTGGAGGAAGCTCGTAATGAACATACTTGCATGTCTACCAATAAAGACAGTGAAATTAAGGATAATTTCACACTCAGAATCAGTATGGTGAAGAAGAAGAAGAAGAAAGAGTTACCTTCATATGAAGACAAGTATCTAGAAATGGACAGTCCCCTAAGTTGATGCGTACGTGGAGCAATAATTCGACGAAAATGGACCTGCAACCAATTTTTGAAGAGTAAAAGAGATAATTACATGCCAATCAATATAACCTCTCTGTAAACAAGATTATTAGGAAATGTGATCTGTCAAAGAAATTTCAAATGCTAGGATGAAAGAACACTCGAGACATGACACAACCTTTTAAAAAAAAAAAGGACGCATACGCGCCATAACATGTCTATCAAATAATTTGTTTTTAGTAACAGAACAGTAATATAGTTCATAATTCTTATTTCCAAATGTAGTAACCAAAGTGATGTACTTAATAAAAAACAATCTAACACTCGAGTTAAAAGAAAACAAGAATAATGTTTTCAGGATTACTGCATGTATGCCTTCCATATTTGGAAAAAAAAAAAAAGAAAACTTAAAATTAAAATCATTTCATGCTGAAATAACAAGAACAAAAACAAAAAAATGGACACCCCACTTAATCTAGCTCGAATGTTCATAAATAAAGTAAGGACTACAAAAGCATCAGGATCAATTTTCCAAGTGAATAACGAGAGAAAAAGCAGAGCAAAAAGAAAGCACACCAAGAATCACCTGCAAAGTGAGTATACAACATACATTAGCAGAAGAATAAAACCAAGACAGCAAATAGAAAAGCGGCCAACAAGATCAATTATATCAAACAACTATGGCACATGGTAAATCAAGATTTGGAGCTGAAACATTTTACACCACAACAATTTAAAACATTAAGCAAACAAACAGAAAAACGCTAATTAGATTTCTGTTTTTTCTTATTTTCACCTCAAAATAAGAAGAAAAAAAACAATGTAGAAACAAAGATTAGAACAATAAATCTAACACTCAAAAAACACATTAACAACAACATTAACAATGTCTCACTCCTTTCTTTCTGTTTAATAGAAGTTCACTTCTCCCTACAGCTCACTTGTTTTTATCTTCAAAAAATATAGCATACAAGAAAACAA
Source organism: Begonia masoniana (assembly GCA_022432975.1). Classification (NCBI taxonomy): domain Eukaryota; kingdom Viridiplantae; phylum Streptophyta; class Magnoliopsida; order Cucurbitales; family Begoniaceae; genus Begonia; species Begonia masoniana. The sequence continues at coordinate 40,535,818 of CM039514.1, forward strand.
AAATAGCATTAAATGGAAAAAAAGGAAGAACAACAGAGTAAAAAAAAAGTAGTCAACATCACAATATGAATAACAGAAGAATAAAATCAATAAGAAAATAGAATCATGCTAGATGATACCAAGTTCTAAGGTAGTTAAAGGAGAAGAATTTACATATTATATTGGTCAAAATCTTTGAAAAGGATGCATAGTCTGAGGTGTCTTTGAAAAGAATAGCTACGAATTCCTGAGCTCCCCTTCTTGTTTATAGTTTCTTTGAGACAATTTTTTTTTACTAATGAAGAAAAAAAGGAGAGATCAAAGAAATCCATGCCTACTCCACCACCAGAGATCAATTTTTTTATGTTTGTTTCAACCTGGATTCATATATTCAATGTATTACCATATATTAATATTAAAAATTATAAAAATAGACGCAACAAATAATAGCTAAAAACATAAACCTCATGTTTACAGCAAAGTAAATTATTAGCAAGAGAACACTACTATATATTAAAAATTCTTCTTTTCTTTTCACTGAAAATTGATCTTCATGATTTCACTAGCTTCAATGACAATGAAGAATTTTATTTATTCTCATAACCGATCGAGATGATCTGACAGGAGACAGGAGAAATAAAACACAAAGAACAGAACTGCCAAACTCAAGATATGAAGAAGGATCACGTCAAGCTGCATTTTTCAAATCTCCAGTCTGCCAGACATCACAGAGGAGCTGCAGGTTAGCCGGTTAGGCTTATCTTTGAGTTGAAACAACACTAAATAATTCCAGTAAATCAAGAAGTAGGCAAACAAAGAACAATAGATTAGATCAAATCATTATACAAAACCAATCATTGGGAATTAAATTGGAATGGGTAAAAAATTAAATGCAGAAATTGAATTTTAAAGGTACCTGTAGAGAGTTGAGGTATTGGAGAATGTAAATGCAAAGATTTTGCATATGTGTTGACATTGATTTTTTGACAATATATTTTTATGGAGATAATATTTTATTATTTTCTAAATTGATAATTTATTTCTTGGTGATCAAGAAATATTATATTCAAATTATTGGATGGATACAAATTGCAATCACGAAGATTCTGTTGAAGAGAAAAATAAGGAAACAAGAATATTAGGAAAGTTATTGAAAAAGCTAAAGGCACTTTGATGCGACTAGAATCCTTCACAGCAGTATTCTCCAAATCCGGGAAACTCCCTGCAAGAAGAACACCACAACAAGCACAAAACACACACTAACACAGAAGACCACAAATCTGGAAATCTCCACAGACTCGGTTGTATAGCTTAACAAGCAATATGATATTCAATACATGCCTTTCCTTTCTCCTTTCTCTCTTTTATTCACTCGTAACTAACTCTTAGTTCTCTCTCTCCTAGTCACTAACAGAATGTCAGAAACTCTCCTCGTCCACTAACACCCTCCACGATTAACAACTTTCTTCCTCTTGTAAACATTACCAAATAACCCCTTTTGTGCTGAATCGATTGCATCATTACTCTCCCCTTGAAAAAGGACCTTGTCCTCAAGGTCAAAGTCAGGATAGCGTACCAGGAGCTCCGAAACAGGTTCCCAAGTTGCCTCCTCAGTTGAATGTTGCTGCCATTGGACTAACACTTCATTGTGAGTCGGAAACGAACGATGCGCCAAGATTTTATCCGGATAGAGCATAGATGGCTCCACATGTGTAGCATCAAAAACAATCGGTACCAATGAAGGAGAATGCGAACCCACTACCTTCTTGAGTTTAGAAACATGGAAAACCGGGTGAACCTTGGATCCATTAGGTAAGTTGAGTTTATAAGCAACCGCTCCGATCTTCGCAATGATTTCAAAGGGCCCATAATAACGTGGAGATAATTTATTGTTCTTGCGTAGTTGAATAGATTGTTGGCGGAAAGGTTGTAGTTTAAGCCAAGCCAATTCGCCAATCTCAAATTGACGGTCCACCCTCTTTTCGTCCGCCATCTTCTTCATACGATGCTGTGCACGTAGTAGATTTTGGCGAAGGAGTTTAAGCAATGCATCCCGATCACATAATTGCTGATCAATAGCCCCGACTGAAGTTTTCCCACCGCAATAACGGATAATGGTGGGTGGCTCTCGACCATATAATGCCTTGAAGGGCGACATGTTCACCGCACTCTGAAAATTGGTATTATACCAATATTCGGCCCAGCTAAGCCATTTGCTCCAAAATTTTGGGCGGTCAGAAGTAAAACACCGTAAGTAAACCTCAAGACAACGATTGACTACCTCCGTTTGACCGTCCGATTGTGGATGATAAGTGGAACTCATATTAAGGCGAGTTTGATGTAGGCGAAAAAATTCCCTCCAAAAAGCGCTAGTAAAAATTTTATCCCGGTCACTAACGATGCTCCGAGGAATACCATGTAGATGCACTATTTCTTTGCAGAAAATTTCAGCCACCATCTTAGCCGTAAACGGATGCTTCAACATCAAAAAATGAGCATATTTTGTAAGTCGATCAACCACTACCAAAATAGTGTCAAACCCAAAAGATTTAGGGAGGCCTTCGATGAAATCTAAAGAAATATCTTCCCAAACCATTTCCGGAATTGGTAGTGGTTGTAATAAACCAGCGGGACTAGAGGAGTCGACCTTGTTTTGTTGACAAATGGCGCAGCTAGAAACTGTTTTTTGAACATCCTTCGATAGACCCTTCCAATACACATGCGAACTAATCCGTTTGAAAAAACGCCATACCCCCGAATGCCCCCCAACCGGTGAGCAATGGAATTCATCCAAAAGCTGTTGTTTAAGGCTGGAATTCTTTGGTAAGATAATTGTACCCTTGTAGAGGAGGATACCATTGCATAATTCATAGCGATGGTCCACATTGTTGTTATGTAATATTGCTTCTCTAATGCCGCGTAAAACGGGATCGGTGGCAATTTCCTTGTCCAAAATGGTCAAATCTAAGAGCTGCGGGGTGGAAAAAGAGCATAATAGATCTGAATCGCCCCAACCCCCACGTCTTGACAAGGCATCCGCTGCCTTATTCTCCTTACCAGCCTTATACACAATTTTGAAATCAAAACCAAGTAATTTTAGGAGCCATTTCTGCTGTTGGGGAGTGGACAAACGCTGTTCGAGAAGAAATTTGAGGGACTTTTGATCCGTAAATATTGTAAACGTGCGTCCCAACAAGTATGAACGCCACTTTTGCACAGCCAGTACTAAGGACATGAGTTCTCTTTCATATACAGATTTGGCCCTATGGCGAGATGAAAGACCCTTGCTGAAATAAGCAATGGGCCGGCCTTGTTGCAAGAGAACAGCTCCAAGGCCATCCCCCGAGGCATCCACTTCTAACTCAAAGGGAACAGAGAAGTTTGGAAGAGCTAAAACGGGTACCGAAGTCATTCGATGTTTCAATTCTAAGAAAGCCGCTTGAGCTTGAGAGTTCCAACTGAAGGTACCCTTTTTTAATAAATCCGTAAGGGGCCTAGCAATAGTCCCATACCCACGAACAAAACGGCGATAATAACCCGTTAGTCCTAAGAAACCCCTTAGCTCCTTAACTGAAGTCGGTGTAGGCCAAGCTATCATGCAACTGATCTTGTCATCCTCGGCTGCCAAACCATTCGAGTCTATAGAGTGTCCCAAGTAATGAACTGTTTGGCGAAAAAAATCACATTTCTTCGTGTTAAGGACGAATTCAGCATCTCGTAAAACCCCTAATACTGATCGTAAGTGGCCATAATGAGCTGAAGCATTCACACTATACACTAATATGTCATCAAGAAAGACCAAGACAAATTTACGTAGGAAGGGTCGAAATAAATCCGTCATAATAGCTTGGAAGGTGGCTGGGGCATTTGTTAAGCCGAAGGGCATGACCAAGAATTCATAGTGGCCTTCGTGAGTGCGAAAGGCAGTTTTCTCAATATCCTCCTCAAGCATCCTGATTTGATGATAACCACTCTTTAAATCTAGTTTAGAAAACCAAGAAGCTCCATGCAGTTCGTCCAATAGTTCCTCAATAATGGGAATGGGAAATTTATCTGCCACGGTTAACTTGTTCAATTCACGATAATCTACACAGAACCGCCACCCGCCATCTTTCTTTTTGACTAATAAAACGGGGCTGGAGAATGGGCTTCGGCTAGGACGGATTAACCCCGCGGTACACATATCACTAACCATCTTCTCGATTTCATTTTTCTGAATGTAGGGGTAACGATAGGGTCTAATATGTGGCGGGTTGGCGCCCTCTTTTAAGTGAATAGCATGGCAGCGAGACCTTGTAGGTGGAAGACTACCTCGAATAGAAAATATCGGCTCATATTCCTGCTGAAGATGCTGTACAAAAGCCGAAATATCCTCAGATAAGGGAACCATCGCCGAAGATCCTTTGGATATGCAATCCACAAAAAAACATTGATCCCCCCGTAACACCGATTTCACTGCAGTCTTTAAGGAAATAAGTTGAAGGGACAGGGCTGTTTCCCCAACTAATTTATAGTTAGTCTTCCCACGCCAGAAAGAGAGCCACATATCATTAAAATTTGCCTGGAAGGTGCCCAGGCTTCTAAACCAGTCCATGCCAAGTACTATATCCACCCCCGGGATGTGGAAAGGAAAAGCAGTAACAGAAAAATCAATGCCTTGAATAATTAGGGAAAAAGCTGGACAAACCGATTTCAAAGACCACTGGAATCCATCGCCAACCGATACTGATAGAGGGGCCACGGATACGCGGGGCAGCTTAAGTGAATGAACAACTCGCCAACTGATGAAAGAACGAGTAGCCCCTGAGTCGAGTAAAACCAAAACCGAACAATTGCCAATCTGCCCGAGTAGTTTAAAAGATGTAGAGCTGCTAACTCCTGCCAGGGCAAACAAAGAAAGGGAAGGTTGATAAAACATCAAACCTTCATCTCCATCGTCGGGAATAGCTGTAGGGAGAGGCAAATCCTCAGTGGGAACTTCTAGGTCGTCATCGTCGATAATGCGTAGAGCTCCTTTGCAACGGTGACCCGGTTGCCATGGCACACCGCACCGAAAACAAAGCTTAGCCTCGCGGCGTCGCTGACGTTCGAGTTGAGAGGTCGGTGGGCGAGCATTCTGGATTTCCGGCTTGGTTTGGGAAGAAGGTGTGACAGTAGAAGCCCCTTTGATCGCCAAATGCTTGGAGTCGCTGGACAAGGAATAAAGGGGTCTGTGAATGGAAGCAGTGGGCTGGGTTCGGACTCCAGAGAAGGGTAGATTGGGCCTATAGCCTGATACAGAATGTTGGGCCTGAAGTTTGTCTTCATAGGTTAGGGCAAGCATAAAGGCTTCATAAACATTTCTGGGCCTCATGACCCGAACATCATGTTGCAATTCAATAGCAAGCCCATTCATAAAAGCCGCTAAAACCGCTTCTCGATCCATACCACGAATTTTGGCTGCCAATATCTGAAACTTGTCGCCGTATTCTTCCACACTCCCCACTTGTTTGAGGCTAATTAACTGTTCTTGCACGGATCGAATTTCACGGGGGCCGAAACGTTGGCTCATTGCTGCTTTGATTTCCTCCCAAGTCATATTGGGTTCTTCTTCCCCTATCCATTCAAAATAATCCCAGGCCTTACCCACCAAAAAATCTGATATGACATTGGCCCGATCCAGTAAGGGAATATGGCCCAACCTAAGAAACCGGTCCGCTTTTTTGACCCAGCAATCCCAGTCCTCACCGTCGAAGAGAGGCAGATCGATCTTCTGGATAACTTCGTTCACAGGGCGACGAGCAAACTCTCCTGGGCTGGTGCGATCTCCCCTGGAAGGATAACGGACCCCGCGTCGTCGACGACCATCGACCTGAAAATCGTTCTCCACAACGCCTCGAAATCGGTCACCCCTCGCAAACTGCAGAGGAGCGTCGTCTCTGTAAATGTCCTCTGAACTGTGGAAAAATGGTGGGCGGTCCACGCTAGAACCCACAAAACGCGGATCGATTTTTTTTAATCCAGGATCAGGTTGAATCGGCGCTTTGCCCTTGGCACTCGAGGAAGAAGGATTGATTGTTGCTGCTTCTGGCGGAGTAGGAGGCGCTGGCCGGAGGAACAACAGCTCAGTTTTTTCGGTCAGGACCTTGAGAGCTTCTTCAATGCGGATTAAAACATCAGAGTGGCGCTCCAGGTCACTCTTAATCGCAGCTATTTCTTTGTCTTGTTCTTCCATCTTATCACCACGGGTAAAGGGCTTGGCCATGGCGCCTGCTCTGATACCAATGATGCGACTAGAATCCTTCACAGCAGTATTCTCCAAATCCGGGAAACTCCCTGCAAGAAGAACACCACAACAAGCACAAAACACACACTAACACAGAAGACCACAAATCTGGAAATCTCCACAGACTCGGTTGTATAGCTTAACAAGCAATATGATATTCAATACATGCCTTTCCTTTCTCCTTTCTCTCTTTTATTCACTCGTAACTAACTCTTAGTTCTCTCTCTCCTAGTCACTAACAGAATGTCAGAAACTCTCCTCGTCCACTAACACCCTCCACGATTAACAACTTTCTTCCTCTTGTAAACATTACCAAATAACCCCTTTTGTGCTGAATCGATTGCATCACACTTGCTTTTTGGAAAAGTTTGTTTTGGTAAGCCGATTTGATGGAGATTTTGTAAAATCAGTTGGGCTTCAAGATACCATGAATAATGGAATGCTTACCTACTTTTTCGGAGCCATATCAAGAAAGTTAGCGATACTTTCCTTAAGTGTAACACTGTGTGTCACACAACCGAATTTGTTAAGATTTGTTTTCCTCAACTCTTGCGACGTTATAGCTAATTTGGTAACTGACTGAATCGAAGATATTAAAGCTACCAATGATATTTAAAGTTTTCGTTTCTGTGAAAGCGGTTGACGACGGAGTTTTGTTTTTCGCGTGAAAAGGTTTATTCGTCCTTTGTACCGTCGCTTTTCTTTCACTCTCAATGTTTCTGCGTTTGGGTTTGTGATTGTTTTACACACTCGACCTAATCTGTGGATTTCATCGTTTTATTGAGTGTGTTGATTATTGCATCCGAAAACTTCGATCTGGTGTTCCAGGAGGTGTCCCAGGAGGCAATATTCTTTGTTCTTCATTGAAGCTCAGTCTCGGGAGGAGGCTGCATCTGAACTCAGGAGGAGTTCTGTTTTTAGACAATGAGAGCTTGTCACTTTGATCGTGGGTGAGGGGATCTTGCCATAACACGGGTTCCGAGAGGAATCAACGATAAGGGGATCTTGTTATTATCTAGATCTCGGGAGAGGTCGATCTAAAGTCGAGGGGATCTCGCAAAAACAGTTTCCTTTGGGAAGTTAGTTAGAGGCGGCGACAAAGATAAGAGGGAGTCTTTATTTGTATAAGTCTGATTGTCTTGTAACTTTGTGAACTCAAAGAAATGTTTTTATATCTGGGCATGGCCCCGCAGACGTAGGCTGGTTGCCGAACTGCGTTACCAACCTCCTGTCATTTAGTTCCGCATTTTTATATTGTCCTTGTGTGACATCGCATAACTGATCTTAAACTTTTAATTGGTATCAGAGCGGGTCGCTTCTGTTTCTTAAGCGGGATCCGCGGGACAAGATCATAGTTCGTGTGCGATGGATTCTATGAAAGAAGTAGGTTCTACAATGCATCCACCATTGTTGGATGGGAGTAATTATGCATATTGGAAGGCAAGAATGAGGGCATTCATTAAAGCTATTGACGAGAAGGCTTGGAGATCTATTTTAACAGGTTAGAATCCTCCTATTTGTACTGATGCAGATGGTGTTATTTCTCCTAAGTCGGAAAAAGATTGGTCGGTAAATGAGGATGCTTTGGCAAATAGTAATTCGAAAGCTCTCAATGCTATCTTCAATGGCGTTGATCCAATACAGTTCAAACTCATCTCCACATGTGAATCGGCAAAGAGGGCATGAGAAATTCTTCAAACCACCTATGAAGGAACATCTATGGTAAAGTTGTCCAAAATGCAAATGTTAACCACTCGATTTGAGAATTTGAAGATGCAGGAAGATGAGACTATTGGCGAGTTCAACGCCAAACTATGTGACATAACAAATGAAGCGTTTGCTCTCGGTGAGATGATTTTCGAAGAAAAATTTGTGCGAAAAACTCTACAGTCTTTGCCACAAAGATTTGCCTATAAAGTTACTGCCATTGAAGAAGCCAAAGATATGTCTAAAATGAAACTAGAAGAGTTGATGGGATCTCTCAGAACTTTCGAAATGAATCTTGGAGGAGAGGCCGAAATTAAGCAAAGAGAGTTGCTTTTAAAACAGAGGTACAGAATTACAACAAGCATGATGAAGATGACTTGGAGAAATCACTAGCCCTACTTTCAATGAATTTCAGCAGAGTTATGAAGAGATTTTGAAGAAATACTCGCGGTGTCAAGCAAGGTGTCACAAACTTCAAAAATAGTTCTCCAAGCAACAAGAAACACAGAGAAGAAACTTATGTGTCTGATCAACCATTAAAGAATAAAGGCATTCAGTGCAGAGAATGTGAAGGATTTGGGCATATAAAAGCAGAATGTGCTAATACCTTGAAGAAAAAGAAGAATTCTCTGAATGCAACCTGGAGTGAGGATGAGTCAGAGAAGGAAGATGAATTTCAGAGCAATCATATGGCGCTCGTTGGAAAGGCAGAATGTGAAGAAAAAGGCAGTGTTATACGCGGTGTCACAGACGGTTTTTCTAATAGTAGTGATGGAAACGAAGAACCAGTCACAGAAGAAGATCTTATTGGAGAATATAAGTTTCTGCATGAAAAATGGACCGAGCTTGTTAAAGTAAATCAGCTTCTACACACTCAGATTAGAAATTTTAAGGATGAGAAGAATAATCTTCAAAATGTTATTGATGATTTGGAGACAAAGCTGAAAGCAAGTAAGGATGAAACTAATAATCTAACCAATGAGATAAGCCTCATGAAGAAGAATGTCAAAATGCTGAACTCGAGTTCGTCTAATCTAGATGATATTTTAAATGTCGGCAAATCAAGCGTAAATCGGTTTGGACTGGGATTCAAAGGTGAAAGTTCAGGTTTAAAGACTGTAGCAGTAAAGGAAAGTCGCTCTGTGATGAAATTCGTAAGGGAAAGTCCAGTGTCACAGCCGGTATCAGATAAGGGATTTGATTACAAAAGAAAGCAAGTTGCAATCAGAATGCCAAGAATTGACAGAAAATCAAATTCCTATAACTACTATCATGCTGCAAGCAGAAAAGGTAACATTTATTGTTCTGTGTGTCACTATTGCCAACGCCGTGGTCATATTCGCCCTAAATGCTTTACTTATCTTGCTAACTTAAGATTGGGTACTGTTAGAAATGCCGCTTCTTATAGATTTCTTTATCAGAAATGGGTGAAGAAATCAAATTTAAAGTGCAATGTTACACATCTTTCACTAAAAGCGATCGGAACCAATGCATGGTATTTTGATAGCGGATGTTCCAGACATATGACAGGTGAAGAAAAATATTTGAAGGATATTATACCTGAATCCGTGGGAAAAGTAACATTAGGCAACGGTGTCTCATCGGATGTCATTGGCAGGGGAACGTTGAATGTTCCTAGTTTACCAAAGTTGAGTAATGTTTTATTTGTAAATGGTTGGAAGTCCAACCTAATCAGTATTAGCCAGCTCTGTGATCAAGATCTGAATGTGCAATTTACGAGAGAAAAATGTGTTGTGTCTGATCAAAATAAAAATTGTGTCATTGAATGAGTTAAATCATCAGACAATTGTTATCTTATTTATTCTTCGTCTAACTACTTTCGGTTGAGTATGGAAGACACTATCCTATGGCATAGAAAGTTGGGACATGTTAATTTCAGAATGATGGAGAAGCTTATTTCGAAAGGTGCTGTCCGAGGAATTCCTGAATTAAAGTTTGATGAAGAGAAATTATGTGGACCATGTCAAATCAGAAAGCAAACCAAGGTGTCACACCTGATGTCACAGTCTTCCACAACTATCCGTGTGCTTGAACTGCTCCACATGGATCTAATGTGGCCAATGCTTGTTGAAAGTATTGGCGGAAAACGGTATGTCTTCGTTACTGTTGATGATTTTTCACGCTATACATGGATGGAGTTTCTAAGAGAAAAGTCTGACACGTTTAAAATTTTCAAATCAATGTGCATTCGTCTCCAACGGGAAAAAGATTGTGTTATTATGAAGATTATATGTATCCGAAATGACCATGGAAGAGAGTTGGAAAATTCTGAATTCTCGGATTTCTGTAAACATCTCAGAATTGCTCATGAATTCTCGGCACCAAAAACTCCTCAACAAAACGGTGTCGTTGAAAGGAAGAATCGTACATTGGCAGAGATGACACGAGTAATGCTACATGAAAGAGATGTTCCTCAAAAATTCTGGGCTGAGGCTATGAATACAGCTTGTTATACCATTAATCAAGTGTATCTCCGCGGCAAAACTTCTATGACACCCTATGAGATATGGAAAGGTAAAACTCCGAATCTTAATTATTTTCATCCGTTTGGCAGCCTCTGCTTTGTGTTGAATGACAGGGAACACAGGGGGAAACTTGATCCCAAGAGTGATTAGACAATCTTTCTCGGTTATGCTACAAATAGTCGTGTCTATCGGGTTTACAACAAACGAACTCGAACTGTTATCGAATCTGCAAATGTTCAAGTAGACGACTCTGGACACAACTCAAATTCCAAAAGATGATGCAGACCAAATTTTAAATAATGAAGGCACTAGTGTTACACCCGGTGGCACAGAGGGTGTCTCAGGCGGTGTCCCAGATCAAACAGAGACTGTTGATGAAGTAGAAGTTGATATCACACACAACAGACAACCATCTACACGTGTTCAGAAGAATCATCCTACATATGAGATTATTGGTGGTCTGAATGATGGTATACGAACCAGAGATAAGCCGAGGGTGAATTATCGAGACATGATCCAAATGGCATGCTTTACATCAACGATCGAGCTAAAGAATGTGAAAGAAGCATTGCAAGATAAGTACTGGATAGGAGCTATGCAAGAAGAACTCAGCCAATTCTCCCGAAATCAAGTTTGGGACTTAGTACCGTGTCCTCCCGATGTGAACGTTATTGGTACTAAGTGGATTTACAAGAACAAGACTGATGAACAGGGCAACATTACTCGCAACAAAGCTCGGCTAGTTGCTCAAGGGTATTCTCAGATTGAAGGGATTGATTTTGATGAAACATTTGCTCCGGTTGCTCGTCTTGAATCTATTTGGCTTTTATTGTCTATTGCTTGTGTTATGCGGTTCAAGTTATATCAAATGGATGTGAAGAGTGCGTTCCTCAATGGGTTTCTAAATGAAGAAGTTTATGTTGCTCAACCAAAGGGTTTTGAGGAGCCTCATCATCCTGAGTATGTTTATAAATTAAAGAAGGCGTTATATGAGCTCAAACAAGCCTCTCGTGCATGGTATGAACGACTCACGCAATATCTATTAATCAAGGGATATGAGCGAGGAGGAGTAGATAAAACTCTTTTCGTTCGCCGTAACAAAGGTCAGTTTTTACTCACTCAAATTTATGTTGACGACATAGTGTTTGGCTCGGTGTCACAGGTGATGGTGGATGAATTTGTTGCTCAAATGAGCGGCGAATTTGAGATGAGTATGGTTGAAGAACTCACTTATTTCCTTGGACTTCAAATTCAGCAAGAGAAGAATGGTATTTTTATCTCTCAAGCAAAATATGCCAAGAATTTATTGAAAAAATTTAAGCTCGAGAATACACGACCAAGTAGAACACCCCTTGGGACACATGAGAAAATTTTCAAAGATGAGAAGAGTATTGCTGTTGATCCACGTTTATATAGAAGTATGATTGGAAGTCTCTTATATCTTACTGCTAGCCGACCAGATATTTGTTATAGCATTGGTTTATGCGCTCGATTTCAAGCAAATCCGAAGGAGTCTCACTTAGTGTCGGTCAAGCGAATTCTCAAATATGTTAGCGAAACAACTGATTATAACATATGGTATTCATTCGACTCTAATACAAATCTGGTGGGTTATTGTGATGCTGACTGGGCAGGTAGTTCCGATGATCGAAAAAGCACTTCGGGTGGATGTTTTTATGTGGGACACAATTTAGTATCATGGTTTAGCAAGAAGCAGAATTCTATTGCAGCAGGTAGCAGCTGTACTCAGCTTCTTTGGATGAAACAAATGATGAAAGACTATGGTGTCACACAAGGTGTCATGACCCTCTAATGCGATAATCTGAGTGCAATCAATATCTCTAAAAATCCTGTTCAGCATTCACAGACAAAACATATTGATATACAACATCATTTTATTCGATCTCTAGTGGAGGACAAAATTATTAATTTGGACCATATAGTGACCGAAAAAAAAATTGTCGATATTTTTACCAAAGCTTTGGATGGTGTGAGATTTGAAGAATTGAGGTCTGCCTTAGGCCTATGTGTCATGTGACGAGGTTCTTTTGTGTTGTAAGTTTTTTTTTATTTGCTTTCATAAAAAAAAAAGGAAAAGAAAAAGAAAAAGAAAAAGAAAAAGAAGGGATTTCTTTGTGTGCTACTATTTCTTTTTAGATTTTTGGTCTCTAACTTTCTGCATGACACAAGGGGTTCTATGAGGCTTTCGGCGATTTTTATGGAAATTTAGAGTTATTCTCAAATATATTGATTGCGGTTTTTATGGGATTTGATCGTAGATATATCATTGGGTTTATTTCCCATCTTATTTGAAGAGTTTGGATTTATTTTCCAATTTGAGTAAGTATTTATGGTTTATTTCCATAAACTCCAACGACTATTTTTCTATTCATCTCTCTCGACCAGTTCAAGGGTTATTTGTTGGAGTTCTTCCCTATTGTGATCAACACACATCTGTGCTGCCACTATATTGATTCTGTGAATTTTTTCTCCAAATTTTATCAAGATAATTACTGATGTCACTGGTAGTGTCAGACGTGTGTGGCTTCGTGGTAAATATTTTTCAGCCTTGCAACTTACTGTCAAGTATGCTATCCTACACAAAATTGCTATGAGAAATTGTTCTCTTACTAATCTGAGAATTGATTGTGAATCATGCCGATTGCAAGAACAAACAGTCAGCTCTTCTGTTTCCTTGTTTGAATTATGGTATTTTGTCTTCTCAACGAGCTGTGATTTGGGATAAAAATTATTAGTATGGATATGGAGGAGATTAGGAATAGCTACAAGCTTCTGGCAGGTGATCAGGTTAATATTCTGAATGGTGTTCCTGAGGATGTTCCAGCTCTCGACAATGTTTATGATTCTGACAATGCTTCTGATTCTGCATTGTTGTCTTGTTTTATCAAGATACTTCAAAGTGAGATGCAATTTTTGAATGATCATCAAATGGTAATTGAAAATAGAAAATGGAAAGATAGTAGTTATTAGATACTTGATGACCTTGTCGGAAAAATGTCTACTAAGGAAATTGCTGATGATATTTACGAGAGAAAGAAAGTTGCTAATGTGAAGGAACTGGTTAAAGAAACCAAACTTGTTGAAAAGTCAGGAGTTTCAACTGATGTCACTGAGGATGTCAATGAAGTAGCAGAGGAGGATACTTTAGTATTTCATGTTGAAGGAGAATCTGTCCAAGGAAAATAATACTAGCGAGCGGTTGCCAACAACTACAATCAGGTTGGTGTTTCTTTTGATGATATTTCTACTTAACGATGGATTTCCGATGAACTTCTAAAATGCTCTCTTGCCTCTGGATATTAAGTCTATGGATGACCTGTTACATCTAGATATTCTATTTTCCTGATATTCGTTATCCCCCAATGGTGCTACTGGTGTTTATGGTGATTATGCTGTTTTTATGGTAGTTATTATTCTCTTATATATATATATATATATATTTGTCTTTTTATGCCAAAAGGGGGGAGTATGATGGAGATATGCCCTCTGATATCATTTTTTTATATGATGATGATTGATATAGTTTTATGATGATTGAAGCCACTATCCAGGGGGAGTTATTAAGATTATGGGTTATATTGATTTTGTCAAAAAATGTCAAAGGAGGAGATTGTAAATGCAAAGATTTTGCATATGTGTTGGCATTGATTTTTTGACAATATATTTTTATAGAGATAATATTTTATTATTTTCTAAATTGATAATTTATTTCTTGGTGATCAAGAAATATTATATTCAGATTATTAGATGGATACATATTGCAATCATGAAGATTTTGTTGAAGAGAAAAATAAGGAAACAAGAATATTATGAAAGTTATTGAAAAAGCTAAAGGCACTTGCTTTTTGTAAAAGTTTGTTTTGGTAAGCCGATTTGATGGAGATTTTGTAAAATCTGTTGGGCTTCGAGATACCATGAATAATAGAATGCTTACCTACTTTTTCAGAGCCATATCAAGAAAGTTAGCGATACTTTCCTAAAGTGTCACACGGTGTGTCACACAACTGAATTTGTTAAGATTTGTTTTCCTTAACTCTTGCAACGTTATAGCTAATTTGGTAACTAACTAAATCGAAGATATGGAAGCTACCAATGATATTTAAAGCTTTCGTTTCTGTGAAAGCGGTTGACGACGGAGTTTTGTTTTTCGCGTGAAAAGGTTTATTCGTTCTTTGTACCGTCGCTTTTCTTTCACTCTCAATGTTTCTGCGTTTGGGTTTATGATTGTTTTACACACTCGACCTAATCTGTAGATTTCATCGTTTTATTGAGTGTGTTGATTATTGCACCCGAAGACTTCGATCTGGTGTTCCAGGAGGTGTCCCAGGAGGCAATATTCTTTGTTCTTCATTGAAGCTCAGTCTCGGGAGGAGGCTGCATCTGAACTCGGGAGGAGTTCTGTTTTTAGACAATGGGAGCTTGTCACTTTGATCGTGGGCGAGGGGATCTTGCCATAACACGGGTTCCGAGAAGAATCAACGACAAGGGGATCTTGTTGTTATCTAGATCTCGGGAGAGGTCGATCTAAAGTCGAGGGGATCTCGCAAAAACAGTTTCCTTGGAGAAGTTAGATAGAGGCGGCGACAAAGATAAGAGGGAGTCTTTATTTGTATAAGTCCGATTGTCGTATAACTTTGTGAACTCAAAGAAATATTTTTATATCTGAGCGTGGTTCCGCCGACGTAGGCTGGTTGCCGAACTGCGTTACCAACCTCCTGTGTCATTTATTTCCGCATTTTTATATTGTCCATCATTGCATTAAAAATTGGTGTCACACGAGAATCCTTGTGTGACATCGCATAACTCATCTTAAACTTTTAGAGAATAATGGTGGAGGGATTGATAATGGGTGAAAAAATGGCATTCGTGAAAAAATTCTGAGGTGGGTAACATAAAGGCTCTGAAAATACAATGTGAAGTATCGTAATAGCAATAAATCCATTTGTGTAGCAGAGAAGTAGATTTGCAAAGAATGAAAAGATGCACGATGCAAGCAAGGCAACCAAAGCTTGAAGAATTGTGTGATTATCCCTTGAAAAAACAGGAAATAGTTATTTAACACGCCCATTGTAAAATGATTGCTGAAATGATCCTAGCATTTCGCGACTTTCTGTGACATTTCCAGTACGCACTCGACAGTTCGGCAGGAAAAATAGAAGAGATACAAAACAAACAAAGGGAAGAAAACAGAACATGCTACCGACCATATCGAGGAGAAATAGAATGTCGGAACGACAGGAGAAAAAAAGAAGATTGAGAAGTAGGAGAAAGAATAACTTACCAAGAGTTATGTCAAGAAATGAGCAGAGAGAATCTCTTTTTTTTCTGTTCTAGCTGCTATCTCAAATATCGAGTTGCCTGAACAAAAACAAAAATTCTCCTCTCTTCTCCGTGTTGTCTATTTCTCCTCTCTTCTTTCCTCACTGAAAGACATGAGAAGAAATTTCACACCTAGCAGAGAAGAGAAGCGACAGAGAAGACCTCTCACGCTTGAGCAGATGCAAAAGATGCAAGAAGAGAGAAGATAGCAGAGGAAGGAGAAAATCAAGC
This sequence comes from Begonia masoniana, assembly GCA_022432975.1. Taxonomy (NCBI): domain Eukaryota; kingdom Viridiplantae; phylum Streptophyta; class Magnoliopsida; order Cucurbitales; family Begoniaceae; genus Begonia; species Begonia masoniana. The sequence continues at coordinate 40,551,826 of CM039514.1, forward strand.
CCAAAAATGATGCATCAGTCTGAAAATTTTCATTCCCCATAAAAAAAATGATGAAATTGCAGATAAAACAGCGGCAGAAGAAAACCAACAAACCACCTCATAATCACTTTAACCTAGATAAAAAACTTAGATTAACCGTCCCAAAACAAAACTTAAAATATCAAAAATTTAATAAAAGAATTCAAACGGTAGACCGATATCTCTCTTCTTCATTATCACGTAAGACAGGAGATCATTCTTAGAACGGTCCCCTATTATGTCGAGAGTTGTTCTCCTCGTGCAACGCACGTGGAGTCCCTCGTTTCACGTGGGGGTCAGATTTGGGAGTGGAGACCTCACGCGCACGTACGGGGCACGTTCCAACGGGTGGTCTCCACCTCCAATTTGAACCCCACGTTCTCCCCGTGCAATGCACATGGAGAACGGAAGACCGTTCTCCAACAACAGTCCCTCATTCCACGTGGGGTCAGATTGAGGGTAGAAACCCCGCGCATGTACAGGACACGTTCCAGCGGGGGTTTTCACTTCCAATCTGACACTCGCATCCTCCTCATACAACGCACGTTCAGAACAAGGAGATCATTCTCCAACCGCGGTCTCTTCATTGATCAGTTTATTACATTTGCGGCTTGGAGCATCTTGGGATTGTCCAAAATCCATTCAAATATTTCTTTCGGAGCAGCATCTCCCATGCAAAGGTAAGTAAAAGTCACGGAAAAGGCATATCAGCTTGTGGTAAGTGGAAAGATGGTTGGTGTCACTGTTTTATGGAACCATTTGACTTCTCTACATGGCATGTCTCTTCATTGGATAAACATAAAATAATTTCATTAATTTAATACACCGAACTTTATAAACCAAAGTTTCAATAGGCAAGAACTCATAATGCTTTTTTTGCGCATTTCATCTCAAATGATGTCCTCTGTTTGACTTTCTCTATTTAAATTCCATTTCCTCGTTCCACTCTCCTCTTCTCTATCCTCAACCATATTTTAAACAGGTAAACCAACTCAGCGTTCTTTTTCTCTTTAAATCTTATGTAAATTTGTCAACAATTGATTTTCTCTCTCTCCTTTTGAATAGTTATTGTGATCCTCTCTTTTATTCTTTAACATCAACTAAATTTACAATAAATACTAGTTTTGAATGAATTTTTTTTCAAAATAAATAAAAATATATATTTTATGCAAATCTAATATTGCGCACCATACTGTAACATTTTATAACAGAACATGAATTGTTTTTATTTGAATATTTTAAACAATATATAAATAAAACACTCTTGTGAAATAACTCTTTTTCCAGAGTTATTTCATACTAGTGATGTAAAACACAAAACCAATCAATGAAAAATGTTAACATATCCTCATTATTTAAATAAACATAATTCTGAATTATGTTAGGAGTGGTTTTCAATTCTTACCTTAAACTATCAAATGTGTTAATCACGACTCGAAGTTGGACCCGATATCAATAAACACCCCACCATCAAGGGATCCGTTAAAGGAAGCAGGTGCTTCGTACTTGCTCTGAAGAAAATGTGAAGAACACCCGTAACAAAGTTTTCCTTCGCAAGGACTGCCCTAGCTGCGAGTGTGATTTCGACTCCGACGAAGAACCAAAACAAGAAAGGGGACGACTGCTTACATGGGAGCGTCCTAGATTGCGACTGTGAGAAAGACTCTGTGCTGATATTTTACCCCAGCTCACGACAGCCATCACAAGAACGACTTCGACTGCAATTCGAGGTATTCTAACACTTCGCACTTCACAAGCTAACAATTGTCGATGTGTTTTTCTTTTCCTTATTTTCTCAACAGTAATAAAATGATAGGAAATTCTTAAGATTGTTATTGTTGTTTGGACTAAAAATGGTTGGATTGTAGTTTCCAGGGATTGCTTATAAAGCTGACCCATCTAGTGATGAGGCTAAGCTGAAAGTGGAATTTGATGTTCCTCCATTTCGACTTTTTGGTTAGAGAACTGTGTTTGGATGTGTATAGATTTGATGGCTAACTTTACTGCCAAGTTGAGTTCAAATCGTTTTTGGTATATATCAGAGAATATCCATGTTAGTCCTATATATTTTTTGGATAGACCTTTTGTGAAACTATGGCTAAAAAACCTCTAAATTATTGTTGTACTTGTATTATGGACTTGTATAGGTAATTAATGAATTTGCAAAGGGTTTGGATTATGATTTGAGGGGCTTATATTTGTACTCTTTACAGGAAATTTTTTTTAAACATTTAGTTTATACCTCGGATGATATCATGTGACTCTGCATCGATTACAGGTCAGTAATCTCCATTGACTCTTTCTATGTTTAGTGATTACATGGGTAGAAATGTTTTGTCGAATTTCATTGTTAGTATTGATTTGTAGATGTTCATAAAGTAGTTTCAACTATTACATGTTTTTGCAATGTAAGAGTTACCGGTGCTAATTCCAGGCAAAGATTTTTTGGTTTCCAATATTATGAGGTATAACTTCTATCTACAAAATGATACTTACTGAATAAATAAAGTGTACAATTGGCTAAACTCTTTGTTATTGAGCATGTTGTAGAGGGGATTTGCAGAATGCGGTATTTTGCATGATATGATGTAGCAATGGGTGTGCGTGAGAAGAACATTGTTAATCGTCTACAATCTAAAGTTAAATTTTAGAAGTCATTAATGAGAAGCTTAAACGAAAGTGTCACAGTTATTTATGTTTATTGTGCATTGTAAATATCATTTGGGTATTATGCAATTTATTGTCATTTGTAGACATCATTTTGTATAATGTATTTACTCTGAACATCTTTTGGTTTTAATTTATTGAATGTAAGACATCCAAATTTAGTTACGGAAAATTACGTTTTGAAAAATATGTTACGAAAATGTTTGATACCATGGTTACTTGACGACTATATCTAATCTTATCTCCTTGCTTGCCTACAATGTGGACTACCGAGGACTAATAATGCTACCAAAATGTTTTGTTGTTTTAATCTTATCCTTAAGTGAATTTTTTTCCACATATAAAAAACAATCAAAATAATCCTGGAAGCTTATCCAACAAAGAACAATCCACTTACAAAAAAGTTAGATTTTTCAACAATTTTTCTTATATTCAACTTTCCTTATTTTTCTCTTCCACAAAATCTTCATGATTTTCAATATGCATCCATCCAATAATCTAAATATAATATTTATTGATTACCATGAAATAAACTACCACTTTGAAAATTTTCTTTTCCACAAAATCTTCATGATCTTCAATACGCATCTATTCAATAATCTGAATATAATATTTCTTGATTACCAAGAAATAAATTACCATTTTGAAAAATAGTGGAATAAAATATTATATCTATAAATATAATTTGTCAAAAAATCAATGCCAATATATTTGTAATATATTTGTATTTACCGACTTTATTAGTGTGACGACCCGAAACCGGAACCCGATCGGGGTCTGAGATCGGAACCATCACTCCGGGACAGTAGACAGAAAACGGTGACTATTTTTTTTTTGAAATATAACTCTTTAAAACGTTGACAGAGGGAGAGGGAGTTCTCGGGTGTAGAAATTTAATAAAACAGGTTTCAATAATGGATAACAGAACAGAAATTAGCATAAGGCTGGCGGAGGAGGAAACAGGAAACGTTGGCGGAAGACTTAGTTTAAAGGAGCAGCGGAAGACTTGAATGACGTCAGCCGGAAGATGTAAATGCAAAGACAGAAGCGGAGATGACATCAGGCGGAAGATTAGAGCTATCGGTGGATTCAGATATGACAAAAGACGAACAGTATTCAGCGGAAGAGGCTGAGTAAAACTGGGCAGAAGAGGTGGTGACATCAGCCGGAAGATGGGTAACGTCAGCCGGAGGATGCAGACAATTGATGAAATCAGACGAGGTGATGACGTCAGCCGGGAGATGGATGACGTCAGCCGGAAGATACAGACAGAAACTGTGAATGAACTGGGCAGGAGAGATAAGTTGGCGGTGGATGTCGAATAAGACAAGACAGATGACGTCACTGGAAAATGTAATTACACTGGCGGAAGACTTGGGTGACGTCAACCGGAAGACGGGGTTTTAAACTGGGCGGAAGACTTTTGTTGACATCAGCCGGAAGACATATTTACACTGGGCGGAAGACTTGGGTGACGTCAACCGGAAGACGGGGGTTTTAAACTGGGCGGAAGACTTGGTTTTTAAGGCAGAAACTTGACAAATTTTAATAGAAAGACATGCCAACAGAAAACTTCGAAACAAAAAGCAATAAGGCTTCAAGCCTCCAAACCCAAATCAGAACAAGATTATGAAACATGCCTCACAAATGACAGATTCAAGAAAACAAACTGCATTGATAGCTCTAGAATTCGAGGCTATCCATGCACAACCTGAAAGGAAGAATCCCAGCAGTTCCAGAATGATTTCGACACATTGAAAAACATAAATATAACTGTCAAATACAGAGGTTTTAGAATACACCAACAAAACCTATACATAAATCAGGTTTCTAACAAAAATCCAGACAGAGTTTTGAAACAAAACACCAGAGTTCAGTAAAACTTACAGACATAAACTCTACTTAAAAAACTGAAACCTCAGAGCAGAAACATGTCTGACTGCAACAACCACCCTGTGAGCTCGATCCACCATTTACATCAGATCATCATTTTGAGTAACAAGGTCCTCGGTTTCAGGTTCAGTACCTATATCAGAGAGTTCACCTATGAGTCTAAAACTCAGTAAGGACATAATCAGAATACAGTGATGCAAAATGCTATGCATGCAGTTTTTCAGAAATACGGTGACAGTACAGAGCATTAAGTTACAGTAGCAGTAGAATTAAGTGGAGCTTATAGGGGAACTGGCAAATAGTGGGGAAGGGGGAGGGTGCACTATCAGGCACATTCAGGGGTACAGTACAGTGGGGGAGGGGGACGGTGCACTATCAGGCACATTCAGGGGTACAGTACAGTGGGGGAGGGGGAGTCAGGCACATTCAGGGGTACAGTACAGTGGGGGAGGGGGAGGGTGCACTATCAGGCACATTCAGGGGTACAGTACAGTGGGGGAGGGGGAGGGTGCACTATCAGGCACATTCAGGGGTACAGTACAGTGGGGGAGGGGGAGGGTGCACTATCAGGCACATTCAGGGGTACAGTACAGTGGGGGAGGGGGAGGGTGCACTATCAGGCACATTCAGGGGTACAGTACAGTGGGGGAGGGGGAGGGTGCACTATCAGGCACATTCAGGGGTACAGTACAGTGGGGGAGGGGGAGGGTGCACTATCAGGCACATTCAGGGGTACAGTACAGTGGGGGAGGGGGAGGGTGCACTATCAGGCACATTCAGGGGTACAGTACAGTGGGGGAGGGGGAGGGTGCACTATCAGGCACATTCAGGGGTACAGTACAGTGGGGGAGGGGGAGGGTGCACTATCAGGCACATTCAGGGGTACAGTACAGTGGGGGAGGGGGAGGGTGCACTATCAGGCACATTCAGGGGTACAGTACAGTGGGGGAGGGGGAGGGTGCACTATCAGGCACATTCAGGGGTACAGTACAGTGGGGGAGGGGGAGGGTGCACTATCAGGCACATTCAGGGGTACAGTACAGTGGGGGAGGGGGAGGGTGCACTATCAGGCACATTCAGGGGTACAGTACAGTGGGGGAGGGGGAGGGTGCACTATCAGGCACATTCAGGGGTACAGTACAGTGGGGGAGGGGGAGGGTGCACTATCAGGCACATTCAGGGGTACAGTACAGTGGGGGAGGGGGAGGGTGCACTATCAGGCACATTCAGGGGTACAGTACAGTGGGGGAGGGGGAGGGTGCACTATCAGGCACATTCAGGGGTACAGTACAGTGGGGGAGGGGGAGGGTGCACTATCAGGCACATTCAGGGGTACAGTACAGTGGGGGAGGGGGAGGGTGCACTATCAGGCACATTCAGGGGTACAGTACAGTGGGGGAGGGGGAGGGTGCACTATCAGGCACATTCAGGGGTACAGTACAGTGGGGGAGGGGGAGGGTGCACTATCAGGCACATTCAGGGGTACAGTACAGTGGGGGAGGGGGAGGGTGCACTATCAGGCACATTCAGGGGTACAGTACAGTGGGGGAGGGGGAGGGTGCACTATCAGGCACATTCAGGGGTACAGTACAGTGGGGGAGGGGGAGGGTGCACTATCAGGCACATTCAGGGGTACAGTACAGTGGGGGAGGGGGAGGGTGCACTATCAGGCACATTCAGGGGTACAGTACAGTGGGGGAGGGGGAGGGTGCACTATCAGGCACATTCAGGGGTACAGTACAGTGGGGGAGGGGGAGGGTGCACTATCAGGCACATTCAGGGGTACAGTACAGTGGGGGAGGGGGAGGGTGCACTATCAGGCACATTCAGGGGTACAGTACAGTGGGGGAGGGGGAGGGTGCACTATCAGGCACATTCAGGGGTACAGTACAGTGGGGGAGGGGGAGGGTGCACTAAATTTTCAGGAAAACAGTGTATGCATGACATTCTCAGTGCCTGAACCTATAACAGCAGACATCAGAAATAACAGGGCATATTGTGAAATAGAAAACAGACAACTCAGAACGTGAACTGAGCAGACAACACATAACACAAACTGAACAGAAGCTATAACATTTTTACCCAAAACTACCCGACAGAACAGGAACCCTAGTACCTCTGTGATGTAAGGGCCATAAGGGCCAACCTACGGTTATGAACTTACCTATTTGCTGCGGTGTCAGATGCTCGAATGTCCCTGGAATGCTCGGACCTGTAGTATGCATGAAGAGGTATTAAATAGCTGCAAATGTTAACTAGTAAGTTGGTAGAATCTGCTCCAAACTCATCCAAACCCTTAGAAAACAAACCAGTGTGTTTTCATCCAAAAACAGAGAGTTTTCACCAAATACCGAAACCCTAAACTTCGGTAAAACTCACATTAAACTCATCCAAACTTGTTAGCATTAAAGGATGCTTACCTTAGCGGAGAAACAGAAAGGAACAGAGGAGATCGAAGTAACTTCGATGGCTGTTCGTCGACTGAGAGAGAGAATGCAGAGGTGAGAAAGAGAGAGAGAGAGAGCAGGGAAGTGAAGTGAAGAGGGTTTCACGTAGGAGGAAGAGTTTAGCTTCTTCAACAAGTTGCCACTTGGCGATCCTCCATTGGCTTTCTCCCACCAACCTTAATTAGTTTTCTATTTTACCCTTTCATTGGTTTTTAACTAAATTGACTTGTTTTGGTTAGTTGGTCATTAGTTTGGTCCTCTCTTAAACATTCCATCATTTCAACCAAAATATACATTGTATTTAAATAATTTAAATACAATACGGGGAAACCATTATGTGGCAAAAATGCCGGGTGTTACATTCCACCCACCTTAATAGAAATTTTGTCCTCAAAATTTGCCTAAGCAAAGAGGTCAGGATATTGTGCTCTAACATCTTCTCGCCTTTCCCATGTGGCTTCCTCGACATTATGATTTCGCCACAAAACTTTCACCAATGGGACCACACGGTTGCGCAACACTTTGAGCGAGGTATCCAGTATCTGTATGGGCCTTTCTTCATATGTCAGCGTCGGCATGATATCAAAGTTCACATGTTTCACGATCTGAGTTGGATCACGTACGCACTTTCTCAGCATCGAAACATGGAAGACATTATGGACCCCATCCATCGATGCTGGCAACTGTAGTTTATAAGCCTTGTTTCCCACACGATCCAGGATGGGAAAAAGACCAATAAACCGTGGGCAGAGCTTTCCTTTCTTACCGAATTTCATTACGCCTTTGAAAGGTGACACCTTCAGGAATACCTCATCACCCACAGCGAACTCTAAGTCTCTTCTTCTATTGTCCGCATAACTCTTCTGTCGACTCTGAGCAATTTTTATTCGTTGTTTGATAGCAGCTATCACCTCGGACATCTGCTGTAATATCTCAGTGCCGATAAGCTTGGTTTCTCCGACCTCATCCCAACACAATGGGGATGTACACTTTCTGCCGTAGAGAGCTTCATATGGAGCCATACCAATTGTAGCCTGATAGCTATTATTGTAGGCAAACTTCACGAGTGGCAAATATCTACTCCAAGGAGCATGAAATTCCAGCACGCACGATCTTAGCATATCTTCTAATGTCTGAATCGTACTCTCAGATTGTCCATTCGTCTGTGGATGAAATGCAGTGCTGAAGTCCAATCTAGTGCCCAATGAGCTTTGCAAACCTTTCTAAAACCTCGATGTGAATCTAGGATCCCGGTCCGAAACAATCGACACAGGTATACCATGCAGTTTGACAATCTCACTAATATATAGTTCAGCGTACTGATCCATGGAGTACGTTGTCTTCACAGGTAGAAAATAGGCTGACTTGGTCAATCTGTCCACTATGACCCATATGCTATTGTGGCCTTTAGCTGTCTTTGGAAGGCCAACAACAAAGTCCATTGTGATATTCTCCCACTTCCATTCGGGAATCGGAAGAGGCTGAAGCGTTCCACTTGGTCGTTGATGTTCAGCTTTGACTTGTTGACATATCATACAAGACTCCACATACTTGGCCACTTCATTCTTCATATTCGGCCACCAAAAGTGAAGTTTCAAGTCTTGATACATCTTCGTGCTACCGGGATGTACAGAGAAAGAAGATGAGTGGGCTTCCGACAAGATGTGCTTTCGTAGCTCCTCGTCTTTCGGAACATACCATCTGTTTTTGAACTTCAGAATTCCATCTCTCGAATAACTGAAATCGGAAGAAGCCATTGGTACTTTGCTCACCATATCAGCCATCTCCTTTGAATTGGTCTTCTGGGCTTCCTTAATTCGGTCCAGGACGGAGGGCCGTAGTGTTAAGTCTGCTAGTATGGCCGATAGCCCAGAAACTATCTCCATATCGAACTTCTGTATCTCCGTCGTCAAAGGCATTGATACGGCCGACATAGCTGGTTGTACAATAGCTGGCATCCTGCTTAGCGCATCGGCCACCACATTAGCTTTACCCGGGTGGTATTTAATCTCAACATCGTAGTCCTTTACAAATTCTAACCACCGCCTCTGTCTCATATTCAACTCCTTCTGAGTAAAGAGGTACTTCAAACTCTTGTGGTCAGAAAACACCTCACATGACTGTCCATATAGGTGGTGTCTCCATACCTTCAGTGCAAATACAACTGCCGCTAACTCAAGGTCATGAGCAGGGTAGTTTTCTTCATGGCTCTTCAATTGTCTGGACGCGTATGCTATCACTTTCCCTTCTTGCATCAATACGCATCCCAAGCCAATTTTCGACGCATCACAATATACGCTGAACTTGCCGTCTTCAACTGGCAACACTAACAGAGGAGCAGTGGTTAATTTCTGCTTAAGTGTCTGAAAGCTCACCTCACATGCTTCAGACCACCTGAACTTGATGTTCTTCCTTGTTAAGCTGGTCATAGGTTTTGCTATCACAGAAAATCCCTTGATGAATTTCCTGTAATAACCAGCTAGTCCGATAAAGCTTCGTACTTCGTTGGCATTCCTTGGTTTTGGCCAATCTTTCACGGCCTGAATCTTGGCCGGGTCCACCGAAACTCCTTCTGCAGACACCACGTGGCCTAGGAAATTAATCCTGCTCAACCAGAATTCACACTTTGATAGTTTGGCAAATAACTAATGCTGTTTTAGAGTTGACAGCACAATAGCCAAGTGTTCCTCATGCTCGGCCTCACTCTTGGAGTAAACCAGGATGTCGTCGATGAAAACAATTACAAATTTATCCAAGACATCTTGGAGTATCCTGTTCATCAGGTCCATAAATGCTGCTGGAGCACTAGTTAATCCGAACGACATCACCAAGAACTCATAGTGTCCGTATCGAGTCCTGAAGGCGGTCTTTGGAATGTCTTCAGGTCTGACCTTCAACTGGTAATAATCGGAGCGCAAGTCAATCTTAGAAAATACCCGAGCCCCTTTAGCTGATCAAACAAGTCGTCGATTCTTGGCAACGGGTACTTATTCTTGATAGTCAACTTGTTCAGCTCACGGTAGTCAATACACATCCGTAGGGACCCATCCTTCTTCTTAACAAATAAGACGGGAGCACCCCACAGAGAGAAACTAGGGCGCACAAAACCCTTGTCCACTAACTCTTTCAGCTGAGCCTTCAATTCCTTCAGTTCAACTAGTGCCATATGGTACAGATTTTTCGATACTGGTTCCGCACCAGGATATACATCAATTTCAAACTCGATTTCACGATCAGGTGGCAACCCCGGTAAGTCGTCTAAGAAAACCTCTGAGAAGTCCCGGACTACCGGAATGTTTTGAAGTTCCACCTTATTTTGCCTTTGAACATCCACAACGTGGGCAAGAAATCCGATGCATCCTGACTTCATCAACCGTTGAGCTTTCAAGGTAGATATAACAGGTATACCACGTTTCTGTGGTATCGCCTGGTAGGAGAACTCTACTCCATTCGGGCGTTTAAATGACACTAGCCCGGACCTACAGTTGATGGTGGCATAATGTCTAAACAGTCAGTCCATCCCCAGAATAACATCGTAACCTTTCATCCCGATGACGATGAGATTGGCATATAATTTCTGGTCTCCTACTGACACTATATCCCCCCTTACAACCTGCTCGGAGTGCATAAACTCTCCGGACGGTAGAATAATGCTATAGGGCTGATCTGACGACGTACTACAAAACCTCTGTTTAACTACGAAGTCCATGGCCACAAACGAATGTGTGGCCCCCGTGTCCCACAAGGTATAGGCAGGTGTATCACATATCATAATCATACCGGTAATTGCTGTGTGCAGATCAGCATCATCAACGTCCTCCATCATTGCAAAGACTCTTGGCGCGGCTTGACCTGTTCTGGTGTCGGGCATCGGACAGTCTCGAATTTGATGGCCTACATTGCCACATCGGAAACAAGCTCCAGTAACAAGTCTGCATTCGCCCTGGTGGCTTCTCTGGCACCGTGGACACTGAGGAGCTTCCATCGGTCTCTTTCCTTTATCTTGGTAAGTGGGGGTCTCATTGGGCCTTTTAATACCCCTATTTTGTTGCTGTTGTGATGTGCCTACGATCCTGAATTGTCAAGCACAGACCAAGGTATGTATTTTGACTATTTTATTTACTAATTGGTTTGTGAATTTTGTAGGAAAAAGGTTTACTTAAAGTTTGGAATTTTAAAGAGGGAATTTGTCTTCCCTTCATCAATTGTGTAACCAAGCTAATTGCATAATTTTTAGTTTAATTTTAATTTGGCAAACAATGGCCTTTTATGTAATTTGGGCAAACATTTAGTCCCTATATTTAGTCATGCATAATTAGGCATTTAAGGGTAGTTTGTGTGGTTAGGATTAGTTGGTGGCATAGGTGTTTGGTAAACCCATGGGCCATAAGAGCAACAAGCCCATGATCAATTAAAGAGGAAATTGGAAAGCCCATGAGAAGATGGCCCATCAGCTTATCACATTGAAAGCTTCAGCCCAGCCCAATTGACAACCAACTTGTCTTCAGCCTGCTCCTCCACTTAACGAAGAAGCCAACGATCAGTCCAGCAAGAGAGGCGATCTTCAGATGATTTCCAGCGAGCGTCCACGGGATTCAGAGATCAACGGCGAGCACTCTGCGAGCGCACGGATTGCTCACCTGGATTAGCTGACCAACTGATGCCCTTCTCTGCTCCAAGCAAGCGGACTCGTCAGCATTGCGCTCCACTCCGCGAATGCCCAACAGAAGCGCTCCCAACGGCTAGATTCTACTCGGGATTTTCCAAACCTAGCCACCCTAGGTATTTAAGCATCGCTTTTAGTGTTTGTACGCACTTTTTTGATCAATATAAACCTATTTTCCCTATCTGAAAATCCAGAAAGATTTCTGGTTGCCGGCAAGGTAAGCCACGGCGGTTCTGCCGTGAGGAGTGTGCCTCCATTGATCATCAGTCTTACGGTGGCTGTGATCTCTTATCTTCCCTCCCTCTCTGTTATCGGAGTTTCAAAAGCTAAGGATGTTAACCGGGCCCAGCAGTTGTTGCCTTTCCTCGGGAAGGCATGCACCGAGAAGCATAACATAAGATAGCTTCTCGGTCAGCCGAGGGTTTTCCACATTCCATTTCACCTCCATTTATTTTGTTCTGTTTTCCTCCCCCATTTTCTGTCAAGTGGTATCAGAGCTCAACCTGGTGATTGAGTTTTGTTTCCTCTGTTTTACGTTCTGTTCTTGTTTATTTGTTTTTGTCGTCTGTCAGCATGCTTAGTTTAGGAATTGTTTCTGTTTAGTGTCTGCTCAAGTAGCATTCCACGCTTGCTGTTTTAGTCTTTGGTTTTGTGATTTAGTTCTGTTCTTTGTGTGTTTCCTCTGTGCCTTGTTTCTATTTTATTTTGCTGTTCTGTTTTTGTGACCAAAACATCATCAAATGTTCCAGCACGTTTCCGTATCTTTGTCTCATTTTAGTCTCTTAGTGTCAGCATGTTAGTGTTCAGTCTGTTCTGTTTAGAAAATTCAGTGTTTGAATTCTTGTTTCTGTTTTAGTTGTCGGGTTTTATGTCTCTGTTTCTATAATCTTTTCTGTTTCATTTCCAGAATGCCCACTTGTGCAAGAACCAAAACTCTAAAATGATATGTTTAAAACATGAATTCTGGTTGTGTATTGCTGTTATAATCTACTTTGATTTTTGCTTCTGTTGTCTGCTTGTTTTGCATCTGATGTTTGAAATTCGTTCGCTGTTTTCACGCCAATTTGCTCCAGCATAATGGTTTTAGTTGTTGAAAGTTCTGTACAAATCTGGTTTTTGAATAGCCATAAATCCGTTGCTGGTGTGTGCTCTGTTTTGACTGCTAAATGTGGTTTGCAGACTCATTCTGTTCGTAACAATTAAATTACAGCACCTTAATAACTGCTTCTTATTCTGCATTCTGTTTTGTTAAATCCAGCCTAGCTATATTGTTGCTGAACTTACTGCTATATGTTTTAGTGCTGTATAAAAACCAGAGTTATTTGAACTGCTGTTTAATATTTTTCCAGCATCTCTCTACTGTTATTTCTTGGAGTTTAAAGATCAATTCTCATTGCTTATTTCACATATCATTGTCTGCAAAACTCTGCTTGTTAACCGGCATTAGTTCTATCCGAAATAGAAGCTGATTAAAATTGTTCTGTCATTTCTGGTTTTTCTGAGTAGTTGCTGTTACTTTGCTGCTGTGCATTTATCTGGTAGTTCTTTACCTTACAACAACATACTTTGGCCTTGTCTAAAATTTAAGAGCAAGAAAACCAGCATCTTAGAAGTGTTATTAGTTGCTGTTTTTCTAATTTACTGAAGCAAATTTCTTACTGTTTTTAATATGGTTTCTGGTATAAACCAAGAAGAAAACTGTTTCTAATCGGGTTTTGTTTCTTTAAATCCAAAGAGCATTATTGTTTGCAATTGGTGTTTTATTCTGTTGGTTTTAGGATAAGTCTTTGATGTTTTCTATGACAATATATAGGGAAAGTTCTTCTAAGTATTATCCTAACCGTCCCAACTTTGGACCTCAGCCTAGACATGAATATACATCCAAGTGTGAGGAACATTCAAGGGGTGAAATGAGGATGAGGCATAGAGTTGATTACCGACCAAACCGAGAACCAAATTTTGAACCTAAATCGAATCGAAGGACTTCCCATAGCCATTTGGATATTGTGGAACCATATGATGATTTCTTACCAAATTTTAATGGCCGTTCAAAAGACTACAATTATTGGATAGCAAGAGTAGAGGAATTGTTTGAGCTTAATGATATTTCGGAGAGAAGCAAAATCAAGCTAGCTGCTTCTAGTCTCACCGAGGATGCTAGATTGTGGTGGGAAGAAATTAAGATAAAAGAAAGGACGAAGGGCAAAATTTGCACTTGGAGGTTAATGAAGAGACTATTAGAAAAAGAATTTGCCCCAATCCTACAAGAGCAAGACCATTGTTACTATCCAAAACCACCTCAAGAATACATGCCAAATAGAAGGGCCAAAAACCAAAGAGTAAGGGAAAGAAATAGGACCAACTATGAGTATCCACCAAGCCTTAAATTGAGCAAAAATGAAATGGATGAGTTGTACGAAGGATTGTTGAATATAAGGAATAAACTTGAAGTGTTGTCCAAAACCATTAAGGCCTCTTGTGATCAAAAAGTGTATAATCAGGTGGCAGTTATGGAGAAGAAATTTGTAGAGCCATCACCTTCCCTAGCCCCAACTCAAGCTGAAATTATTGAAGGATCCCATGGCCTAGAAGAAGATAATAATGAGATGCTAGAAGAAGAAATTATCTACTCCATGGAAGGTCCATTACTTGAATTGGATGAAGTCTTGGAAAAGGAGAAAAATTTGGACTATGACTCGGATGAGCAAGAGGGTGATGAACGTTTGGAAATTCTAGAAGGAAATTGTGTAGAATCCCCTACCCCAATCCGATGCATTGAAAATTTTGGAGTTATGGATCATGTTGAAGAATGCTTGGATTGTGATGTCAATTCCTTAAAAACAAGTTTGCAAACAAGAAGGTTAATGGAAGGGACCCTTACTAAGAAAGAAACCCTATGTGCAATATATGCACCTAATCATTTTTCCCAAACTTATCAAGAGATCTACCAAATTGAAAGAAGCTACCTAGGCCCAATTTTAATCCAAACCAAGAGTGTCTCGTATACCTTGAAAATTATTGGAATTTCCATATTTGCCTCAATGACCAAGGATGGAAAAATTTGTTTGAACACCATGGAACATCCTATTTCCTTCAATATAATTCTACAGGATGAATTTTCTAGTAAGGCCGTGAACAATAAAACGCCCAGGTACGTACCACCAAACTCTTTAATTTCTTGTATTTTTAGAATTGGTTGGAATGACAAGTCTGTTTTGTGGTGTGATAAACTTTTTTGTATGCATCACATTATTGAAAATGTTGATATTTACCCTCTTTTAAAGAAACTGTTTTGGGGTATGAAAAGACCATGTGGTAAAGCTTTGGAAAATTATGTTATGCATGATCAATTGAACATGGATCTTTATTACCTATTCTTTTCATGGCATTATTTTCTTTGGTTTCTAAAGATTATTCTACTCATGAATGATATGAAACTAGTTTCTAATGTTAGACTTGTATGTTTCAAAATCATTATTCTTGAAAGAAAGAACATTGATAATCAAGTCTTGAATGAAAATTGTTGGATTGACACGTGTATTGAGCATTTGAAATTTAGGCTTAAAGGTAGAAGCATGTTCATTGACTTACACTTCCTTGGACTTGAAGAATATTTTGATAAACTCATTGTTAAGTTGAAAACCTTGCATGAACCTACACTTTATAACATAAAAATTGGAAATGGTTGTAAAACTTGCTATGAATATATTTTGGACAATGATTGTTTTATCAATTATTCTTTTTGTTTATCTTCTTGTCTTTCTAACCCTTTTGTGAAGAGCACCCATGGAATAGCAACGAAATTAGTAAGTATTTCAACTACCAAGTTTGTACCCTTTAATAAAATGAGTGTTCAGTTATTTAGAGTTGTTGAGATAGACGATCATCATAATAATAGTCTTGCTTGGAATAATTGGATATTTATTTTTGACAAATCTATATTTGATTTACCCATGTTCCGTAAGTTCTACTTACCAAGTTATGATTTTTATTTTATGTCTCGGAATGTTTTATGTAATCATTTAATCACTTGGTTACTTAGGATTGGATGGATAGAAGATTATTTTATTCGTGTTATTACTTTGGATGTTTGTGATCAAACTCTTCTTATTCTTACTAATATTAGATGCAATTTTAAATGTCATTTACCTAAGCATGATTATGAAATTATGAAAAGAACTAGGAAGAGAAATGTTGTTGATACCATTTTGTTATTAATATGGATTGAATATAATTGGTGGTTGAAGGGCTTACAATTATTTGCATTGATGAATGTTTACTTTTTAACTCTTTTTAAATTCAAAATAGTTAGTTCTAATTTTGAAGAAAACCTACTTCGGGGAGGACCAACCATTAGATTTGAGGTCAAATCTTCAATCACCCGGAGAGGATGATGTGCCTACGATCCTGAATTGTCAAGCACAGACCAAGGTATGTATTTTGACTATTTTATTTACTAATTGGTTTGTGAATTTTGTAGGAAAAAGGTTTACTTAAAGCTTGGAATTTTAAAGAGGGAATTTGTCTTCCCTTCATCAATTGTGTAACCAAGCTAATTGCATAATTTTTAGTTTAATTTTAATTTGGCAAACAATGGCCTTTTATGTAATTTGGGCAAACATTTAGTCCCTATATTTAGTCATGCATAATTAGGCATTTAAGGGTAGTTTGTGTGGTTAGGATTAGTTGGTGGCATAGGTGTTTGGTAAACCCATGGGCCATAAGAGCAACAAGCCCATGATCAATTAAAGAGGAAATTGGAAAGCCCATGAGAAGATGGCCCATCAGCTTATCACATTGAAAGCTTCAGCCCAGCCCAATTGACAACCAACTTGTCTTCAGCCTGCTCCTCCACTTAACGAAGAAGCCAACGATCAGTCCAGCAAGAGAGGCGATCTTCAGACGATTTCCAGCGAGCGTCCACGGGATTCAGAGATCAACGGCGAGCAATCTGCGAGCGCACGGATTGCTCACCTGGATTAGCTGACCAACTGATGCCCTTCTCTGCTCCAAGCAAGCGGACTCGTCAGCATTGCGCTCCACTCCGCGAATGCCCAACAGAAGCGCTCCCAACGGCTAGATTCTACTTGGGATTTTCCAAACCTAGCCACCCTAGGTATTTAAGCATCGCTTTTAGTGTTTGTACGCACTTTTTTGATCAATATAAACCTATTTTCCCTATCTGAAAATCCAGAAGAATTTCTGGTTGCCGGCAAGGTAAGCCACGGCGGTTCTGCCGTGAGGAGTGTGCCTCCATTGATCATCAGTCTTACGATGGCTGTGATCTCTTATCTTCCCTCCCTCTCTGTTATCGGAGTTTCAAAGGCTGAGGATGTTAACCGGGCCCAGCAGTTGTTGCCTTTCCTCGGGAAGGCATGCACCGAGAAGCATAACATAAGATAGCTTCTCGATCAGCCAAGGGTTTTCCACATTCCATTTCACCTCCATTTATTTTGTTCTGTTTTCCTCCCCCATTTTCTGTCATGTTGTTGAGGTTGAAAATTTTGGATCCTTTGCTGTTGCTGTTGAGGAGGATTCCTAACAATTCCTCTTGGTGGTTCTCTCTGTCTCTGGGACTTTATTTCTAAGGCCTCCAGCTGATAAGCCTTGGCCACCACTTTCACATATGGTGCCTCATCAAAACCTCCAGTTGTGATTCCTCGCAGAAGGTCCATTTTTAAACCTTGAATAAACTAGTGTACCTTGTTCTCATCAGTGGCCACCATGTGCGTTGCATATCGGGATAACGACTCAAACTTCTGAACATACTAGGCCACCGATCCATACTGTCGCAGCCGAGAGAACTCAAGTAACTTCTCCTTCCTCACTCCTCAGTCAAAGTACTTCTCGTAGAAGATTTTCGTGAATCCTTCCCAGCTTAATGCCATTGTAGTCGACTGTACCGTGTACCACCAAAATCCAGCACTTTCGGTGAGATAAAATGTGGCACAAATAACTTTCTTGTTGTCTTCTACTTCTGCATAACTGAATATCTTCTTCATTGTTCGAATCCAGGTTTTAGCACGGGTCGGATCTGTAGACAGTCCATCAAATGAGGGTGGCTGAAGTCGCCGGAATCTGTCTCCACTGTTGTCACGTGAAGCATTCCCGTGGTTGTTATTCTCGTTATCCTCCCTGGCCATCATGCGTTCCACCATACAGGACTGTACTCCTACCAGCTCGGTTAGTCGGTCAATGGCGCGAGAGCTTTCGCTTGACTCTTTCTGATGTCCTCTCACCATTTCTAAGAAATCCTATAAACAGAATAACCTAACTTAATAAACAGAACTTTGACAGGAAACACATACAGTTGGTGGAGCGATCTCACGTGGCGGGTTGCGCAGTCAGACATTTCACAGAATCGGTTTTAAAACCTTGTCTCTCTGATACCACAACTGTGACGACCCGAAACCGGAACCCGATCGGGGTCCGAGATCGGAGCCATCACTCCGGGACAGTGGACAGAAAACGGTGACTATTTTTTTTTTTGAAACATAACTCTTTAAAACGTTGACAGAGGGAGAGGGAGTTCTCGGGTGTAGAAATTTAAAACAGGTTTCAATAATGGATAACAGAACAGAAATTAGCATAAGGTTGGCATAGGAGGAAACATGAAACGTTGGCGGAAGACTTAGGCAAATACCGACGGAAGACTTAGTTTAAAGGAGCAGCGGAAGACTTGAATGACGTCAGCCGGAAGATGTAAATGCAAAGACAGAAGCGGAGATGACGTCAGGCGGAAGATTAGAGCTATCGGTGGATTCAGATACGACAAAAGACCAACAGTATTCAGCGGAAGAGGCTGAGTAAAACTGGGCAGAAGAGGTGGTGACATCAGCCAGAAGATGGGTGACATCAGCCGGAGGATGCAGACAATTGATGAAATCAGACGAGGTGATGACGTCAGTCGGGAGATAGATGACGTCAGCCGGAAGATACAGACAGAAATTGTGAATGAACTGGGCAGGAGAGATAAGTCGACGGTGGATGTCGAATAAGACAAGACAGATGACGTCACCGGAAGATGTAATTACACTGGCGGAAGACTTGGGTGACGTCAACCGGAAGACGGGGTTTTAAACTGGGCAGAAGATTTATGCTGACATCAGCCAGAAGACATATTTACACTGGGCGGAAGGCTTGGGTGACGTCAACCGGAAGACGGGGTTTTAAACTGGGCGGAAGAC
The DNA here is from genome assembly GCA_022432975.1 of Begonia masoniana. Lineage (NCBI taxonomy): Eukaryota > Viridiplantae > Streptophyta > Magnoliopsida > Cucurbitales > Begoniaceae > Begonia > Begonia masoniana. The sequence continues at coordinate 40,570,704 of CM039514.1, forward strand.
TTGGTTTTTAAGGCAGAAACTTGACAAATTTTAACAAAAAGACATGCCAACAGAAAACTTCGAAACAAAAAGCAATAAGGCTTCAAGCCTCCAAACCCAAATCAGAACAAGATTATGAAACATGCCTCACAAATGACAGATTCAAGAAAACAAACTGCATGGATAGCTCTAGAATTCGAGGCTATCCATGCACAACCTGAAAGGAAGAATCCCAGCAGTTCCAGAATGATTTCGACACATTGAAAAACATAAATACAACTGTCAAATACAGAGGTTTTAGAATACACTTACAAAACCTATACATAAATCAGGTTTCTAACAAAAATCCAGACATAGTTTTGAAACAAAACACCAGAGTTCAGTAAAACCTACAGACATAAACTCTACTTGAAAAACTGAAACCTCAGAGCAGAAACATGTCTGATTGCAACAACCACCCTGTGAGCTCGATCCACCATTTACATCAGATCATCATTTTGAGGAACAAGGTCCTCGGTTTCAGGTTCAGTACCTACATCAGAGAGTTCACCTATGAGTCTAAAACTCAGTAAGGACATAATCAGAATACAGTGAAGCAAAATGCTATGCATGCAGTTTTTCAGAAATACGGTGACAGTACAGAGCATTAAGTTACAGTAGCAGTAGAATTAAGTGGAGCTTATAGGGGAACTGGCAAACAGTGGGGAAGGGGGAGGGTGCACTATCAGGCACATTCAAGGGTACAGTACAGTGGGGGAGGGGGACGGTGCACTATCAGGCACATTCAGGGGTATAGTACAGTGGGGAAGGGGGATGGTGCACTATCAGGCACATTCAGGGATACAGTACAGTAAACGGTAAACAGTAACAGTTCAGTGGCCAGTCCCCGTCTCACACTTAACCTGGTACATTTCAGTCGGATTTTATCTTATTAGTTTCAAACGGTGTACAGAAATCGGTTTTTGCATAAATTTTCAGGAAAACAGTGTATGCATGACATTCTCAGTGCCTGAACCTATAACAGCAGACATCAGAAATAACAGGGCATATTGTGAGATAGAAAACAGACAACTCAGAACGTGAACCGAGCAGACAACACAAAACACAAACTGAACAGAAGCTATAACATTTCTACCCAAAACTACCTGACAGAACAGGAACCCTAGTACCTCTGTGATGTAGGGCCATAAGGGCCAACCTACGGTTATGAACTTACCTGTTTGCTGCGGTGTCAGATGCTCGAATGTCCCTGGAATGCTCGGACCTGTAGTATGCATGAAGAGGTATTAAATAGCTGCAAATGTTAACTAGTAAGTTGGTAGAATCTGCTCCAAACTCATCCAAACCCTTAGAAAACAAACCGGTGTGTTTTCATCCAAAAACAGAGAGTTTTCACCAAATACCGAAACCCTAAACTTTGGTAAAACTCACATTAAACTCATCCAAACTTGTTAGCATTAAATGATGCTTACCTTAGCGGAGAAACAGAAAGGAACAGAGGAGATCGAAGTAACTTCGATGACTGTTCGTCGACTGAGAGAGAGAATGCTGAGGTGAGAAAGAGAGAGAGAGAGAGAGCAGGGAAGTGAAGTGAAGAGGGTTTCACGTAGGAGGAAGAGTTTAGCTTCTTCAACAAGTTGCCACTTGGCGATCCTTCATTGGCTTTCTCCCACCAACCTTAATTAGTTCTCTATTTTACCCTTCCATTGGTTTTTAACTAAATTGACTTGTTTTGGTTAGTTGGTCATTAGTTTGGTCCTCTCTTAAACATTCCATCATTTCAACCAAAATATACATTGTATTTAAATAATTTAAATACAATACGGGGAAACCATTACGTGGCAAAAATGCTGGGTGTTACAATTAGCAGACAATCTTTATTAGCAGACAATCTTAGGACATAATCTGACAATTAATCTTGGGAACTATCAACAGCCGCATGGGTGTGAGATCGGCCATATATTTTTTTTTTTACCTTTGTTCCCTTATTTACATTTTGGTGAGATGAGACTCTTCAGTTAGTTATTTATTAAGTTTTAGACTTTTATGCAATTTTCTTTCAGCACAATTATTTTGGACTTTAATTAATACCTTATTTTTTTATATCTAAGCGAGCCCAATGTTATCGGGTCATGACTTCTGTTTTTAGATAAGTTTTTCGCTACTACATTAATTAATAATCGTTAAGGGGCAGATGGTTCATTATCCTTTTAGATCGGATCATTTTTTGTTCTATGTCGAGTTTCTTTTAGTTCTTCTTCCACTCAACTTATCCATTAAGAAAAACGTCTGTATTTTCTCACTGTTGACAAGCTTCAAGCTCACACCAGAAGGAGGGGAAGAGACAATCGTGGATGTAAAGGTTGTGTTTGGATTAGACGGAGACGGAGACGGAGACGGAGCGTGCTCTTGGATTCCCTCTTGGCTTGGAGAAGTACAATCTACGAAATTCTTGATTTGCTTTTTGGGTTCGATTGTTTGTACACTTATTTTTTCCTTAATTATGTTGTAATTAATGTGGTTGTTGTGTGGTCTGTCATTTGGATTAATCAATGTTTTGAAGTGACACACTAGGATGCAAAAAAAGAAAAGATCTCACAATTCGCGAGAAGTTAAAAATTCCAAAATGGTTGAATAATTGAATGAATCCGACTACGAAAAGATATAACCAAATAAGAGATCCTAATCCCCTACAATTTAGAAAACCAAATAAAAATTAATAATTATGAAAATAAAACCTAAAATAAAATATATTTCTAAAATTAACTTCAACCATAAAATTGAGGTCTGAAACGACTGTTTTTTAGCCCAAAAGTGGTCATTTACAAGTAAACCTAGTAATAAGTTGTGGGCCTCTGTGCTAGGTGTCTGCACATATTATAATAACAATTCTTACATCGGTAATAAATGCTTTGGTCGTTCAAAGCCTAAGGAGTCACTTTACATAAGAAGAAACTAGAAAGTGTGTAAATTTAAGATTAGATATTTATTAAATTGTATAAAATTGTACTAATTGGTACCATTAATATGACATATACTAATTTAATCAATTAAAGAAACAAACTACTAAGAAATTTAAATACACCAAATAATTATTTTATACACAATGATTATAAATCCAGTCACCCTCTTTGTCTTTGGTGAAGAAGAAGAAGAAAGAGTGATTTAAGTACCCAAATGAACTTAGGTACACAAATTCAATGTCCTCTAACTTATGCAAAGATATTTTCCCTGCATATTGTCTTAATGTAACACCCTGGCATTGTTATTATATAGTTTTGACAATATAATAACAAATATTTCACTCCTCTCCAATTCTTAATTTCAATCCATTACAGAATTCAAAGATGCCACAGCACATAAACTAGTTAAATCAGAAACATCCTTTATCTCTAAAATTTGGACATCTTTTGGAAAATATTAGAGATTGGAGTGTCTTCGTATAATCCCAACCGGAAACACGTTTATCATTAGACTCCTTAGAAAACTCCTCCAATTCTTCAAGTGCAACCCTCCATTTAGTAGCTTCTTTTTTACCTCTTATACTTTTGCTTATACTGGCAATTGCAAGAGGTAAGCAAGCACATTCTGAGGCAACATACCCCCTTACAATGGGTTCCAAATCTTTGACGTGCAATACGTCATATCCCACATGATCTTTTTAAATATTAGCCTACATGATATTTTTATTAGAGCTGATGTAACTTCAATAATCAAATACTAATCACAAGAGACTTGTTCTTTGGTTGATAAAACAACAGGGTTAGAGCCACAAAGTTTATTGTTTTCGTTTGCAAGCTGGTGAATACAACAAAAGCTAAGAAGTCAACGACTCAGTTTTTACTTTTTCTACATAATTTTATTATTTTATTCTCTTAAATTATTAGTATAATTCTCGTTAAATAATCAACTTGATATATTTTAATCTTTCTACCACATTGGTTCAATTATCACATAATGAACATAGACCAAAAGCTTACAAGATTTTAAGGTTACCATTGTATCGTTGGATGTCTTATTTAACTTCATGAAATCGTTGATGATTTCCACCGCTTTGCACAATAAGAATTCCAATAGCTTTTTCAAAAATCAATCTTAACGTTGATCTTCAATTTTCCAAACAAAAAATCACCCTTTTATTAGTTTTTGAATCACTACATCAATAGTAACGATAACAATTACTCATCTTAATGATTAATAAACAAGAAATTGTTTTCATTGGCAGAATGGTGGGATTCCCTGTTTTGATGCTCTCCCACACTAGCAGTTGTTTTCGTTACTATTGATGCTATCGTTACTTTATATATATATATATATATGATCGACTTAACACACATAGTATAAAAAAACTAACATGTTAAACAGGACACATCAGCTTTTCTATGTCATATCTCACAAAATAAGAATTTTGAAAACCATGATGCAATGGTGTATAGTACAAAAACTTTTATCTTAATGACCAGCTGCAACATGCTATCAGGAATAAGCATCAAAATAAAAAATATCGCAAGACATTGATTTTTTCAAATGTTACTTTTGGTCTCTAATCGCCATCCCAGAACCATAATACTCTATTTCACGAAACGTGTGACAAAGGTGACAAAAAATGGCATCAATCATGGATGATATATATGATCTTCATTGCATATAAGAAGAAATTCAACTATTAATTAGCTGATTTTTTTTTACCTTATCTTGATTAGTTTGTGATTATATTCATCGACGACATTTAATATATTCTAAATCTCACGATGAGAATATGGAGCATTTGAATATTGTTCTGTAAACATTGAGTGAGCACCAATTGTATGCAAAGAGAGAAAAGTTTCATTTTTTGATGATCGAAGTAAAGTTTTTGGCCATGTAGTTTCTCTTGATGGCATATTAGTGGATCCAGCCAAAGTTGAGGCAGATTCACATTAGAAGCCTCCTGCCACTGATATACGAAGTTCTTAGATCTTGCTGGTTATTATAGCCAATTTGTAGAAAAATTTTCTTTTATTGCTATGTCATTAACTCAGTTGACTAGTAAAGATGTAAAGTTATTTGGGATGCTAAATGTCATACATCTTTTGAGGGGTTTAAACAGAGGTTGACTACTGCCCCAAATCTTGGCAGCGCTTGATGAAAGTTTGTCTTATGCATTATATATAGATGTGTCAATAGTTTGTTTGGGTTGTCTTCTGATGTAGCATAATAAAGTGATATCCTGTGCATCTTGATAGTTAAAGACGAATAAAAAAAATTATCAAATCTACGATTTAGAACTTGCAGCTATTATATTTGCTTTAAATGGTGCAAAGTTTCAGATATATTATGACCATAAAAGTTAGAGTACCTCTTTATGCAATGTTATATGAAACTCCGACAATGCTATTGAATGGAATATAAAGGAGATTATGATTTGTCTTGGAGTATCATCTTAGAAAGACCAATGTTGTGGTTGATGCATTGAGTCGTCATCCTTAATATTGTTTTTCTTGTCTTGTGTTGAAAGACTTGAAGAGGTGTATGACCATTGGTGATTTTGAGCTTCAATATTAGGACAATTAAGGGACAATCTATGTATTTAATTTGGTAGCGACCACTACACCTCTGTAGCGTGTTAAGAATATGAAAAAGTCTGATCATTGGTTGAAAGAAATGTTGAAGAATATATGAGTTTGCTAGTAGTTTGATGGTTAAGAGATCAATTCGGACAATTTTTGTTCTTCAGAGGTCGAGTTGTACTGTAAAATGATTTGAATTTGAGATAAGAAGTTTTAGTGGACAACCATAAATCCATATTTCTTATTCATTCTAGTAGTACTAAGATGTATAATAACCTAAACCTTACTGAGTTAGTCGCTCAAACCACGAGACTACCCTTATTCTCAATTAAGGATTGTGGAGACTAGAAGTAAATGTTCGCACATTAGCATTCCCCTATGTTTCTTTTTCATTCTTCTTGAGAGATTTATTCCCTTCCTATGTGCGGACTCCCTTGTGTATTTTTCTCCCTTATTTTGGTTTGTATATTATAGTGGGTATTTGATGTTTTAATTCACGCATAACATTCTTTTGAATTATTAATCGTATTTTCTTATAATTTCATTATCACTATGTGGAGGTTGACATCATCTTATGTGAGCTAAAGTTAAAATTTTACATTAGGTCTTCTTTTGCAAACCAAGATTTGGAGTGGGCGATCATATCCTCTCCATTAATTGGGTCGTTTGATTGAATGTTTCTATCTAAGTCCTCCTCTAGGTTATGACATCAATCATAGTGAAAAGGAGTGAAGCAAACGTATAAGAAATTGATTCATAATTAATGCTCTATAATGCATTATATTAAACAACCAAATTTTCTTTTTAACTTGAAAACTACAAGTAAACACCCTCGTCATTTAACAAAGTGGATATCTTTATTTTTCAACTAAGCCATCTTTATTTCATTCAGGTTAGCTTGCATAGAGACATGGAAATCAAAGTGAAATTGGATCTACGAGGAGAGTAGTGATATAATGCTTAGTCGCTCCGGCCACTATGGTATATCCATCCTCGTCTACGTAGGTAACATGGCTTCCACGGGCAAAGTTTATTATAGGCAAAAGCACTGCCATGGGAAACTCAAGAGGTCTCATTGAACACTGGTTTATGTCCTTCCATGCATCTTCTATTCGCTTTCTTAAAGCATCACATGCAGCTTCTCTTGAAACATAGAATTGTTTTATGTAGGACTCTATTGAAGATGCACTGTGACCTCGGCCTTGCTCAAACTAGAAGAAAACAAAACATTTTAGAGATTTAAATATAAATAATTTATAGTTTTTTTCAGTAAAAACTCAACCCACTAATAAAATATTATTTCTTTGGGTTGAGACCTTTATGATTTTCTTCCTAAGGTTTACCAAAACTCTATTAGACCCTCATAGTTTATCCTGATCTTGGGTCATTATGATCTAAAAAAGACAAGTCACAACAATCACTCTCCTTTGAAGGACCAATATTCTATTTGGTGAGACTTTTATTGGGTCTTGACTTTGATACCACTAGTAGAAACTCAAACCGCTAGTACGATGTATTTTGGAGTAAAATTGAAAAATAAAAATATTTGGACTTTGCTTCAAAGGGAACAATTTCGTATTGATTAGTTGTATTTTTATCATTTTGTTTTTCTTTTATGTTCCTACCTCGTTGGAGACCAAGTCATTCATTAGTCGGCCGATCACATTTGTAGCCTCAAGGATCTTTGGATTCTCCATAATCCATTCAAAAGCTTCATTTGGAACAACATCTCCCATGCAAAGGTAAGCATATGTCGTGAACAAGGGATAACAGCTCGATGTAAGTGCAAATTCATAATACTCATCAATGGTTGGTGTCACTCTTTTATGGAACCATTGAGCTTCACCAAAGTAGGCCTTGGCATGTCTCTTCATCTGTAAACATATAGTCATTACATTGATAAAGTATACTTAACTTTATAATTAACTTAATGCACCAAAGTTTGAATTATCTTCTTTAATAGGTAAGAACTCATACCGCTTCTTTTGCGCATCTCATCCTAAATGATTCTCCATCGATACCCAAGTCTCTTCCAATATGTACATAAAGATTCAATAATGCTTCATAATAAACTTGAAGGTAGTTCGGGAGATTGTTTTTCATGTTGATATCCCACCTGAAAAACATTTTTTTATCGTAAAAAAATTCTTGTTTTGATAGAAAAAAAATCGATATATTTAGAGAGAGTAGTCTTATCGTCCTCATTTATGACCTCTCAACGGCATCAGTCAATAGCTGAATTTCTTCATAGGTGCCATGAAGATCGTATATATCATCCATGATTGATGTCATTTGTGTCAACTTTGTAACAAACATTCGTGAAATAGAGAATTGTGGTTCAGGTATGACGATTAGAGACCAAAAGTAACATTCGACAATTCTATCTCGTGCGAAATGTAGCTTACTCAACAAATCCACATCCTTCCACCACCTGCATTGTCTCATAAAATAAATTCCACAATTTTATTTCGTTACCTAAATTTAACATGTTTACATATATACATAGGTAGATGTACATAAACAAAACTGTAGTGTTCATACCTTGTGACTTCTCCAATTTCTTGTTGGTGAAGTTTCTGGAGTATGTTAAAATCCAATTTTGCGAAGGTAAGTAGATCTTTGTTGCGATAAGAATTTGCTTCGTAAGCCGACATGAAGTGCCGTGCTTCAATTCTTGGTGCACTTCGTCGAAGAGGAAACTTTAGAGCATAAGTTATTTCCTCAGTAGCCTGAGGGCTTAATAGACCTGCCATGGCTTCCAACTTTTCTCTTGCAAAAACCAATGCTTCATCAAGTATATACTCTCCATGTAAGCTGTAGTTTGCTGCTTCATACAAGCTCAACAGTCCTCTTGGGTCCTCTGCAGTTTCAGCATTAAACTTTCCTTTAGCATCTTTGAATTTGTTGAAGATATCTGCTTGAACATAATTGATATGAGAATATTTCTATCTCTAATAAGCAAAAAATTCATTTTAAATCTTCTTACCACACGAAATATGGAAACCCTCTTGCCTAAGCAAGCGAAACATGAGGGATTCGTAGTAAAGATTTAACCCATTATCATTATTTTTCGAATCAACATCATTCTCGAAGATTTGTTCCAACAATGTTCCAATCTCGGATTGAAAATGATAGGAAACTCCTAACCGCTGGATTGAATCAATCAAACCTAGTTTCTGCATGGGGCTCTCCACAGGAGCTATCAACATGTTCTTCACTTTCTCTTTCAGATTTTCAACTTCTTCCTCCACTATTCTCTCTAGTTTCTTCAAAAAAGAATTATTATAAATAATATTTAACAAATAACACAATTACAAGAAAATGAAAAACAAGATTAAAGAAAGAACATAAATAATCATTTTGAATACCAAGTTTTCAAAACCAAATGAATGAAAATGATTCCCCCAAACAGTGGGAGGAAAGTCGACAGATCGACGGTCTTTTGGAGATAGAATGGTGACAGAAGCTTGAGCAGACATTTTTGGTTAAAGGGAAGTTTAAGGTTGGGATAAGAATGGATACTAGACTTGTATGGAGTTTTGTGATTTGTGAAGTATCTTCTTCAGTATTTATAGAGAACCCTAAATGCCTCGTATCCTTTATATTCAAATATATTTCTCATTAAGATAATATATTACACATTAAAATTAAATTAAACCTAGTTTCAAGTTTTGACTTTGGGAAAAAAACTATTGAATTTTTAAATTTGTATAAGTTTTAAGTTTTATTTTTTTTTTGGAAGTATTACACATTAAAATTAACTTTTTACAGCAAAGTTTAATTTTAATGTACTTTTTATTGAACCTTAAAAATTATCCTAAGACTTTTTTCTATTAAATCAAATGATGAAAAAAATCTATAAAATAAGTAAAAATAAAATTGAAACTATAATAAAACCTGCAAAGATCAATTTGAAAATCTCCCACATTCAAATAATTTCATTAACAAAAGTCATAAAAGCAAAAATCCTGTAACGACCCCTGTTCCCAGTAAGATATTATCCGCTCTGGGGATTGGGCCGCAGCTCAATATCCTCCCCTCACGGCTTTGTTTGGCGAGAACTTCCCGGAAGGTCACCCAACCTAGAATTGCTCTTGCCGAAGCACTTTTAACTTCGGAGTTCTTATGGGATCCGTCGCCAATCGTGCTCCAAAACGCGTCTTGCTATCTTGGGAGGGATCTCTTACATATATTTCATTTCCATGTACTTCCCCAAGCGATGTGGCATTGTGACGACCCCACTTTCAACAACCGAATCCTCTGGCCTAACCCTCTGGGATCCACGGAGTTTTCGTTTAACCCTCCGGCGCAACCCTCTGGGATCCGCGGAGTTTTTAACCCATACTCCGGCCCCAACCGGGCACATACGTCCTTTGAGGATCCGCGGAGCATGGGTGGTTCCACCACATACGTGTCAAGTCGAGTCATCACAATCACCTCCCCTTGGGGGCCCAACGTCCTCGTTGGCCACATTTCCGGTTGGGTACAGGCTCTGATACCATTTGTAACGACCCCTATTCCCAGCAAGATATTGTCCGCTTTGGGGATTGGGCCGTAGCCAAATATCCTCCCATCACGGCTTTGTTTGGCGAGAACTTCCCGGAAGGTCACCCAACCTGGAATTGCTTTTGCCGAAGCACTTTTAACTTCGGAGTTCTTATGGGATCCGTCGCCAATCATGCTCCAAAACGCGTCTTGCTATCTTGGGAGAGATCTCTTACATATGTTTCATTTCCATGTACTTCCTCAAGCGATGTGGTATTGTGACGACCCCACTTTCAACGACCGAATCCTCCGGCCCAACCCTCTGGGATCCGCGGAGTTTTCGTTGAACCCTCCGGCCAAACCCTCTGGGATCTGCGGAGTTTTTAACCCATACTCCGGCCCCAACCGGGCACATACGTCCTTTGAGGATCCGCAGAGTATGGGTGGTTCCACCACATACGTGTCAAGTCGAGTCATCACAAATCCAACATTGATTCATCTTTGTCAATAGACACACATAGTATTGCAAAGTCACACCGATGCAACACATGCTAATTTTCAAATAACTAACAAATAAAAAAAATCAAAATAATTAAAGTGCCACTAACGTCAAAAATTTATGACTATGAACTTCGTAACCCATAGAAAAGTCCATTTAAGGTCACACAATGTTATGTGCATATATGAAATATTTTCTCTTCGTTAATTATCCTTTTTCTTCTTATAGAAAAGATTCATCCATTTAAGGTCACACAATGTAACTTGATAATATTTCAACAATATATCTGTGAGGCGAGTTTCAATTGAGATTTTATTATTTAAAATAATTTATATCTACTTTAAGTTTTTCATTATAATTTAGGTTAGAGAAATGATGTTTTGAGGTACTTTTATATAATAATAGAAGATTATTATATAGAAGATTATCAGAAAGAATGAGACAAAGAACATAATCTATAAAACTAAAAGCACATATTCCAATAAGAAATAATTGTAGGCTTACGGTCAATTTTCATATTTAGCCAAAGTATAAACTATAGGAGCTCATAAAACTTGTGCAATTTGTTTTTTATATTTTAATTTCTTATTCGGATCAAATGCAACAAATGCAATTAGTATGATCGCTATCGTCCTCTTTTAATTATCACAAAATGACAAGAAATTTTTTATTTTTAATGAAAATCAAGAAGCTTACGTGATTCAATTATTTCATAAAACCATTAAAAATTTACCCGCTCTAGCTCGTGCAAATAAATTATTCAATTTATATAGTTTAAGTTCTAATTATTTTGAATTTAAGTGAACAATAATTTAGATCACGATCTCATCTTTCACTTACAACCAACTTTTCTTTTTAATAAATTAACTCAACTTTTTTTTTTTTATCAACAAAAATTAATGTCGTTATTTGACATATTAAATTCATCGTGTAAATGTGCAAAATTTTTAAACTAATTCTAATAAATCTTGGATGTTCTAATTTTTAAGGTGACGTTGAATCGTTTCTTTTGTATGTTTGTAGTAATTATTCCATATGCAACAAGATAATACATTGTTTTCTTTTGGATATAGAAGTGAATTAAGATTAAAAAGAATGTTTGTCACATGCATTTTACGTGATGAATTTAACAGATTATATAGGACACTAATTTTTCTGGACGAGAGGCAGAACGAGCTAAATCAACGGCAATTTCGATTCTTACAAGCTTTCCAGTTCGGGTTAACGTAGCCCCATGTCTTTTTCGAGTTCCTTGAGCATATAAAAATGCAGATTCATCCCCCATTTGAAAACATAAAAGTCAATCACCGTAGCGAATTTCAAAATCAACAAATCAATTTAATTCTTGTTTGTCTACAACAATAAGAATCCATTATTGATTTCATATATCAGAAATAGTTTCAGATGATAGTTTTAGCTACTGGTAAAATCTCGAGAATGAACAAGAGACTTAAGTGAGAGTCTTCTTAAATCTAAAACAAAGGCAAAGAATAGACAAGAGCAAGAAAAATTAAGAGAAAATGAGAGAAACTATAATTTTCATTTGAATACAAAGATTCTACAAGTTTGGGCACTAAATAGAAACTAATTTACTATTGATTTTCGTCTCACTTTAGTGTAGCATTATAACTACTAGGATGCAAAAATAGAAGAAGAAGAGGAGCACATGAAACAAGGTGCGAAGACGCCATGTCCTGCCACGTGTCTGATTTAATAGAGCTCTTAACTATAGGGTTTCTGTTACTAAGATCTCAAATTGAAAAGCGTCAGGTGACGAAATTAAAAATTTAAAATGTTAATTGAAAAGCCCTTCGTACTTTGTGCAATTTGTTTTTTATATTTTAAGAAAAATTTCTTATTCGGATCAAATACAACAAATGCAATTTGTATGATAGCTATTGTCCTCTTTTAATTACCACAAAATGACAAGAAATTATTTATTTTTAATGAAAATCAAGAGGCTTACGTGATTCAATTATTTCATAAAACCATTAAAAATTTACTCGCTCTAACTCATGCAAATAAATTATTCAATTTATATAGTTTAAGTTTTGAATATTTTGAATTTAACTGAACAATAATTTAGACCACGATCTCATCTTCACTTATGTAACACCTGGCCTTTTTGTATGTAATTATTTCCCGAACCATTTCTCGGGATTAATTTAACATAAATGCAATATGTGTTTTGTTGGAAGACCAAACTAATGTTTAACTAAGCATTTCACTAAGTTAAAATGCATGGAAGGGTAAATTGGGGAGAAATTAAGGTTGGTGGGAGATAGCCAATGGTTGAGTGACATCTGGTGACTTGGTGAAGAAGCTAAGTTCTTCCTCCTACGTGAAACCCTCTTCACTTCTCTTCTCTGCTCTCTCTCCTTTCTCCTCTCTGCATTCTCTCTTCCAGTCGATTAAACAACCATCGAAGCTACTTCGATCTCCTCGGTTCCTTTCTGTTTCTCCGCTAAGGTAAGCATCTTTCATTGCTAACAAGTTTGGACAAGTTTAATGTGAGTTTTTACTGAAGTTTAGGGTTGTGGTATTTGGAGAAAACTCACTGTTTTTGGATAAAAACACACTGGTTTGTTTTCTAAGGGTTTGAATGAACTTGGAACAAATTCTTCCAACTTATTTGTTAGCATTTGCAGCTTGTTTAATTTCTCTACATTTCAGCAACAGATCCGAGCGCTCCAGGGACATTCGAGCATTCTACACTGCAGCAAACAGGTAAGTTCATATCCGTAGATTGGCCCTTAAGGCCCTACATCTCGGAGGTACTAGGTTTTCTGTTCTGTCGGGTTGTCTTGGGTAGAAAGGTTATAGTTATGTTCTGAGTTGTCTATGTTCTGTTTCACCGTATGTTCTGTTATTTCTGTCATCTGCTCTCTGCCTATTTAAGTTTAAGCACTGTTCATGCATAAACGTTTTCTCTGAAAGCCATGCAAATATTTTCTGTACACGGTTTGAAACTAAGAAAGATAAAATCTGACTGTGTGTAATATACCGGTTAAGTGCGGGACGGGGACTGGCCCTCTGGTTTTATCCCTCCCTGGGAATCTGAAAATTTATTGTCCCTAGCAAGGACCCTCTGGTTTTATCCCTCCATGGGATTCTGAAAACTGCTGTGCCTGATACTGCACCCTCTGTTTACCAGTTCCCCTATAAGCCCCACTTATACCCATCTGCCACTGAAACATAATGTTCTGTACTGTCACTGTATTTCTGAAAACCGCATGCATAGCATTTTGCATAACTGTATTTATATGTTCTTACTGAGTTTTAGACTCATAGGTGAACTCCCTGATGTAGGTACTGAACCTGAAAATGAGGACTTTGTGCCTCAATCTGATGACTAGGTGGCTAGTGGCTCGAGCTCTCGGGGTGGTTGCTGCAGTCAGACACAATTTTCTGTCCCGAGGTTTAAGTCTTAGTTTTTAAAGTAAAGTTCACATCTGTAAACTCTTCTGGAAATTCTGTTGTGTTTGTCTTAAAACTCTGTTAAGGTTCTGTGTTTTGTTTTAAAAACTCTGTTGGATATATATATATATATAATGTATAAGTCCTGATGGACAAGTTTTAAATCTCTGTTGACAGCTGGTAGTTGTCTCCTGAAATATTCTGTATTAATGTCTTGAAATGTTTTGAAAACATTCTGGAACTTTTTGGGTTCTTCCTTTTCAGGTCATGCATGGATGGTCTCGAATTTTAGAGCTATCCATGTAGTTTGTTTTCTTGAAATCTGTCATTTGTAATGAAGGTCTGAAACCTGCATGCCTTCTGTTGTGTTCGAGAACCATGTTTTGATGTGGTTTGAGAATCTGAGACGTTTAAGTCTTCTATTTTTATGCCCTCTGTCTGTATGCGTTCCTATCAAAAGTTATAAATTTTGCCTTTAAAGCTATGTCTTCTGATTCCATCTACCGGTAGGAATTTTGCCTGCATCTACCGCCAAACAGTGTTTCTGTCTTAGGTCTTCATCTTCCGATTTAAATTGCTAACTTTATCTTCCGATGACATCATCATATCTTGCGATGACGTCATCACACATTCCGATTACGTTTACTGCCTTTATCTGCCGATGACGTCATCACATCTTCCGATGACATCATCACATAATCCGATTTCGTTTAATACCTGCATCTACTGTCTGACGTCGTCTCCTCTTCCGATGATGTCATCTACTGTTTTCATCTCCTGCCGATTACGTTTAATGTCTACATCTTTCGGTGACGTCATCTATCTTTCGATGACGTCATCACCTTCTGCCGATTACGTTTACTATCTGTATCTGCCGATGACGTCTTCACATCTTCCGGTTGACGTCATCTATCTTCCGGCTGACGTCATCACCTCATCCGATCTCAGCTGCTGTCTGTTCCTTCTGGCTGACGTCATCTCTGCTTCTGCCTTTGCATTTATATCTTCCGGCTGACATCATTCAAGTCTTCCGCCCAGTATAAAACTAAGTCTTCCGCCAGATTTCTGCCTATGCCTTCCGACTTCATTCCCTGTTTTCTGCTGTTATTGATACTTTGTTACTCACAGTAGTTTCTCCCCTCTGTAAAGCTATGCTCTTTTAGGGTTTGCATTGCCAGTGCATGTTTTCTGTCATTCGGTTCTGTTTTTCCGTTAAAGTTTTAAAAGTTCAGTTGGCTTCCATAAGTTGTTCCAGTAACGCTGTCTGTTCTGTTTATGTTAAAAAAAAAAAAAGAATTAGTCACTGTTTTCTGATAACTGTCCCGGAGTGACGGCTCCAATCCCGGACCCCGATCAGGTTCGGTTTCGGGCTGTCACAGTTGTGGTATCAGAGAGACAAGGTTTTAAAACCGATTCTGTGAAATGTCTGACTGCGCAACCCGCCACGTGAGATCGCTCCACCGACTGTAAGTGTTTAATTTTTTTTTTTTTGTAAAAGTTCTGTTTATTAAGTTAGGTTATTCTGTTTATAGGGTTTATTAGAAATGGTGAGAGGACATCAAGAAGAGTCAAGCGAAAGCTCTCGAGCCATTGACCGACTAACAGAACTGGTGGGTGCACAGTCACGCATGGTTGAACGCATGATGGCCAGAGAAGACGATAGAAACAATAATCATGGGAATAACAATCGTGATAATGCGCCACGAGACAACAGTGGAGACAGATTCCGGCGACTCCAGCCGCCTTCATTTGATGGACTGTCTACAGACCCGACCCGTGCTGAAACCTGGATACGAACAATGGAGAAAATGTTTGGATATGCAGAAGTAGAAGACAATAAGAAAGTTATTTACGCCACGTTCTATCTCACCGAAAGTGCGGGATTTTGGTGGGACACAGTGCAGTCAACTACAGTGGCATTAAGCTGGGAAGGATTCACGAAAATCTTCTACGAGAAGTACTTTGACCAAGGAGTGAGGAAGGAAAAGTTGCTTGAGTTCTCTCGGCTGCGACAGTATGGGTTAGTGGCTGAATATGTTCAAAAATTTGAGTCCTTGTCCCGATATGCAACACATATGGTGGCCACCGATGAGAACAAGGTGCACCAATTCATTCAAGGATTAAAGATGGACCTTCTGCGAGGGATCACAACCGGAGGGTTCGATGAGGCACCGTATGTGAAGGTGGTGGCCAAGGCTTATCAGTTGGAGGCCTTAGAGATAAAGTCCCAGAAACAAAGAGATTCACCAAGAGGGATTATTCGAAATGTTCCTCAGCAACAACAACAACAAAGAGATCAGAATTTTCAGCCTCAACAGCAACAAAACAGGGGCATTAAGAGGCCCAATGAAGCCATCCTTTATCAAGACAAAGGAAAGAGACCAATGGGGCTCCTCAACCTTTAGTATGCCCACGATGCCAGAAGCCCCACAAAGGAGAGTGCAGGCTTGCTACAGGCCAATGTTTCCGATGCGGCAAAGTAGGCCATCTTGTTCGGGATTGCCCAATGCCCGACACCAGAACAGGTCAAGCCGTGCCAAGAGTCTTTGCAATGATGGAGGATGTTGATGATGCTGATCTGCACACAGCAATTACAGGTACAATTTTGGTGTGTGACATACCTGCATATACTTTGTTAGACACGGGGGCCACTCATTCATTTGTGGCCATGGACTTTGCGGGTAGGGAGAACTTGTGCCTTGCATCGTCAGATCAGCCCTACAGTGTTATGCTACCATCCGGAGAGTTTATGCACTCCGAGCAGGCAGTGCAGGGTGATATAGTGTCAGTTGGAGACTAGAAATTGTATGCCAATCTTATCGTCCTTGGTATGAAAGGATACGAAGTGATTCTAGGGATGGACTGGCTATTTAGACATCATGCCACCATCGACTGTAGGTCCGGGCTCGTGACTTTTAAGCACCCGAACGAAGTAGAGTTCTCCTATCAGGTAGTACGGAAGAAACATAGTATACCTGTTATATCCTCCTTGAAAGCTCAACAGCTGATGAGGTCAGGATGTGTCTGATTTCTTGCCCACGTAGTAGATGTTCGGAGGCAAGGTGAGGTCGAACTTCAAAATATTCCGGTGGTTCGAGACTTCCCTGAGGTTTTCTTAGATGACCTACCGGGATTGCCACCGGATCGTGAGATAGAGTTTGAGATCGATGTGTATCCTGGTGTTGAACCGGTGTCGAAGAATCCGTACCGTATGGCGCCAATTGAGCTGAGGGAGTTGAAGGCTCAGCTAAAGGAATTGGTGGATAAGAGCTTTGTGCGCCCTAGTTTCTCTTCGTGGGGTGCTCCCGTCTTGTTTGTCAAGAAGAAGGATGGGTCCCTACGGATGTGTATTGACTACCGTGAGCTGAACAAGTTAACGATCAAGAATAAGTACCCGTTGCCGAGAATCGATGATTTATTTGACCAACTACAGGGGGCTCAGGTATTCTCTAAGATCGATTTGCGCTCCGGTTATTGCCAATTGAAGGTCAGGGCTGATGATATTCCAAAGACTGCCTTCAGGACCCGGTACGGGCATTACGAGTTCTTGGTGATGTCGTTCGGGTTAACTAATGCTCCGGCAGCATTTATGGACCTAATGAACAGGATATTCCAGGGTGTCTTGGATAAATTTGTGATCGTTTTCATCGACGACATTCTGGTTTATTCCAGGAGTGAGGCCGAACATGAAAAACACTTGGCTATTGTACTGTCAATCCTAAAGTAGCATCAATTATATGCCAAGCTATCAAAGTGTGAATTCTGGCTGAGTAGGATTAATTTCCTAGGCCACGTGGTGTCTGCTGAAGGAGTGTCTGTGGATCCAGCCAAAATTCTGGCAGTGAAGGAATGGCCAAGACCAAGGAATGCCAGTGAGGTACGTAGTTTTATCTGATTAGTTGGTTATTACAGAAAGTTCATCAAGGGATTCTCTGTGATAGCAAAGCCTATGACCAGCTTAACGAGGAAGGATATCAAATTCAGGTGGTCTGAAGCTTGCGAGATGAGTTTTCAGACACTTAAGCAAAAGTTGACCACTGCTCTTCTATTAGTGTTGCCAGTTGAAGACGGCAAATTCAGCGTATACTGTGATGCTTCCAAGATTGGATTGGGATGTGTATTAATGCAAGAAGGGAAAGTAGTGGCATACGCATACCGACAATTGAAAAGCCATGAGCAAAACTACCCTACTCATGACCTTGAGTTGGCGGCGGTTGTATTTGCACTGAAGGTATGGAGACACCACCTATATGGACAATCATGTGAGGTGTTTTCTGATCATAAGAGTTTGAAGTACATCTTTACTCAGAAAGAGTTGAATATGAGGCAAAGGCGGTGGTTAGAATTTGTGAAAGACTATGACGTTGAGATTAAATACCACCCGGGTAAAGCTAATGTGGTGGCCGATGCGCTAAGCAGGATGCCAGCTATTGTACAACCAGCTATGTCGGCCGTATCAATGCCTTTGAGGACGGAGATACAGAAGTTCGATATGGAGATAGTTTCTGGGCTATCGGCCATACTAGCAGACTTAACACTACGGCCCTCCGTCCTGGACCGAATTAAGGAAGCCCAGAAGACCAATTCAAAGGAGATGGCTGATATGGTGAGCAAAGTACCAATGGCTTCTTCCGATTTCAGTTATTCGAGAGATGGAATTCTGAAGTTCAAAAACAGATGGTATGTTCCAAAAGACGAGGAGCTACGAAAGCACATCTTGTCGGAAGCCCACTCATCTTCTTTCTCTGTACATCCTGGAAGCACGAAGATGTATCAAAACTTGAAACTTCACTTCTGGTGGCCGAATATGAAGAATGAAGTGGCCAAGTATGTGGAGTCTTGTATGATATGTCAACAGGTCAAAGCTGGACATCAACGGCCGAGTGGAACGCTTCAGCCTCTTCAGATTCCCGAATGGAAGTGGGAGAACATCACAATGGACTTTGTTGTTGGCCTTCCAAGGACAGCTAAGGGCCATAATAGTATTTGGGTCATAGTGGACAGATTGACGAAGTCGGCCCACTTTCTACCTGTGAAGACGACGTACTCCATGGATCAGTATGCTGAGCTATATATTAGTGAGATTGTCAAGCTGCATAGTATTTCGGTGTCAATTGTTTCGGACCGGGATCCTAGATTCACTTCCAGGTTTTGGAAAAGTTTGCAGAACTCTCTGAGCACCAAGTTGGATTTCAGCACGGCGTTTCATCCATAGACGGACGGACAGTCTGAAAGAACAATTCAAATATTAGAGGATATGTTAAGGTCGTGCGTGCTGGAATTTCATGCTCCTTGGAGTAGATACCTACCGCTTGTGGAGTTCGCTTACAACAATAGCTATCAGGCTACAATCGGTATGGCTCTGTATGAAGCTCTCTAAGGCAGAAAGTGTAGATTCCCATTGTGTTGGGATGAGGTCGGAGAAACCAAGCTTATCGGCCCTGAGATATTACAGCAGATGTCCGAGGTGATAGCTGCTATCAAACAACGAATAAAGATTGCTCAGAGTCGACAGAAGAGTTATGCGGACAATAGAAGAAGAGACTTAGAATTCACTGTGGGCGATGAGGTATTCCTGAAAGTGTCACCTTTCAAAGGCGTGATGAGATTCGATAAGAAAGGAAAGCTCAGCCCACGGTTCATTGGCCCTTTTCCCATCCTGAAGCGTGTGGGAAACATGGCTTACAGACTACAGCAACCAGCGTCAATAGATGGTGTTCATGATGTTTTCCATGTGTCAATGCTGAGAAAGTGCGTACGAGATCCAACCCAGATAGTGGAACATGTGGACTTTGATATCATGCCGACGCTGACATATGAAGAAAGGCCTATACAGATATTGGATATGTCACTCAAAGTATTGCGAAACAAGGTGGTTCCACTAGTAAAAGTGTTATGGCGCAATCATAATGTGGAGGAAGCCACGTGGGAAAGACAAACAGATGTTAAAGCACAGTATCCAGACCTCTTTGCTTAGGCAACTTTTGAGGACAAAATTTCTGTTAAGATGGGTTGAATGTAACACCCGGCCTTTTTGTATGTAATTATTTCCCGAACCATTTCTCGGGATTAATTTAACATAAATGCAATATGTGTTTTGTTGGAAGACCAAACTAATGTTTAACTAAGCATTTCACTAAGTTAAAATGCATGGAAGGGTAAATTGGGGAGAAATTAAGGTTGGTGGAAGATAGCCAATGGTTGAGTGACATCTGGTGACTTGGTGAAGAAGCTAAGTTCTTCCTCCTACATGAAAACCTCTTCACTTCTCTTCTCTGCTCTCTCTTCTTTCTCCTCTTTGCATTCTCTCTTCCAGTTGATAAAACAACCATCGAAGCTACTTCGATCTCCTCAGTTCCTTTCTGTTTCTCCGCTAAGGTAAGCATCTTTCATTGCTAACAAGTTTGGACAAGTTTAATGTGAGTTTTTACTGAAGTTTAGGGTTATGGTATTTGGAGAAAACTCACTGTTCTTGGATGAAAACACACTAGTTTGTTTTCTAAGGGTTTGAATGAACTTGGAACAAATTCTTCCAACTTATTTGTTAGCATTTGCAGCTTGTTTAAGTTCTCTACATTTCAGCAACAGATCCGAGCGCTCCAGGGACATTCGAGCATTCTACACTGCAGCAAACAGGTAAGTTCATATCCGTAGGTTAGCCCTTAAGGCCCTACATCTCGGAGGTACTAGGTTTTATGTTCTGTCGGGTTGTCTTGGGTAGAAAGGTTATAGTTATGTTCTGAGTTGTCTATGTTTTGTTTCACCGTATGTTCTGTTATTTCTGTCATCTGCTCTATGCCTGTTTAAGTTTAAGCACTGTTCATGCATACACGTTTTCTCTGAAAGCCATGCAAATATTTTCTGTACACGGTTTGAAACTTAGAAAGATAAAATCTGACTGTCTATAATATATCGGTTAAGTGCGGGACGGGGACTGGCCCTCTGGTTTTATCCCTCCCTGGGAATCTAAAAATTTATTGTCCCTAGCAAGGACCCTCTGGTTTTATCCCTCCATGGGATTCTGAAAACTGCTGTGCCTGATAATGCACCCTCTGTTTACCAGTTCCCCTATAAGCCCCACTTATACCCCTCTACCATTGAAACGTAATGTTCTGTACTGTCACTGTATTTCTGAAAACCGCATGCATAGCATTTTGCATCACTGTATCTATATGTTCTTACTGAGTTTTAGACTCATAGGTGAACTCCCTGATGTAGGTACTAAACCTGAAAATGAAGACTTTGTGCCTCAATCTGATGACTAGGTGGCTGGTGGCTCGAGCTCTCGGGGTGGTTGCTGCAGTCAGACACAATTTTCTGTCCCGAGGTTTAAGTCTTAGTTTTTAAAGTAAAGTTCACATCTGTAAACTCTTCTGGAAATTCTGTTGTGTTTGTCTTAAAACTCTGTTAAGGTTCTGTGTTTTGTTTTAAAAACTCTGTAGGAAATTCTGTTGGATATATATATATATAATGTATAAGTCCTGATGGACAAGTTTTAAATCTCTGTTGACAGTTTATAGTTGTCTCCTGAAATATTCTGTATTAATGTCTTGAAATGTTTTGAAAACATTCTGGAACTTTTTGGGTTCTTCCTTTTCAGGTCATGCATGGATGGTCTCGAATTTTAGAGTTATCCATGCAGTTTGTTTTCTTGAAATCTGTCATTTGTAATGAAGGTCTGAAACCTGCATGCCTTCTGTTGTGTTCGAGAACCATGTTTTGATGTGGTTTGAGAATCTGAGACGTTTAAGTCTTCTGTTTTTATGCCCTCTGTCTGTATGCCTTCCTGTCAAAAGTTGTAAATTTTGCCTTTAAAGCTATGTCTTCTGATTCCATCTACCGGTAGGAATTTTGCCTGCATCTACTGCCAAACAGTGTTTCTGTCTTAGGTCTTCATCTTCCGATTTAAATTTTTAACTTTCTCCCCTCTGTAAAGCTATGCTCTTTTAGGGTTTGCATTGCCAGTGCATGTTTTTTGTCATTTGGTTCTGTTTTTCCGTTAAAGTTTTAAAAGTTCAGTTGGCTTCCATAAGTTGTTCCAGTAACGCTGTCTGTTCTGTTTATGTTCAAAAAAAAAAAAAAGAATTAGTCACCGTTTTGCGATAACTGTCCCGGAGTGACGGCTCCGATCCCTGACCCCGATCGGGTTCGGTTTCGGGCTGTCACAACTTACAACCAACTTTTCTTTTTAATAAATTAACTCAACTTTTTTTCTTATCAACAAAAATTATTGTCATTATTTGACATATTAAAATCATAATGTAAAATGTATGTGCAAAATTTTTAAACTAATTCTAATAAATCTTGGATGTTCTAATATTTAAGTTGACATTTAATCGTTTCTTTTGTATGTTTGTAGTAATTATTCCATATGCAACAAGATAACATAATACATTGTTTTCTTTCGGATATAGAAGTGAATTAAGATTAAAAAGAATGTTTGCCACATGCGTTCCACGTGATAAATTTAACAGATTATATAATAGAAATGGTCAATTTGTTGGCTCTGCATTGTAGCACGCGGGGTTCCCCCTTTTTATAAATTCTTTTTCCCCCATCTTCAATAGGAGCTCATAAAACTTGTGCAATTTGTTTTTTATATTTTAATTTCTTATTCGGATCAAATGCAACAAATGCAATTCGTATGATAGCTATCGTCCTCTTTTAATTATCACAAAATGACAAGAAATTGTTTTTTTTTAATGAAAATCAAGAGGCTTACGTGATTCAATTATTTCATAAAACCATTAAAAATTTACTCTCTCTAACTAGTGCAAATAAATTATTCAATTTATGTAACACCCGGCATTTTTGACCATGTAATTATCCCTAGAATTATTGTGCGGGATTAATTTACTTTTAATATAATGAGTATTTTATTGGATGTTAGTGGAAAAAGAGAATTTTGGAGAAACTAAATTGACAAACTAAGTAGCGAAATTGGTTAGAAACCAATGGAGAGGCAATTTGGGAAGACAATTAAGGTGGTTGGGAGGGAGCCAATGGATGAGTGCCAAGTGTCCAAGCTTGTTAAAGAAGCCATGCTATCTCTCTTCCTCTCTTTTCTTCTCTTCCACGTGAAAACACTTCTCATTTCCATTTTTCCTCTCTATTTTCTCTCTTCCAGACGACGTGCGACGATTTCCAAACTTCGTCTTCTCCTGTTTCCTCCCATTTCTCCTTTAAAGGTAACCCTTTACGTTAGTTAACAAGTTTATGTTAGTTATTCGTTAGTTTTGTTAAGTTTAAGGGTTAATGGTCCGATTATACACAATATAGGTTCGTGAATCGCCAAGGACGTACGTGCGAGGCTTGCAACTCTACGGCATCAGATAAGTTCATACGTATAGGTTTGGCCCTTAAAGCCCTAAATCACGGAGATACTAGATTTTGGTTGTCGGGTAGTTAGGACGTAGGTTACATTCTAAGTTAAATGTGTTTGCTTTATGTCCTGCTTTAATATCCCGTCGCCTGTTTAAATTACGTTTAAGCAGTGTATATGTTCATGCATACATGTTTTCTTGAAAGTCATGCAAATGTTTTATGCACGCGATTTGAAGTTAAGAAAGATAAATTGTGAATGTAATGTACGGTTAAGTGTGGGACAGGGACTGGCATCCTGTTATGTACCTGTTGTGTACGCTATGTACTCCTATTATGTACATCATGTACTCCTGTTGCGTCTGTTCCTCTATAAGCCTCACTTATACCTCATGTCCACTTGAATGTAATGTAAAGTAATGTTCATATATTTGAAAATGTTCATGCATAGCACGTGCATCACTTCGCATTGCCTGTTCCTCTATAAGCCCCACTTATACCTCATGTCCACTTGAATGTAATGTAAAGTAATGTTCATATATTTGAAAATGTTCATGCATAGCACTTGCATCACTTCGCATTGTATGATCTTACCGAGCTCTAGGCTCATAGTTGAACTCCCTGTTGTAGGTACGGATCACACGGATGAGGACTCTGAGCCTCAGGCCGATGTGTAGGCACAGTTGGCGGGATGAGCTGGCGGGGTTGGTTGTGGCAGTTAGGCGCATTTTTGACCTGTGGGGTGATGTTTTGAAGTGTATGTCATGGTTGTATAGTTTTTGGGATCTAGGTGATGTATAGGCTTCCTGTCGATGTTTTAAAACCTATATTTTGATTGTTGTCTTTTGAAATATATTGGAATTGTATGGGATTTTTTTTTGTTGTTGATGGATTGGTCTGAGTTTTAGAGCTGTCCATGCAGTTGGATTTCTTAAACTTTCGTCATGTTTTCTAACACGTTTAAATTTTTGTTTTGAATCGGGTTTTTAGGGTTTGGAAGCATTTTTGTGTCTAAAGAGGTTGGGAAGAAGTTTAGTAGTAAGTTGTGAGGTTATCAGGTCATGTAGATGTGAAACAGAGAGGTAGCAAATCGATCGGCTGTCGTAGCAGATCAATCGGCGGAGTGTTGAATTATAAAATGTCCATTTATGTCTTCCACTTTTATTTTTTCCAGTTTATGTCGTGCATTTCTATCATCCACTTTATGTCATCCACTTCTGTCATCCAGTTTATATTGTCCACTTCTGTCATCCAGTTTATGTCGTCCACTTCTGTGATCCAGTTTATGTCATCCACTTCTGTGATCCAGTTTATGTCGTCCACTTCTGTCATCCAGTTTATGCCGTCCACTTCTGTCATCCACTTTATGTCATCCACTTCTGTCATCCACTTTATGTCGTCCACTTTTGTCACCTACTTTGCTTCTGTCATCTAGTTTATGTCATCCACTTATGTCATCCACTTCATGTCATCCACTTTATATCATTCACTTCATGTCTTCCATTTTACGTCTTCTACTTTATGTCTTCCATTTTTATGTCTTCCAGTTTATGTCTTTCACTTTATGTCATCCACTTTATGTCATCCACTTTATGTCATGTCTTCCACTCTACGTCTTCCATTTTATGTCTTCCATTTTATGCCTTCAATTTTATGTCTTGTCATTTTAAATGTTCAAGAGTTTTAAAAAGTCGAAAAATTTTATGTCCAAAATGTCAAAGTCCTAGTGAACGTTTTGTCGAGTCCCGTGTGGCCCAGCGTGGGTCTGGGGTCGTCACAATTTATATTGTTTAAGTTTTGAATATTTTGAATTTAAGTGAACAATAATTTAGACCGCGATCTCATCTTCACTTACAACCAACTTTTCTTTTTAATAAATTAACTCAACTATTTTCTTATCAACAAAAATTATTGTCGTTATTTGACATATTAAATTCATCATGTAAAATGTATGTGCAAGATTTTTAAACTAATTCTAATAAATCTTGGATGTTCTAAAATTTAAGTTGACGTTTAATCGTTTCTTTTGTATGTTTGTAGTAATTATTCCATATGCAACAAGATAACATAATACATTGTTTTCTTTCGGCTATAGAAGTGAATTAAGATTAAAAAGAATGTTTGCCACATGTGTTTCACGTGATGAATTTAACAGATTATATAATAGAAATGGTCAATTTGTTGGCTCTGCATTGTAGCGCGCGAGGTTCCACCCCCACCCCCCCTCTTTATAAATTCTCTTCTCCCCTCTTCAATAGGAGCTCATAAAACTTGTGCAATTTTTTTTTATATTTTAATTTCTTATTCGGATCAAATGCAACAAATGCAATTCGTATGATAGCTATTGTCCTCTTTTAATTATCACAAAATGACAAGAAATTATGTTTTTTTAATGAAAATCAAGAGGCTTACGTAATTCAATTATTTCATAAAACCATTAAAAATTTACTCGCTCTGACTCGTGCAAATAAATTATTCAATTTGTATAGTTTAAGTTCTGAATATTTTGAATTTAAGTGAACAATAATTTAGACTACGATCTCATCTTCACTTACAGCCAACTTTTCTTTTTTTAATAAATTAACTCAACTTTTTTCTTATCAACAAAAAATATTGTCGTTATTTGACATATTAAATTCATCATGTAAAATGTATGTGCAATATTATTAAACTAATTCTAATAAATCTTGGATGTTCTAATTTCTAAGTTGACGTTTAATCGTTTCTTTTGTATGTTTGTAGTAATTATTCCATATGCAACAAGACAACATAATACATTGTTTTCTTTCGGATATAGAAGTGAATTAAGATTAAGAAGAATGTTTGCCACATGTGTTCCACGTGATGAATTTAACAGATTATATAATACAAATGGTCAATTTGTTGGCTCAGCATTGTAGCGTGCGAAGTTCACCCCCCACCCCTCTCCCGCTTTTATAAATTCTCTTTCCCCCTCGTCATTTTGTATCACCAAAGGTTTCTCATTCTCTTAAATTCATTCTTCAAAGTGCTCATAATCAATTTCGTGCTCTCAATCAATTTCTCTGTTATTACATTTCACTCTTTTTCTCGTTCAATAATGTATATTTTAGTTTTATTTTTTGACATATATTGTAACACCCGGCAATTTTGGCCATGTAATTATCCCTCAAATTATTAAACGGGATTAATTAGGTATTAATACAATGAATGTTTTAGTGGAGATTGTCGGTGTGTTAATAGAAAAAGAGAGTTTTGGAGAGAAACCGAATCGACGAACTAAATAACGATTTAGTTAGAAACCAATGGAATGACATCATGGGAAAACAATTAAGGTGGTTGGGAGGGAGCCAATGAGGGCTTGACACATGTTCAACTTGTTGAAGAAGCCATGTTCTTCCTCTCTCTTCCTTTCTTCTCTTCCCTCCTACGTGAAACACTTCTCATTTTCTCTCTTCTCTGTTTCTCTCTTTCACGCAAACCAGACAACATACTCTCCAAGCCAACGATCAATGAAGCTCTTCCTTTCTTCTGATTTCTTCTGATTTCTCCGTCTAAGGTAATCCTCTACGCTAGTTAACGAGTTTTGACTAGTTATACGTGAGTTCCGTAGAAGTTTTAGGGTTAAGGTTTTGGAGAAAACTTAACATTTTTGTACAAAAACACGCTAGAATGTTATCTAAGGGTTTGAATGGAGCATAGAGAGAGTTCTACTAAGTTTGTTGGTTAGCATTTTTCAACGTTGTTTATGTTCGATCGTGCATGATATAGGTTCGTGAATCACCAAGGATGTATGTGTGTGTTGCAACTCTATGGACATCAGATAAGTTCATGCGTATAAGTTGGCCCTTAAGGCTCTACATCACGGAGGTACTAGGTTTTTACGTGGTTGGGGGTTGTTGTTGGGTAATTAGGACATAGGTTATGTTCTAAGTTAAACGTGTTCTGTTTTATGTCCTGTTTTGATATCCTATCACCTGTTTAAGTTACATTTAAGCACTGTATATGTTTATGCATACACGTTTTCTGGAAAGCCATGCAAAAGTTTTATGCACGTGATTTGAAGTTAAGAAAGTTAAAAATGTGAATGTAATGTACGGTTAAGTGTGAGACGAGGACTGACATCCTGTTATGTACTCTTGTTATATATGTTATGTACTCCTGTTATGTCCTGTTGTGACAAGTATGTATGTGCGCCAGCTCCTCTATAAGCCCCACTTATACCTCATGTCTAGGGGTGAGCAAAAACCGGATTGGACCGAAGAACCGGACTGGAACCGAAAATTTGGTCCAGTTCTGGTCGGTTTTTCAATTTAAAAAATCAAAATTCGGTTTGTTTTAAGTTGAACCGAAAAATACGGTTCGGTTTTGGGTTTGATGATAAAAAACCGAAAAATAGCAGAACCGGATTTAAATATCACATTCACTGCCCAGTGCCCTAAGCCCTCTCCTCGACGGCTGCTCCTGCCTTCAGTCTCACTTCGCTTGAATCTCGCGCAGACCTCAGTTCGCACTCGCAGTCGCCCGACGCCAAACCACAGTCGCCGACTTCCGACCTCGACTTCCGACCTCGACTTCCGACTTCGACTTCGACAAAGCTTCCGACTTCGACGAAGTCACCGACTGCCGACGAAGGTAAGCAATTTTTATAGCATTACTCGTTCGTGGCTCTGAATATCTTAATGTAGCATTAAAGTTTTTTGTGATTTTGCTGTGCATTAATGTTTTGAGTCACAAAACTTTGACCAATTTATCTATTGAATTTCTTTTATATACTCGGTAGTTTTTTTAGAAAGACTTTAACAAGTCTTCCTAATTACGACGAGAGACGGAAGAGATTAGCTCTTAAAAAGGAGATTAGCAGTTAGCTTTCTCAAAAAAGAGAGGGGTAGGCTAAGATCAGTAACATCTGTTTTTTTTTTTTTGTGTGGGTTTAGTGGACAGTGGTTGCTTATTGAAGCAACGGGTACAGATTTTGAGGGCAGGTTACAGAAATGGGAAGCAAGGTGGAAGGTGTTAGAAGAAAAGTTTATGCTGAAATAATATCATCGTCCATACTTATCTTTCTTCCCCTC
Source organism: Begonia masoniana (assembly GCA_022432975.1). Lineage (NCBI taxonomy): Eukaryota > Viridiplantae > Streptophyta > Magnoliopsida > Cucurbitales > Begoniaceae > Begonia > Begonia masoniana. Next base: position 40,599,008 of record CM039514.1, read on the forward strand.
TGTTATTTCTTCTTTTGTTTTGACATATCACCGAATACACCACCTTTTTATCATGGATTATTTTTAGGACTTAATGTTTACAGTTTACACTATTAGTTTTGGCTCACATTGATGATTCACCAGTACTCATCATGAACTTGGAAGGTCTTCTTTAAATTTGATCGTAAAATTTGCGATCCTCATTCACAGGTAATTGAAGATAACGTCAAAATACAGATTGGTGACAATTGTGAAGTCTTTGCTTCCTTCCTTCAGAACCAGCCAGAACCAGCAAGACTAGTTGACACGTTGTGATTCTGTGAAGTCTTTGCTTCCTTCCTTCATAACAATTGTGAAGTCTTTGCTTCCTGCCTTCAGAACAATTGTGAAGTCTTTGCTTCCTTCCTTCAGTAATTTATTCTTAAAATTTATGAATGTTTCATGGTTGACACGTTGTTGTTGGATTTTTTTTCTTTTTGGTTAGTATATTCAGATGGGTGGCTTAGTGCTTACTATTGTTGGATTTTCTTTTTTTTTTTAATATATTGAAAAAAAAGTGGGAAAACCGGAACCGGATTAGAACCGGAACCGAAATTCGGATCCGGTTCTAGTCCGGTCCTTAAAAAAATAAAAACAGTCCCAGTCTTAAAAATTAAAAACCGAATTTTATTATTTTGGTTCCAAACTTCCTTAAAACCGGACCGGACCGGTTTTTGCTCACCCCTACTCATGTCCACCTGAATGTAATGTAAAGTAATGTTCATGTATTTCAAAAGTTCATGCATAGCATATGCATCATTGCATTGTATGTTCTTACTGAGCTCTAGGCTCATAGTTGAACTCCCTGTTGTAGGTATGGATCCTCCGGATGAGGACTTTGTCCTTCAGGCCGACGAGTAGGCGCAGTTGGCGGGACGAGTTCGTGGGGTTGGTTGCAGCAGTAAGATGCATTTTGATTTGTGGGGTGTAGTTTTGAAGTGTATGTCGAGTTTTGTACAGTTTTTGGGATTCATGTGATGTATAGGAATTGTGTTGATGTTTTAAAACCTATGTTCTAACAGTTGTAATTTTCTTGAAATATACTGGAATTGTTTGGAATCTTTTCCTTTTAGGTTGTGCATGGATTGTCTCGAGTTTTAGAGCTATCCATGCGGTTAAATTTCTTGAACTTCTGTATTGTTTTCTAACACGTTTAGAAATTACGTTTTGAATCGGGTTTTTGGGGTTTAAAAGCATTTTGTGTCTAAAGAGGTTGATAAGAAGTTTAATAGTGAGTTGTGATATTATTAGGACATGTAGATGTGAAACAGAGAGGTAGCTGATCGATCGGTTGGAGTAGCAGATCAATCGGAAAAAAAAAAAAAAAAAAAAAAAAAAAAAAAAAAAAAAAAGATGTCCGGGGTTCTGATCCGGTGGAAGCGCTCCCCCCCATGATCATGATTACATTATAGCTGTAGTTCCCAAGCTCTTCTCGTAGTAATCACTAGTTCTCTATTTGTCGGTGATTGCGATTTACTAATTCTAGTGAGCTGACAAGAGGTGGTACTATCCACCGTGGTCCCTTCCCCTCTGTTGTGACCCTACTCATCTTGAATTCCTAAACATAATAAAACACATCTTAACATAATGACTCACTAGAAAGCGTAAACACTTACATTGTTGGAGATACTCGGGTGGCAATCTTGCTG
>CM039514.1:40600774-40624089 GCA_022432975.1 Begonia masoniana
GCATCCGCGGCGCCGCTCACGCTGTAAGGACCCCCTACCGTAACCCAGCCCGTAGACGCACCGCCATCGATTAGGTTCGGCAGGGGTGTAACACCCGGTTCTGTCAAACCGATTCCCTTTTCTTTTTCTTTTTTTTAAATTTATGGCACACTTTATATGATGATAATACGAGTAGGGTTAATGGATGACTAGGCAAGGGCATAAGGGTAATTGGAAATTTGGAAGTGGATAACATATTTAAGGAAAGAGATTTTGGGTTTAATGCACAGTAGCCGCCACTATTTCCCATTTTCTCTCTCGGCCTTTAGCTCTCCAGCAGAAACATCTGGGCGATTTTCCTTTCTCGATTCTCTTTTAACCTAAGTAAGTTTTTCTCGTTTTCTTGTGTTTTAGCAGTTAGGTAACTAAAGGAGTACTATGTGAGAAATTTCGAGGATGCTGAGATTGAGAGTAGGTTTGGGTTTTAGTGATAAAAGGGAATGCTCAGGTAGTAGAGTTTCAAACTGGATTCCTTGAACTTTTGTTTGATTCTTGGTGTAGTTAGTGAAAGTTTGATTAATATACTGTTATGACTCTAGGTGAACGAGCTTCTAAAGTAGCTTACAGCCGAGCGATTTCCAAGAGAGCCAGGTAAGTAAAGTATGCTTGTGCCTTCGGGCCTACATCACAAAACAATAGGATTGTGTTGCTTGAATGTGTTTTATGTCTTGCATCATGTTTTGAAAGTATGCGAAAATGAATTTACATGAAATGGCATGGTAAGGAATGAACATACTGTAACAGTTGTTAAGGGAACTAATCCGCCCCTTAATCAAGAGAGAGGATGTATGACTTTGGGAGAAGTGATCAAACTCACAATTTCACAGGGGGATCTGAACAGTTTGTTAAGGGAACTAATCCGCTCCTTAATCAAGAGAGAGGATGTATGACTTTGGGAGAAGTGATCCAACTCCCAATTTCACAAGGGGATCAGATCAGAAACGAATGCATATGCAACTGAGATGAGAAAGTAGAAACTGCATATTTAGGAATTATGTTTCAGCATTTCATTTCATTATTGCTTTACTTACTTAGCATTAGGCTAATAGATGAGTTTTGTGATGTAGGTGAAGAAGTGACTGCAGGTGTAATTTTTGAGTATGCTGAGGAATAGGCTGGTTGGGGGAGCACATTCATGCCTCGACTTGGCGAACTGATGGGGCGGTTGAACTGATGTCAGTGGATGAGAAGGTTTAGTGAACCATGATTCATTTTAAGATTTGTTAAGTTTTCTAATAACAGAAGTGGTTTTAATGTTTTTGAATACGTTGGTGAGACTTTTCTAATAATAGCACTCTGTTGGTTTTAACGTTGGCTCTTACTGGATTTTTGAGTAAATTTAAGGATTTTGGTTGGTTCTGAATGGTTTCAGTGAAGTAAGCAAATTCCTTTCTGTAGTTAAAGTTGTGTGGTATAGCAAAAGAGTAGTTGAAATGTTACTTTGTTCTCCACCGGTAGATGTTGTCTATCGATAGAAGTTGGGTGTTTTGTCCACCGACGGATGTTGGAGGATTGAATCATCCGACTGACGTCATCGGAAGATGTCTTCAGTAGAAGTTTTGTCATTTAGTGATCGGTGAATGTCGGGTATTAAACCTATCGGATGATGTAGTAGAAGTTCTGTCGTTTAGTGATCGGTGGATGTCGTGTAATTAAACCTATCGGATGATGTAGTAGAAGTTTTGTTGTTTTGTGATCGGTATACGTAGTTTGTTCTATCGGAAGATGTGAGTAAAAGATTTGTCGTCTTGTGGTCGGCGGAGGCTGGATGAACGAATCATCCGGCTGACGTCATCGGTAAATGCGAGTAGCAAAACTTATCGTTTTGCGATCGGCAGACGTTGGATGAACGATTCATCTGGCTGACGTCATCGGTGGAAACCTTCGGTTTTGTTTCTGCCCTTTTCGTTGACTTTGTTCAGCAGATGATGTGTTTGACTTTTATGAACTTTAAGTATTTCACGCTTAAGCCTTCATCTCTTCCGGCCGAATTATTTTCTTAATATTTTAACTGATTTTTTTTTTACAATGTTTTATAGCTTTGCTTAACTCTATTCTGCCCAAAAGAATTTTCGCTGCAAGTTCTAACGTTTTGAGGTTTTAGAAAAATGTCAAATTTTGACTTTCGAGTGAAGTTTTAAATTGGTCCAAAATTTCTTAGTTATGTCCGGGTTATGAGTAACGATCTGGAATCAGAAAACTTGGGGCGTTACAGTATGGTATCAGAGACATTCAGTTAAACCGTTCAAAAGATTACTCATAAGCGCCAATCGTCGCATGGAAGTACTTCAACAACTGTAAGTGTTTATGTTAACCTTAGCTAATAGATATTTAAGAGTGTAATTAACTCTGTATAGGAATTTAGTACAATGGCCAGACGCCCAGGGAGACCTAGAGTGCCAAGAGAAATGCCAAATGTGAGAGGTGAAGAGGAGCCTAGTGTGATTAGGCAGCTGACAGATTTAGTGCGTTAGCAAACTGATTTAGTGCGCCAACAGTCTGATCAACTAGAAGTACTGTTGAACCGAGAAGTACAAGGAAGTGCCAACTCGGGTTCTAGCAATGAACATTCTGGAGATAGATTCCGGAGACTAAGACCACCCACGTTTGATGGACAGTCATCTGATCCAGTTATTGCTGAAGGATGGCTTAGGAAGATTGAAAGTATGTTTAGGTGCGCCAACATTGGAGAAGGAGACAAAGTCATGTTGGCAACATTTCACTTGGCTGGTGAAGCTCAACTCTGGTGGGAAACAATAGAGACCACCACTGATGTTTTGGCGATGTCTTGGTCGCAATTCAAGGACATTTTCTATGAGAAGTACTTTAACAGTACTATCCAGACCGCGAAGAAGTTGGAGTTTCTGAATTTGAAGCAGACAGGGTCTGTGGCCGAGTATAGTAGGCAGTTCGAGTCCCTGTCCAGGTTTGCTGGACATTTTTCTCACAAGGACGAGGATAAGGTGTTCAAATTTGTGCATGGACTGAAGCCATAAATCTACCGAGGGGTTAAATTTTGTGGTATTAAAGGCTTGACATTCAGCGAGGTTGTGTCCACTTCTCTAGAAGTGGAAGAAGCTGAAAGGAAGTGTGCTGGACCAAAAGAAGTCCCACAAAAGTTTATCCAGCCACACCAACAAAGAGGAATGAAGAGGCCAAGTGAAGGTCAGATTAGCCAAAGTACAGGAGGGAAGGTGCAGAATGTCAGGAGATTTCCCCAGTGTCCTAAGTGCTCGAAGAACCACCCGGGCGAGTGCAGATTGGGCTTTGGGAAGTGTTTCAACTGTGAGGAGGTTGGACACACGATCAAAGAATGCCTGAAGCTTAAAATCACTAGATGCTACAATTGTAACAAGGTCGGCCACATTAGCAGAGACTGCCCAACTTCTAAGAGTGGCCCTGTTATAATTAAACCTAGGATATTCTACATGATGGAGTCGAGTGAGGAACAGCCCGCTGTTGTGTCAGGTACTATATTGATCAACTCTGTGCCTGCTTTTACCTTATTAGATTCTGGTGCAACTCATTCATTTATAGCATCTGCATTTGCTGTTAAGTTAGATGTACAGTTTACCCCTTCCATGCATGTGTTTAATGTTGCATTACCCTCTGGTGAACGCATGCACTCTAACCAAGTGATGCTTGACAGTGATGTGTTAGTAGGAAACGTAAGTTTACCTGCTGATCTTATTATTATGGATATAATGAGATTTGATGTAATCCTAGGAATGGACTGGTTGTTTAAACACCACACTATAATTGATTGTAGGACTGGAATAGTTAGCTTCCAACCCCCTGGTAAATTGAAACATACCTTTCAAGCTTCAAGGAAGAGTAAGGAAATGTCTGTGATGACTTCTATTAACACTAGACCTTCCCTATGTGAAGAGTATTTGTGCTTCTTAGCTAGTGTTTTGGATACGCAACTAGTAGGAAAAACAACTCCCCAAAATGTCTTAGTTGTCCAAGATTTTCCAGAAGTGTTTCTAGATGACCTTCCTGGCTTGCCACCAGATAGGAAAATTGAGTTTGTTGTAGATGTTTACCCAGGTGCTGAGCCTGTATCTAAGAATCCCTATAGACTTGCACCTACAGAGCTCAAGGAATTAAAGAAATAATTGGAGGAGCTATTGGAGAAAGGATTCATACGACCAAGCTTTTCACCATGGGGTGCACCTATCCTTTTTGTCAAAAAGAAGGATGGATCGATGCGTATGTGCATTGATTATAGGGAATTGAACAAGTTCACTGTCAAGAACAAGTATCCACTACCTAGAATCGATGATTTATTTGACCAGCTTAATGGTGCCCGTATTTTCTCTAAGATTGACCTTAGGTTCGGTTATTACCAGTTGAAGGTTAAATCTGAGGATATCCCTAAGACTGCTTTTCGCACAAAGTACGGACATTATTCGTTTTTGGTTATGTCCTTTGGATTGACTAATGCACCGGCAGCCTTCATGAATCTTATGAATAGAGTATTTCATGAGTATTTGGACAAGTTTGTCATTGTGTTTATAGACGACATTCTAATCTATTCACGTACTAAGGACGAGCATGCAAGGCATTCGAGTTTGGTGTTAGGAGTACTTAGACAGCACCAACTTTATGCGAAGTTTTCTAAGTGTGAGTTTTGGTTGGACCAAGTTCACTTTTTAGGACATGTTATCTCTGGAGATGGAATATCTGTTGATCCAGCCAAGGTTCAGGCAGTTAAGGAATGGCCCCAACCAACGAATGCTACAGATATTAGGAGCTTTCTTGGACTTGCAAGATATTATAGAAAGTTCATTGAAGGATTTTCGAAGATTGCTACACCCTTTACTAAGTTAACAAGGAAAAGTGTGAAGTATATATGGACTGAAGAATGTGAGCATAGTTTTCAGACCTTGAAACATAAACTGACCAATGCTCCAATTTTAACCCTTCCAGTTGAAGATGGTAAATTTAGCATTTATTGTGACGCTTCCAAAATTGGTATTGGATGTGTGTTGATGCAAGATGGTAAGGTAATAGCTTATGCCTCTAGACAGTTGAAAGTACATGAGAGGAATTACCCCACACATGACTTGGAATTAGCTGCAGTGGTGTTCGCACTTAAGATTTGGAGGCATTACTTGTATGGACAATCTTGTGAGATATTTTCAGATCACAAAAGCCTGAAGTATATTTTCACACAGAAGGAATTGAATATGAGGCAGTGTCGATGGTTGGAATTTGTAAAGGATTATGATTTTGAGATTAAATACCATCCCAGCAAAGCAAATGTTGTGGCAGATGCCTTGAGTAGAGTAACAACACCAACCTCAACTATGATTTTCAGTATGCCATTAGCCTTAGAGTTAGAATTCCAAAGGTTTAATCTAGAAGCAGTATCCAGTGTATCAGCTATACTCTCAGCCATAACTTTAAAGCCTACAATTTTGGAGAAAATAAAGGAAGCTCAGACGAATGATGACGAGTGTAACAAGTACAAGTTAAGCATGGATTCTACGGACAAAACATATTTTAACTATTCTGCTGATGGAATCCTTAAGTTTAGAAATAGATGGTTTGTCCCTGCCGTTAAAGAACTTCGTGATGAGATTCTTTCTAAAGCACATTCTTCTAGGTTCTCTGTTCACCTTGGGAGTACAAAGATGTACAAGGATCTTAAACAGCATTATTGGTGGCCAGGTATGAAACGAAGTGTGGCAGATTATGTAGGATTGTGTTTGCGTTGTCAACAGATTAAAGCTGAGCATCAGAGACCCTCAGGAACATTGCAACATTTGCCAGTTCCTGAATTAAAATGGGAACAAATAACGATGAACTTTGTTGTGGGATTGACTAGAAAAGCAAAAGGGCACGATGCAATTTGGGTGATAGTTGACCGTCAAACCAAATCAGCTCATTTCCTACCAATAAAGGTGACTTACTCGATGGATCAACTTGCTGAATTGTATGTGCAAGAAATTGTTAGATTACATGGAGTTCCATGTACCATAGTTTCAGACCGAGACTCTAGATTTACATCAAAGTTTTGGAAAAGTTTGCACAAGGCTATGGGAACACAGCTTAGTTTTAGCACAGCTTTTCACCCTCAAACAAATGGACAGTCCGAGAGAACTATTCAGACCTTAGAGGATATGCTCCGTGCATGTGTATTAGAATTTCAAGGATATTGGAGTAAGTATTTATCATTGGTGGAGTTTTCATATAATAACAGTTTTCAGGCAACTATCGGTATGGCACCGTATGAAGCACTGTATGGACGAAAGTGCAGATCTCCTTTGTACTGGCATGAAGTTGGTGAAGCACAGTTGCTTGGTCCTGACTTTGTGCAACAAACTGTTGAGAAGGTTGCCCTCATCCGACAGAGAATTTTGGCAGCTCAGAGTCGACAGAAAGGTTATGCTGATATGAGAGGTAGAGAATTGGAGTTTGAGGTAGGTGATGAAGTTTTCCTCAAGGTATCACCATTTAAAGGAGTTGTGAGATTCGGGAAGAGAGGCAAGTTGAACTCTAGATTTATTGGACCATTCACTATTCTGGAGAGAGTTGGGAGAGTAGCCTATCAGTTGCAGCTACCGGCTTCTATGGAGGGGATACACAGTGTGTTCCATGTTTCTATGTTGAAGAAGTGCATAAGGGATCCATACCAAGTTGTGGAGCAACAGAACATTGAAGTTCATCCTACCCTTACCTATGAGGAGAAACCAATAAGGATCCTAGACTATGCTGTGAAGGTGTTGCGCAACAAAGAAGTTCCTCTGGGAAAAGTTTTGTGGCACAACCAGAACATAGAGGAGACAACTTGGGAGCGCCAGCAAGACATGATGGACCAACATCCAGAATTATTCAGGTACTGAATTTTGAGGACAAAATTCTTTTAAGGAGGGTAGATTGTAACACCCAGTTCTATCAAACTGATTCCCTTTTCTTTTTTTTTTTTTAAAAAAATTTATGGCACACTTTTTATGATGATAATACAAGTAGGGTTAATGGATGACTAGGCAAGGGCATAAGGGTAATTGAAAATTTGGAAGTGGATAACGTATTTAAGGAAAGAGGTTTTGGGTTTAATGCACAGTAGCCGCCAATATTTCCCATTTTCTCTCTCGGCCTTCAGCTCTCCAGCAGAAACCTCTGGGCAATTTTCCTTGCTCGATTCTTTTTCAACCTAAGTAAGTTTTCCTCGTTTTCTTGTGTTTTAGCAGTTAGGAAACTGAAGGAGTACTATGTGAGAAATTTCGAGGATGCTGAGATTGAGAGTAGGTTCAGGTTTTAGTGATAAAGGGGAATGCTCGGGTAGTAGAGTTTCAAACTGGATTCCTTGAACTTTTGTTTGATTCTTGGTGTAGTTAGTGAAAGTTTGATTAATATACTGTTATGACTCTAGGTGAGCGAGCTTCTAAAGTCGCTTACAGCCGAGCGATTTCCAGGAGAGCCAGGTAAGTAAAGTATGCTTGTGCCTTCGGGCCTACATCACAAAACAGTAGGATTGTGTTGCTTGAATGTGTTTTATGTCTTGCATCATGTTTTGAAAGTATGCGAAAATAAATTTACATGAAATGGCATGGTAAGGAATGAACATACTGTAACAGTTGTTAAGGGAACTAATCCGCCCCTTAATCAAGAGAGAGGATGTATGACTTTGGAAGAAGTGATCCAACTCCCAATTTTACAGGGGGATCTGATCAGTTTGTTAAGGGAACTAATCTACCCCTTAATCAAGAGAGATGATGTATGACTTTGGGAGAAGTGATCCAACTCCCAATTTCACAGAGAGATCAGATCAGAAACGAATGCATATGCAACTGAGATGAGAAAGTAGAAACTGCATATTTAGAAATTTATGTTTCAGCATTTCATTTCATTATTGCTTTACATACTTAGCATTAGGCTAATAGATGAGTTTTGTGATGTAGGTGAAGAAGTGACTGCAGGTGTGATTTTTGAGTATGCTGAGGAATAGGCTGGTTGGGGGAGCACATTCATGCCTCGACTTGGCGAACTGATGAGGTGGTTTAACTGATGTCAGTGGATGAGAAGGTTTAGTGAACCATGATTCATTTTAAGTTTTGTTGAGTTTTCTAATAACAGAAGTGGTTTTAATGTTTTTGAATACGTTGGTGAGACTTTTCTGATAATAGCACTCTGTTGGTTTTAACATTGGCTCTTACTGGATTTTTGAGTAAATGTAAGGATTTTGGTTGGTTCTGAATGGTTTTAGTGAAGTAAGCAAATTCCTTTCTGTAGTTAGAGTTGTGTGGTATAGCAAAAGAGTAGTTGAAATGTTACTTTGTTCTCCACCGGTAGATGTTGTCTATCGATAGAACATGCGTCAAGCCTTCATTGGCTCCCTCCCAACCACCTTAATTGCTTTCCCATGATGCCCTTCCATTGGTTTCTAACTAAATTGTTATTTAGTTCGTCGATTCGGTCTCTCTCCGAATCTCTCTTTTTCTATTAAACACACCGACAATTTCCACTAAAATATTTATTGTATTAATACCAAATTAATCTCGTTTAATAATTCGAGGGATAATTACATGGCCAAAATTGCCGGGTGTTACATCCCACCAACTTTAACTGTAACACCTGGGTTTTACGGGATTTTAGTATTCCAATAAATAATGACATTTTTGTAAATATGTCAAATTAAGTCTATTTGACGAACGAAAAATTTTAAATAAAGCCTAGGTAATAAATGGAAATTTATGGTGAAATATAAAAATTTGGAGAAATTGAATTGTTAACTAAATAACGAGATAAGTAAAGAAACTATTATAAAGATCAAAGGAAGGGCAAAATTGTAATTGTGCAAACCAAAATGATTTAATAAAAATCATTTTCTCTCCCTCCCTCAAACACTTGCACGATTTTCCTTCTGCGAAGAACATTTCAAGCGATTTTTCTTTTCTCGCGCGATTTCTTTTTTGACGACGGAGCTTTCTCCGATCAACCTCTGACTCTTCACATTTTCTCTTCCGGTCAACGTTCTAGGTAAGGTTCTATAGTTTTCGGATGATAGGTTTTGGTTTTCTAGTTAAACGATTATGATTCGTTTAGGGTTTTCGTGAAATAGCCGGGTTATGTTAGAAACGGCTAGGGTTGCCATATTTATGACTTTAGTGGACGTATTAATAAGCATTGGAAGTAGTTGGGCGAGTTAATGGTCATTAATGCAAATTTTGGGTTGTTGGAGAACTTAGAAGCTCCATTAATGAAGGTTTTGTAGTGTCGAGCACGAATTGCTTGATAAAATGTCTCAATAAGTTAAATTGAAGTTTTAGGAGATTTCCTTAGTTAAGGTTTCATTAGTTTGGAAGTTTAACGGTTTAAACTCGATTTAACGATGAATGTTGTGAATTGCCTTAGGTGAACAACGCTCGTGGACGGAGCTTGAATTGCAACGGACGCGAGGTAAGTTTTCGTGACTTACTGTGGCCGATAGGCCTATACCGTATGTCGAAGTCGCGTTGAGGATTATTGGATTTTGTTGTTTAATTCCTTTGGTTGGGTAGTTAGGATTAGTTGTTTACATAGGTTTTGCTTTTATCGTCTTGATGGTATATATGTTGTATGTTTACATTATGCATTTAATTGTTCATGCATCACGTATTTTAAAATAGCATGAAAACGGATTTATGCACGTGTTTACGAAAAAGAAATGAACTAATGAAATGAATCTACGTGATCTGTTATCTGGTCATGGCGAGGTGGGGTTCAGGCATGGCTGTTTACGGATGTAAATATGTTTTCCCCCGGGTAGATGGAAAGGGCTGTCCAACCGCAGGATGTGCCCTCTCCATCTAGCGGGCTGAGACCTCGGTGACAATCTGTCTGCGACGTAATGATTAAAATGTCTGCACGATTTACGAAACTCATATGCACAGCATGCATTTGCATTTACGAAACTTACTGAGCCTTTAGCTCATAGTTGTCTGTATGGTGTAGGTGATTTTGACACAGGTGAGGATGAGATCCCTCCACCCGAGGAATAAGCAGGTTGAAGAAGAATGGCCCGTGGGAGTGTGCTGGGCAGTCGGTGCGCATTTTGACCCGTGGGGATGTAAGTAAGTGTTTTGGGGGTATTCGGGCCGTTTTGGGCTGACGGTGGATTAGATAGGATATTTGTATAGTTAGAAACATTTTAGGATATTTGGTATCTGGATAGTTAATGGATTAGTGTTTTGATGATTTGTTAAACTCGTTTTATAAAACGTTTTGTTAAGCTTGTTATTTAGATGACACTGAACTGCTTGGTTGTCGAATTTCATAGGGTTTTTGTTTGGTTTTCAAATGGTTCCACGCAATTCGTTTTACATGATTTTATTACGTTTTGAATGCGCGTCGAGTGGGTGATTTATGAGTTGAGGAGGTTACGAGAGTGTAGTGTATTTTGTGATGATTATGAAGTGTTTTAGTATGTATGTGATGTTGAAGTTTTAGGGGAGGAGAAGAGGAACAATAAGGGTGCAGGGAAGAAGAGAAAAGAGAGAGGCAACTCTCTAGAATTTCGGATTCCAGGGAGGTTGCCTATCGATCGCCTAAGGAGGCGATCGATCGACAAGAAGGGTCGGCACTCTATGGAAAATCTAGAGAGTGTGCCGATCGATCGCCCAAAGGAGCCATGGATCGCCAGATGTGTGGGGCGATCGATCGCCCCCACATTTTTATGACTACCTATCGATCGGCTGAAATGGCCGATCGATCGACTGTTGCTTTTATGGGCAATCTATCGGTTTTGCCCCGCGTTTTGTCTGGTTCTTTGGCCGATTGTTTTTATATGTATTTTAATGCTTTCTTCAAATGATTTGCAAAATGATTTAAAACGAATTAGACATGGTTTAACGCTTTAAAAGTCAAAATTTATTTAGTGTACAAAAGAAAAATTTTTACGAAAATTAAGGGTACAGTATTAGGGTCGCTACAGTTATGGTATCAGAGCTCCCGGGTTTTAAAATTGGTTCTGTAGACTGCTCGACTGCACAGCCACGACGCAGACATCTTTCATCAACTGTAAGTATGTTTAAAAGCTTTATTTAATTTCGATTTCTTAGGGTTATTTGTTTTAACTTTTATAGGAGTTATTTAAAATGGTTCGAGGAAAGGACCATAGGGATGAAGCTCTAGACCGACTTACGGATTTGCTGGACCGTCAGGCCCAGCACATGGACAGGAAAAGCACAACAAATTGAGCGCTTAGTAAATCGTGAGGATCATCAGGCCCGAGAGGTGGTCGTTCCAAACCATCAGGGCATGGAGAGATTACAGAAACTACAACCTCCATTATTCAACGAACAATCATCGGACCCTACCTTAGCCGAGGAGTGGATCCGAACCATGGAAGACATGCTAGAGTACGAGGTTGCCTACGTCACCATCCATTTGGCGTTGGATGCCCGATTTTGGTGGGATTCGATCAAGTCAACAACGGATGTGTCAGTTATGACGTGGGAAACGGTTCAAGACCGTGGTTTTAGATAAGTACTTCAACCGCACTGTGAGGGTGGCTAAGAGGAATGAATTTACGCAGCTGAAGCAGACGGGTTCAGTTGCAGAGTATATACGGAAGTTTGAAGCTCTATCTCGATTTGGACCGTGTCTGGTGAGCGATAATGAAGACAAAGTGCACCAATTCATGGAGGGGCTGAACCTGGAGATCCGGATGAATGTTATAGTATCAGGAATTATAGATGTGCCTTACTCAGACATCGCAGCGAGAGTTTTAGACTTTGAGGCTGCCCAGTTGACTTGTGTAAAACCGAGGGAGCCAGCTAAGAGCTTCTTCCGTGAGCTCCATCCTCAGCCAGGAATAGGGGCTGGCAACCTAGAGGATAACAACCACAGTAACAACAGCAAAGAGGTGTCAAGAGACCTTCTAAAGGAGGCAATGATCTAGGGAAAGGAAAGCAGGTACAAGGGGCTCTTCAGATACCGTGGTGCCCTAAGTGCCAGAAGGAGCACAGTGGTGAGTGCCGAGTGGGCACTAATAAATGCTATAGATGTGGTGAAGTTGGCCATTACGTCAAAGATTGCCCGAAGCCGGGCTGAGAGCAGCAGGGCAGAGACCAAAGGAGGGTCATGCCAAGGATCTTCGCCTTCATAGAGCCTGGTGACATCGACGATGAGGCTCAGCCATCAGTGATAGCAGGTACTATTTTGATTATGGGCGTAGCTGTATTTTCCTTGATAGACACGGGAGCTACGCACTCCTTTATTTCAACTACTTTTGTGTCTAGACTGAAGCTAGAGCCTGAGTTAGCAGAATGTGAATATAGTGTAATGCTACCTTCAGGGAAGCGTATGCAGTCAAGTCATGTTGTCCAGGGCAATGTTGTCTCTGTGGGGAACAATACCCTCTATGCTCGTCTGATAGTTATGGGTATAGAGTGGTATGATCTTATTTTAGGCATGGACTGGCTGTCACGCCATTTTGCTACAATTGATTGCCGATCTGGGTTGGTGACTTTTCGGCCCCCGGGTAAGGAAGAGTTTGCTTATCAGGCAATGAATAAGTTGAGTGGACGACAAGCTTCTTATTCCATGAAAGTCAGTGAGCAGTTTAGGGGGTGAATGCTCCGTTTATCTGGCCGCAACGGTCGATACTAAGTTTCTCATCATGGTAACACCAAGTGACATCCCGATCGTTAGAGAGTTTGCAGTGATATTTTGCGATGACCTTCTCGGATTACCGCCGGACAGGGAGATAGAGTTTGTGATCGATGTCTATCCAAGCTCTGCTACTGTGTCTAAGAATCCATATAGACTAGCACCTGCTGAATTGAAAAAGTTGAAGACTCAGCTTGAGGATTTGTTGGATAAAAGGTTTATCCGACCTAGCTTTTCTCCATGGGGTGCACCAATTTTATTTGTCAAGAAGAAGGACGGGACTCTCCGGATGTGTGTAGACTACCGGGAGTTGAATAAGTTAACGGTGAAGAACAAATATCCACTACCCCGAATAGATGACCTGTTTGACCAACTGCAGGGTGCCTGAGTATTCTCAAGGATCGACCTACGCTCGGGTTATTACCAGTTGAAGGTCCGAGGGGAAGATGTTCAGAAGACTGCATTCCGAACGGGGTACGAGTATTATGAGTTTCTCGTTATGTCTTTTGGACTTACGAATGCCCCGGTAGCATTTATAGACTTAATGAACCGCGTTTTCAAGGAGTATTTGGACAAATTTGTGGTTGTGTTCATCGATGGCATCTTGATCTATTCGAAGACGAAAGAGGAACACGAAGAGCACCTACGAATTGTTTTGGGAGTTTTACAACAACATCAGTTTTATCCAAAGTTTTCTAAGTGCGAGGTTTTGCTGGACAAAGTCAGTTTTCTTGGCCATATTATATCGCGTGAAGGAGTGTCTGTGGGTCCGAGCAAGATACAAGTCGTTAAAGAATGGCCGCAGCCTAAGAACGTGCGAGAGGTATGTGGATTTCTCGGGTTGGCTGGTTATTATCGAAAATTCATAGAGGGATTTTTGAAGATTACAGTTCCTCTCTCGCGCTTGACTCGAAAGAATAAGAAATTTATGTGGACAGCTGCAAGTGATAAGAGTTTTGTGGAGTTGAAATAGAAATTGATTACAGCTCCAGTTCTGACACTGCCCGTTGAAGGTGACAAGTTCAACATTTATTGCGATGTGTCTGGAGTTGGGCTCGGGTGCGTATTGATGTAAGAAGGGAGAGTTATTGCTTATGCTTCTCAAAAATTGAAGCCATATGAGCAGAATTATCCTACGCATGACCTGGAATTAGCAGCCGTGGTCTTCGCACTGAAAATCTGGAGACACTATTTATATGGGTAGCAGTGCGAGATATTTTTAGACCACAAGAGCTTGAAGTATTTGTTTACGCAGAAAGAGCTGAATATGTGGCAGCGAAGGTGGCTGGAATTTGTTAAAGACTATGAGTTTGAAATCAAGTACCACCCAGGAAAGGCGAACAAAGTCGCAGATGCTTTGAGCAGAATGCCTACTGTGAGCCAGCCTTCACTTGCAATGATGTCGGTGATGTTAAGGTCTGAGATTGAGAGGTTCGATGTGGAGATTGTGGCTGAGTTATCCACTATGCTCACCAACATTTCTCTTAGGCCGACTATTCTGGACAAAATACGAGAAGCTCAACAGAAAGATCTGGAGTGTGAGGAGCATCGGTTGAGCATGACGTCAGAGGATTCGTCTGATTTCAACGTGTCAGAGGATGGTATCTTAAAATTCAGACACAGGTGGTGCGTGCCTAACGACGAGGAATTGAAGAAAGAGATTTTGACTGAGGCACATTCATCGGCTTACTCTATACATCCAGGAAGCACAAAAATGAATAGAGACTTAAAACAACACTTCTGGTGGCCGAACATGAAGAGAGAGGTCGCCAGGTATGTGGAAACCTGTTTAGTTTGCCAACAGGTTAAGGCGGAACACCAAAGGCCGGCCGAAACATTACAACCACTGCCAATTCCAGAGTGGAAATGGGAGCAGATCTCCATGGACTTTATAGTGGGACACCCGAGGACAACGAAAGGACATGATGGCATATGGGTTATTGTGGACCGGTTGACAAAGTCAGCCCACTTTCTATCAGTAAAGATGATTTATTCTATGGATCAGCTCGCCAAGCTTTATGTGCAGGAAACTGTTAGACTACATGGAGTACCAGTTTTGATAGTCTCAGACTGAGATCCGAGATTGACTTCGAAATTCTGGAAGAGTCTGCACAAAGCTATGGGAACTCAGCTAAATTTCAGCACGACATTTCATCCTCAGACTGATGGACAGACAGAGAGAATAAATCAGATCTTGGAGGATATGCTTAGGGCGTGCGTGTTGGAATTTTAGGGATCGTGGAGCAGGTATTTGCCACTGGTCGAGTTCTTGTACAATAATAGTTTCCAAGATACCATCGGCATGGCTTCGTATGAAGCGTTGTATGGTCAGAAATGTAGATCTCTGCTATATTGGGACGAGGTTGGTGAAGCTAGCATAGTTGGTCCCGAGATTCTACAGCAAACGGCAGAGAAGATTGCCGTTATCAGACAACGTATCGAGATAGATCAGAGCCGACAGAAGAGCTATGCTGACACTCGACGGAGGGAATTAGAGTTTGAAGAGGGTGACGAGGTATATATATTTGAAAATTTCTCCATTCAAGGGCATTATGCGATTCGGAAGGAAGAGCAAGTTAAGCCCTCGATATGTGGGTCCCTTCCCTATTTTGAAAAAGATTGGGAAGATGGCGTATCGACTACAGCTTCCGGTTTCAATGGAGGGTATCCACAACGTGTTTCACGTGTCTATGCTCAGGAAATGTGTACGTGATCCGTCGCATATCGTGGAGGCAAGAGAGATCGAGGTACAGCCAACACTGACTTATGTGGAGAAGCCAATGCGAATTCTAGAGTCTTCTATCAAGGTATTGCGACATAAGAAAATTCCGCTAGTAAAAGTCCTGTGGCGGAACCATGGCGTGGAGGAAGCTACTTGGGAGACACAGCAGGATATGATGTTTAAGTATCCTGAGTTGTTTGTGTAATCAAATTTTGAGGACAAAATTTTAAATAAGGCGGATGGAATGTAACACCCGGGTTTTACGGAATTTTAATATTCCAATAAATAATGGTATTTTTGTAAATATGTCAAATTAAATCCGTTTGGCGAACAGAAAATTTTAAATAAAGTCTTGGTAATAAATTAGAATTTATGGTGAAATATGAAAATTTGGTGAAATCGAATCGTTAACTAAATAACGAGATAAGTAAAGAAACTATTATAAAGATCAAAGGAAGGGCAAAATCGTAATTGTGCAAACCAAAATGATTTAATAAAGGAAGTTGACAAGTCAAAAACAAAGGGTTGAAAAGTCCAAATTTGTTATTAACCAATAGAAAGTTAGGAAATAAATGAAGAAAAAATTAAAAGAAAAGTGAAGGAGGATGGCATTCATGTTGGAATCCATGAGAGGAAAGGTGAGGGGTTTATTTGAGATTTTAAAGAAATTGGTGGAGGGAAACAAAAAGTGAAAAAATGGGTAGGTTAAATGTGGATTGTTCTTCTTTCTCCCTCATCTTCTCACGGTTTTCTTCCCCTTCCTCCATAGCCGATCCATCCTCTCCTTTTTCTTCACTATTTCAAGGTGTTTCAAGGAAAATATTTAATGGGTTTGTTGCAAGTAGGTGTTGCTTTTTAGTGTTTTTATGAGGTTTTGGAAGAGATTGGTTAGGGTTTGGGAAACCCTAACCATGGGATCCGAAATTTTGGGTTCAAAGGGTAGTTTTCTTTCCAAATTGCATACGTTAGTTGTTGGATGGATTGGTTTAGGTATTTTTAAGAAGAGATTTAAGATTGGAGGAGAGTTATGGAAAAACCGGTTTTGAAACCATTGAGGGTCGGTTCTGTTTTGTGCAATACGAGTTGGCCATGTTGTTTGGTTCATCAATTTGAGTGTTTCAATGGATAGTAGACGTGTAGAGGTTTACGGGTTGGGGTGGCACGTCGAAATCCGTTGAAAAATGAGAAAGTTATGGCCGTTTAAAGTTGGATGCTAGAAATTGTGCATAAAATCGGGTTTTAGGACTTTGAGGGTGAATTTATTTTAGGTGTTGTTTAGTTTTAATTAGAACCTCCTTTAGAGTTAGTAATGGCCTACTAAGTTACGTTTTCTTTATTTTAGGTCGTCGTGCTAGCAAAGTGATTTGACGATGTAGCACCCGGTTCTATCGAACCAATTTACCTTGTCATCTAACAACGTACATCTTATGGATGAAATTGGGAGAATTACTGATTTGATTAATGAGTAAATATGTAAGGGTATTATGGTAAATAGAGGCCTTTAGTGGATAACCTATTTAAGGAAAGAGATTTTGTGATTAATGCACTGTAGCCGTCACTATTTTTTATTCTTCCCCTTTCGACTTTCAGCTTAGCAGTAGAGCTCTCTAGGCGATTCTCCTACTCGATTCTTCTCCAAACTAGGTGAGTTCTACTTCAATTTCTTGCTACATTGTAACTATCGATGGTAGAGGGGGATTATAAATGAGGTTTTGTGAATGTTGTAAGTGAGGGTTAGTTCGGGTTTGAGGTGAATCGGGAATGCTCAATGAACGGAGCTTCCAAATTAGTTTCCTTAGATTTCTGGATGGATAGAATGAAGTTTAGTGAAGATTTAATTAATGCTCGGTTTATGGTTTTAGGTTTGAGTAAACTCCTGAGGTAGATTTCACCAAGCTTTTCAGGAGACCAGGTAAGTAGAGTACATGTGTGCCTTCGAGCCTACATCACAAAACAGTAGGATTATGTATGGTCTGTGTGTTTTCAGTTTGCCATGTATCATGTTTTGAAAGTATACGAAAATGAATTTAAATGCATGTGGTATGGTGAGGAATGAACTGATTGAAACAGAACAGTTGTTAAGGGAACTAATCCGCCCCTTAATCAAGAGAGAGGATGTATGACTTTGGGAAAATTGATCCAACTCCCAATTTTACAGGGGGATCAGATAAGTTGTTAAGGGAACTAATCCGTCCCTTAATCAAGAGAGAGGATGTATGACTTTGGGAAAATTGATCCAACTCCCAATTTTATAGGGGGACCAGATCAGAAATGAACGTATATGTAACTGAGATGTGAAAGTAGAAACTGTATGTTTAGGACTTATGTTTCAGCATTTTATTTCATCAATGCTTTACTTACTTAGCATTAGGCTAATAGATGAGTTTTGTGATATAGGTGCTGAGACTGCAACAGGTGAGTTCCCTGAGTGCACTGATGAATAGATGAAGTTGAAGGAGCACGTCTATGCCACGATTGGGTACTCTGATGAGGCGGTTTAGCTACTGTCTGTATGTGAAGTCTCAGTGATTAAGTGTTTTTGTTGAATTATGCTGAGGATTTTGATGGTGGTAGTAGTATTGACGTGTTTTAACACTTTTTGGATTTTCTGTTCTGACTATGGAAATATGATTTTGGTTTTGGCTGTGGTCACTATTCTGGATTTTTGAGTAAACTTGTGTTGTTTTAAATGATCACAGTAAAGTTTTCAAGTTCCTTTAGTAGTCGAAGTTATTCTTGTTTAGGATATAAATGGTTGAGTATTTAGTCTATCGGTGGATGTTGCCCACCGGTGGATGTTGAGTAGAAGATTTGTCGTTTTGTGACCGGTGGATGTTGAGTAGAAGATTTGTCGTTTTGTGATCGGTAGATGTGAGTTGAGAATCTTGTCGTTTTGTGATCGGTAGAAGAGAGTAGCCGACGCGTCGTCGGCATATGTGAGCGGAAGATGCGTAAGAGTCCACGAGTCGTTCGGCTAACGCGAGCGGTGGACGATGGAAGCAGAAGATACCTTTTGTTTCTGCTTCTTCCGCTGGCACTGTTCAGCGGTGGATGTCGCTTGTATCCACTTCTTCCGCTGGTATTGTTTAGCGGTGGATGTTGTTGTATTCACTTCTACCACTGCTACTGTTCAGTGGTAGATGTTCTTTGGATTTCGTTTCCCTCAGTCAAACGTTTTAATGTTTTGTCTCTTTTATAAATTTAGTTTATACAAAAAGTTTTCCGCTGCAAGTTTTGAAGATTTAAAGATTTAATTTTTATTGTTGAGTGAAACTTTAAGAATTTCCTTGAAATTTCTTAGTCCTATTCTATGTCATGAGTAGCGAACCGGGTTCAGAAAACTTCGAGCGTTACAGTATGGTATCAGAGACATTTTGTTAAACCGTTCAAAAGATTACTCATCAGTACCGATCGTCGCATGTGAGTACTCTAACAACTGTAAGTGTTTATGTTAGCCTTAGTTATTAAATGTTTATGAGAGTAGCTAACCCTGTGCAGGAATCTAGTAAGATGTCTAAACAACTAGGAAGACCAAGAGTACCAAGAGAGATACCGAATCCAGGACGTGAAGAAGATCCTAGCGTAATTAGGCAGCTGATAGATCTGGTGCGTCAGCAAACAGACTTAGTGCGTCAGCAGTCCAATCAGTTAGGAGTGCTGTTGAACCGAGAAGTACAAGGAAGTGCCGACTTGAGTTCTAGCAATGAACATTTTGGAGATAGATTCAGGAGGCTACGACCACCCACGTTTGATGGACAGTCATCTGATCCTTTTATTACTGAAGGATGGCTTAGGAAGATCGAGAGTATGTTTAGATGTGCCAACATTGGAGAAGGAGACAAGGTCACGTTGGCAACTTTTCATTTGGCTAGTGATGCTCAACTTTGGTGGGAAACAACAGAGACCACCACTGATGTTTTGGCGATGCCTTGGTCACAATTCAAAGAAATTTTCTTTGAGAAGTATTTTAACAGCACTGTCCAAACCGTAAAGAAGTTGAAGTTTCTGAACTTGAAGCAGACAGGGTCTGTGGCTGAGTACAGTAGGCAATTCGAGTCCCTGTCCAGGTTTGCTGGACATTTTGCTCACAAGGACGAGGATAAGGTGTTCAAATTTGTGCATGGGCTGAAGCCAAAAATTTACAGAGGAGTTAAATTTTGTGGTATTAAAGGTTTGACATTCAGCGAAGTTGTGTCCACAACTTTGGAAGTGGAAGAAGCTAAAAGAATGTGTGCTGAACCAAAAGAGGTCCCACAAAAGTTTATCCAGCCACACCAACAAAGAGGAATGAAGAGGCCTAGTGAAGGCCAGAATAGCCAAGGAACAGGAGAGAAAATACAGAATACCAGGAAATTTCCCCAGTGTCCTAGGTGTTTGAAGAATTACCTGGGTGAGTGTAGATTGGGCTTTGAGAAGTGTTTCAACTGTGAGGAGGTTGGACACACGTTCAAAGATTGCTCGAAGCCTAGGGTCATCATATAGGTTAGCACCTACGGAGCTTAAGGAGTTAAAGACACAGTTGGAGGAACTATTGGATAAAGGGTTCATACGCTCAAGTTTTTCACTGTGAGGTGCACCAATTCTTTTTGTCAAAAAGAAGGATGGATCAATGCGTATGTGCATTGATTATCGGGAATTGAATAAGTTAACCATCAAGAACAAGTATCCATTGCCAAAGATTGATGATTTATTTGACCAACTTAATGGTGCGCGAGTTTTCTCTAAGATTGACCTTAAGTCTGGTTATTATCAATTGAAAGTCAAATCAGAAGATATTCCTAAGACTGCCTTTCGCACAAGGTATGGACATTATGTGTTTTTTGTTATGTCTTTTGGATTGACAAATGCACCAGCAGCATTCATGGATCTTATGAATAGGGTGTTTCATGAGTATTTGGATAAGTTTGTCATAGTATTTATTGATGATATATTAATCTATTCACGTACTAAGGAGGAACATACAAGACATTTGAACCTGGTATTGGGAGTACTAAGGCAACATCAGCTTTATGCTAAGTTTTCCAAGTGTGAGTTTTGATTGGACAGAGTTCACTTTCTTGGTCATGTGATCTCGGGTTATGGAATATCTGTCGATCCAGCCAAGGTTCAAGTAGTTAAGGAATGGCCACAACCGAAGAATGCCAATGATATTCAGAGTTTCCTTGGATTAGCAGGATATTACAGAAAATTTATTGAAGGATTCTTAAAGATTGCAACACCCCTCACTCGGTTAACAAGGGAAAACATCAAGTATGCTTGGATAGAGGATTGTGAATCCAATTTCCAGACCTTGAAAAAGAAATTGACCAATGCCCCTATATTGACACTACCCGATGAGAATGAAAAGTTTAGCATTTATTGTAATGCTTCCAAGATTGGTCTTGGTTGTGTTTTGATGCAAGATGGGAAAGTGATCGCTTATGCCTCTAGATAGTTGAAAACACATGAGAAGAATTACCCTACACACGACTTAGAATTAGCTGCAGTGGTTTTTGCACTAAAGATTTGGAGGCATTACCTGTATGGGCAGTCTTGTGAGATATTTTCGGATCATAAAAGTCTGAAGTATATTTTCACACAGAAAGAATTAAATATGAGGCAACGTAGATGGTTAGAGTTTGTCAAGGACTACGATTTTGAGATCAAATACCACCCTGGCAAGGCGAATGTAGTAGCTGATGCTTTGAGTAGAGTAACGACTTCAGCCTCTGCATTGATTCTTGACATACCGTTAACCTTAGAGACTGAACTACAAGGATTTAACCTTGAGGTAGTGTCCAGTGTGTCAACTATGTTCTCTGCCTTATCCTTGAGACCTACTATTTTAGATAGAATAAGGGAAGTTCAAGTGAATGATGTTGAGTGCAATAAGTATAAGTCATGCATGGATTCTGTAGATAAGTCAAATTTTAGTATTACTGAAGCAAGAATTCTTAAGTTTCGGAATAGATGGGTTGTTCCGGCTAATGATGAACTTCGAAGTGAGATTCTTTCGGAAGCACATTCTTCTAAACTTTCTGTTCACCCTTGAAGTACAAAGATGTACAAGGATCTTAAACAACATTATTGGTGGCCTGGTATGAAAATGAGTGTGGCAGAGTATGTAGGATCATGTTTGTGTTGTCAGCGGGTTAAAGCTGAGCATCAGAGACCCTCAGGAACATTGCAACCTTTACCACTTCCCGAATGGAAATGAGAACAAGTAACAATGGAATTTGTTGTGGGATTGCCTAGAATGACAAAGGGGCATGATGCAATCTGGGTAATAGTTGATCGGCTAACTAAGTCTGCCCACTTTCTGCCAATAAAGATGATTTACTCAATGGATCAACTTGCTGAATTGTATGTGCATGAATTGTACGTTTGCATGGAATTCCAATCACTATTGTATTAGATCGGGATTCTAGATTTACGTCTAAGTTTTGGAAGAGTTTCCACAAGGCTATGGGAACACAGCTCAATTTTAGCACAGCTTGTCACCCTCAAACAGATGGACAATCTGAAAGGACCATTCAAATGTTAGAGGATATGCTTCGTGCATGCATTCTAGATTTTCAAGGTTCTTGGAGCAAGTATCTATCCTTGGTGGAATTTGCCTACAACAATAATTTTCAGGGGACAATAGGAATAGCGCCATACGAGGCATTATATGGACGGAAGTGTAGATCTCCATTGTAATGGGATGAAGTTGGAGATGCACGACTGATTAGTCCTAACTTTGTGCAGCAAACATTGGAGAAAATTACCCTCATCCGCCAGCGGATTTTGACAGCTCAATAGCTTGACAAAAAGTTTATGCTGATAAAGGCGTAGAGAATTGGAGTTTGAGCGGTGATGAAGTCTTTCTTAAAGTTTCACCATTCAAAGGAGTTGTGAGATTTGGTAGAGAGGCAAGTTGAACCCCAGATTATGGTCCATTTCCAATCTGAAAAAGGATGGCGCCGGAGACAGATTAATCAACTGCGTACCAACCTCAAAAAAAAAAAAAAAAAAAAAAAAAAAATGTTTCAATGTGCACAGTTAGTGGCGACCATAAATACAGGTAGACTTTCCCATTGATCTATATCTAGAGTAAAACGATGGATTAACAACTGTCGTACTCAGTTAATGTTCGACGATGATGTTTTTTCGATTAATCGGTAAAAGTTGGAAATTGCATATGTAAATTTTGAAATATCGTTGGTACGATGAGTTAACTAATGCAAAAGTTTTAAGAATAATATTTGATTTCCATGGAATAGAATCACGAATTTATCTAAGAACTATATAGTATTATATTAATAATTACAATATAATAATAATTAAATTTAAGAAATATTTATCACTACAAGGGAGTTCCTGTAACGCCCCGAATTATGTAACCCGGTTCGTTATCTCATAGCGCGACATAACCTAGAAACTTTGACTAATTTAAAAAACTCGCCGCCGAAGTCAAAAATTTGGACATTTTCTAAAAACCGCAAAACAATTTAAGACTTGCAACGGAATCATTGTGAGCAAAAATAAAGTTAACCAAAACCATAGAACAGTGCTTGAATAATTGGTTGGGATGTTAAGGAATAATCGGTCCCAAAAGGAAATAAATGTTTAAATCGCAAATACTTTAAAGTTGCAAAGGTCCAACGCATCTGCCGCGTGAGCAAAGTCAACGAATTAGGCTTTAAAGATACAAAGACTTCTTTCCGGTGACTAAAACTAAAAAGCTTCAACTCTCATCTTGTAAGCTTAACAAACGACTCCACCGATCACTACATGACAAGCCTTCTTTACTACCTCGTCCGGTAAGCTTAACAAATGACATCCACCGTCACTATGCCAAGACGTCTACTACATCATTCGGTAATCTTACACACGCATCCACCGATCACTAAACGATGACGACTTCTATACATCTCTGTGAGTCAGCCACGGATGAATTCATTCCTCCGATCAACTAATCTCACATCCCCCCGTA